>JAVJIX010000138.1:2195000-2617500 GCA_036785185.1 Paratrypauchen microcephalus
TTTGGCGGAAATCTTTCTCTGGCGACGTTAGACTCCAGTCTAACGCGAAGTAGCTGCAGATACAGCGGCGGTCAGTGCTGACAGACTCGGACAATGGCTGCGTCACCAGAAAAACGCTTTCCACCACTTATTTTAGTCTCTGGACTGTGGGGAGATGCCCAAGTTTGACCTGGGGGTGGCATATCCCTTTAAATAGGTAAAGGTGCCATTATTTAAAGGGTCCACATTACACTATTTTCTGATTTATGTTAAAATGTTGTTTACTCATCAAAAGCAAACCCTGCATATTTAGCCTGAGTTCTTCTCTCAAACAGAAAACACTCTGTTCCACTTTGTGATGTCATGTGGAATACAAGAAGTGCTCCACCTGTGTTTTTAAACTCCATACACCTCCACTAGAATCATCTGGAAAACTTGAAAACTACTGTACAGCTTCATGACATCAGAAGGTGGAACATTCTGCATTTTGAGCTTTAGAGATGTAGACAGACTAATAAACCTTTAAGAGTGTTTTGTCTTCTACACATCAACATTAATATATAGATATATTCCATGCATTGCTATTTGATTAATTGATCATTGTCTATGTTTATTGGGGTTTAATACAGTCCACTCTCATCTGACAGGCAGGAAACATTGCTCTTCACTTGGCTTCTCAAAACTCACATGTTTCGTCCCTGCGCCTCCTGCTGGTCGGAGGCTCAAATATCGACACAAAAAACAATGTAAGTCTCATAAGGTTTTCTGAAAGCATCTTTACTAATGTGTGCTGATTTGAATTTGTTTTTTGTTGTTGTTTTTTTGTTTTTTTTTGTAGGTGGGTGAGACATGTTTGCACGTGGCTGCTCG
Source organism: Paratrypauchen microcephalus (assembly GCA_036785185.1). NCBI lineage: Eukaryota > Metazoa > Chordata > Actinopteri > Gobiiformes > Gobiidae > Paratrypauchen > Paratrypauchen microcephalus. The sequence goes on from JAVJIX010000138.1 coordinate 2,195,850, forward strand.
CTATGACAACAGAGACGTGGTCAAACTCCTGATCAGTTCTCAGTGCTCTTTGACAGAGAAAAATGAGGTAAGACTCAAAGTGCTATTTTAAGTTTTAATCCCATATTCTTCTTACATCTTTGTTATTATTTTCTGCACAACAGCTATTCATCATTTGTAAATTTGGCTGAAACACAAACTATTCACACACAACAAAGGAATCATTTGGATTAAAGAGAGAGTGAAAGTTTTGCTACATTTACACTGAGCTTCTCAGTCGCCCTTGTGTTTAACAGGAGGACTGGTCAGGGAGGGTCAGCAAATCTGTGTCAGGGCAGTTTGAGGAGGGGAAGAGCAAAAAGTGTCCCTCCTCTTTGTCCTGCAGCACCACAGCAGTGTCCAGGGGTGAACCAGGTGAACACAAGAGGAAAGGTATTTTTCTTAATCCACTCTGTTGCTTTGGTCGGTGATGAAATAGGCTAAAGCTGCTGTGTGACCCAGGTAGCCACAAATGCAGACAACCACCATTGCCATGATGTATGATGAACCTTGACTGTTTTTATTTCATGCTTTCAGTCATTTATGTAGTAGAGCTGTTCAGCCTGCTTGCTGCTGGGTTCCACAAAAACAATTGCTGCACAAATATTTGGAAAAAGAAGAAGAAGAAAAAAAAAGATCCATCCATCCATCAATCCATTTTCTTCCGCTTATCCGGGCCGGGTCGCGGGGGTAACAGTCTAAGCAGTGACGCCCAGACCTCCTTCACCCCGGACACTTCCTCCAGCTCCTCCGGGGGGACCCCAAGGCGTTCCCAGGCCAGCCGGGAGACATAGTCCCGCCAGCATGTCCTGGGTCTTCCCCGGGGCCTCCTCCCGGTGGGACATGCCTGGAACACCTCTCGAGGGAGGCGTCCAGGAGCCACCTCAGCTGGCTTCTCTCGACGTGGAGAAGCAGCGGCTCTACTCCGAGCTCCTCCCGTGTGACTGAGCTCCTCACCCTATCTCTAAGGGTGCGCCCAGCCACTCTGCGGAGGAAACTCATTTCGGCCGCTTGTATCCGCGATCTTGTCCTTTCGGTCATTACCCAGAGCTCATGACCATAGGTGAGGGGAGGAACGTAGATTGACCGGTAAATTGAGAGCTTCGCCTTTCGGCTCAGCTCCCTCTTCACCACAACGGTCCGGTACAGCGACCGCGTCACTGCCGACGCTGCACCGATCCGCCTGTCAATCTCACGCTCCATCCTCCCCTCACTCGTGAACAAGACCCCGAGATGCTTGAACTCCTCCACCTGAGGCAAGGACTCCCCACCCACCCGGAGAGGACACCACCTTTTTCCCGGTGGAGAACCATGGCCTCAGATTTGGAGGAGCTGATCCTCATCCCAGCTGCTTCACACTCGGCTGCAAACCGCCCCAGTGCACATTGGAGATCCTGGTTCAATGAAGCCATCAGGACAACATCATCTGCAAACAGCAGAGATGAGATCCTGTGGTTCCCAAACCGGATCCCCTCTGGCCCCTGACTGCACCTAGAAATTCTGTCCATAAATATAATGAACAGAACCGGTGACAAAGGGCAGCCCTGGTGGAGTCCAACATACACTGGAAACAGGTCCGACTTACTACCGGCAATGCAAACACAGCTCCTGCTCCGGTCATACAGGGACCGAACAGCCCTTAGCAAAGGGCCCCGAACCCCGTACTCCCAGAGCACCCTCCACAGGACCCCACGAGGGACACGGTCGAATGCCTTCTCCAGATCCACAAAGCACATGTGGACTGGTTGGGCAAACTCCCATGCACCCTCGAGCACCCGATGGAGAGTATAGAGCTGGTCCAGTGTTCCCCGGCCGGGACGAAAACCACACTGCTCCTCCTGAATCCGAGGTTCGACTATCGGTCGGATTCTCCTCTCCAGCACCCTGGAATAGACCTTACCGGGAAGGCTGAGATTTATTGAAAAAAAAAATAAAACCAGTCTATTCATTGGAGCTTCTATACATCACATACAATATATTTATCCCATTTAAGCATCACCTGTCTTTGTGTTCTTGCTTGTTTCCCACAGAGAGGAGACACTGCGCTCCACATTGCTGCTGCTCTGAACCATAAGAAAACAGTCCAGCTCTTGTTAGCGGCTGGAATTGACGCAAATCTCAGAAACAATGTAAGTAACTCTCCACCAACACAATACAAAACTCTTTTTATGTTATATATCCATTATAACTTAAGTGTTTTTTATGTATATTTACTGTATTTACTTTAGAAAAAATAATCCACAAATGCAGTCAGGGCTCGTTAAATAATCTGACCCTAATCTGACCCTTTTTAGGGCTTTATGAATCATTATATTATATTATTATCACATTATGCATAGATGGTTCTAAAAATATTTGGACAGTGACAGATCTTATCTTTTTGCCAATAATCTTTCATGTTACAGTTGTAGAATCAATAGACCGTTTTCACGTGACGTCATAATCTGGAAGTCGGCCACGTTGGTGGGTTTCGAAGCACCGCGAACAGTGCATTTATGCCACAAAGTTTAAAAAAAAAGCAAAATGGTCTTCTATTGTGCGGTCCTGGGCTGTCACAATAGACCGGACAGAGAAAAACACCTTCAGTTCTATCGTTCACCTAAAGTAGTGACCGGCCAGGGTGAACAGAGCGATTATCAAAGGAAAGGAGGTGAGTGTGGATCACCAGTCTCCAACAGAACTTGGATGGGAAAAATCACGACAACATTCGCATATGCTCAGCTCATTTCACAGCTGGTTGGTATTTCATACTGTGCATTGTGATTGCTAATTTTGAACCAAGTTGTAGTGACCATGTGCATATAAACAAACACCGACTAAACTAGATCCAAGACATAAATGTTAGTTGTAAATACTTGTACATGTTCATTTGGTTCATTAGCCCCTACAGTAAATTGTATTACAATGTTCATATTTTAATCTTTGCAAAATGTGAATAATAAAAAGCAATATACTAGTACTTAAACACGTTACACATGTAATACAAGTATGCCGACCTTTGCCATCACAATACGCTTGTCTCCAATTTTCCGCACCAGCCACAAACCACAAACTGGTTGTTGCCTCCAGACCTTTATAGCTCTTAAGGTCTTGTGCTGCATATGGGCTTGGGGAGAAGACCAGGTAGTTCACAATGTCGGGAGAGCTTACAGCAGCAGAATCGACAAATCGCCACTGTCATTGAACAAACTTGAATCCATCTCATACGGATCTTCTTGCACAATTAGTTTTTTTCATATAACACTTCTTTTCTTGGCATCCAACTTATCCCTATATACAGCTGGTCAACTGTGTCAGAACTTTTGGATTCTGATGTGAATGGTTTTTGGCGAAATTTTGATTTTTTTCTGCATGGTTGCTATGTAATTTTGAGCGCGTAATCCTACCAAGATGGCCGCACATCCGGGTAATCATTCTGTTTTTCCGGGTTCATGAAAACGCTCTATATTGCCTCTCAGTTTAATTTTAGATGTATATAAGACTATTATTTTGAGGAAAGTGGAATTTGAATTGCTATCAATTTATTTTTATTAATTTTTTTATTTTTTATTTATTTAACCTTTCTTTAACCAGGAAGTGGTCCCATTGAGTTACAATAACTTTTCTGCCAGGGAGTCCGGCCAAGAAGGCGGCCAAAAGTTACATTTCAATAAAAACAACAAACACAAATGACAGGACAATCCACAGCTACATCACCTCTAAACAGACAAAACACATCAATTCTGTTGTCTATGTACACAGACAACTAAAAAGCAGACATCACAACAAAACATATAATTAAAAACAATTGCAGTGCTCAGTTACTGTTTCCCTTATTAAATAGTATTTCTTTATTATTTATTCAATTTAAATGTGGGTTTGTTGCTTAAATAACTTAATTTTCTGTTCAATGTATAATGTCATGCTTTGCTCTGATCTCTCCACTGCAATCAGGCGTGTCTGGTCACCTGTAAAGGCAAAGAGGTGTCAGTACTGTTAGTGAGGAGAGAAACTGCTGTTTTGAGACAAAATTATACAAAAAAAAACAAAAAAAACTCAATTACACAGGACACTTTTTTTTCCTTCTAAATAAATGGATAAAAACAAATATTTACTGTCTCACTGTCCAAATATCTCTAGATGTGAACCTGAAACCTGAAAGTGTGTGTGCTCAGTGATACATGTGGACATTTATTACCTTAAAATAACTGTTATTTCTTTTTATTTTCCAATATATGTCACTGACTTCTAATAAGAGATTAAAGACTAGATTTTTTGCTGTTAATGCAGGTATTAGTGCTACAGTATTCTTATAACTTTTCTTTTTTATTATCTTACCTCTGTATCAGGTTAACTTAATAAAGATCAAATTAATAAAATGTTCATATATATTATTTTACAGGCAGGTAGAACAGCTCTTGACAAAGCCAGAGATAACAACTACAAAGAACTAGCTGTGCTTCTGGCCCGAGCTCCTCAGGTCAGTTTCCAATCTTCACAACCAAAACATTTATGTATTTATTTATGTATTTATATTTTATACTTAATGTAGAATGTATGTAACTTGTCAGGTGCATCATTTTCTAAGAGGGAGGACTGTAAAGAAACAAAGAGAAAGAAAAAGGAGCCAGTCTGCCTGTCGAATAGAAAATGAACCAAACCAAGTAAGTATAAATTATTATTTCATATTATCTGATTGGTCGTTCATGTATTCTAATGTAATATTTTCTTGTGTTTTCAGGTTGCCATGTTGGAGCAGGGTAGCACTTCCGCCACAGAGGAAGTCCCCAGTTTTGAACAACAACTTGAACAATCAAAAGGCTTTAAAATGAAAACACATCTACTTTACCAAGACCGGGTCACCAGTCCAATCTCCCATGGCAACCAGAAGACCCAGAAACAGGAAGAGAAGGTAAGATATCGGACACAACTTTGGCCAATGATGTCAAAGTTTAACAAATATCCCCTACCTATTTCCAGTTATTCATTTAAATTAATGCTGAAACAACAAATCATATCATGTGATTATTGAAAATGAAACAGTATCTAAGTTTGCAATGGAACAGTTATTTGAACTAGACATGCCATATGCTGGGAAAAGAGGTTTTATGACATTAATTACACCAATGGGTTTTGATGAAAATCCTTTGTTTATCATTTATCAAAATAATTATTGACGCTTATTTTTTAATGCATGGAGATGTTATTACTTTGTCTGAAAAGTTCCGTAGTATGGAATTAAACATAACTAACTAAAGGAGAGAAGCATGTGACAAACTGTGGACCCACTCATAGGAAGAAAGTCTTTAAAGGTAGCCCAAAAACAAATCAATAACTTAATTAATTAATTAATTAATTAACTGTACAGTGGTACCTCACCTTACGAAATTAATTCGTTCCAGAAGTGGTTTCGTAACGTGAAAAATTTGTAAGTTGAGTAGCTATTTCAATGGAAAAAGCCTGATTCGTTCCAAGGCCCCGATCCAAGTTTTTTTTTTTATAGTGTAACTTTTTTTATAGTGTAACATTGTGTTCTGTGTGTTTCTCACATTTGTCTCTCGTTTAAATACTCAAACTTTCATAGATTTTCAACAAAATTATTAATAGTGAAGTGTGGGGGGAAGGAGGAGGGGGGAGAAAACTGCGCGGGGCTGACAGCAGGTCTAGACCAAGGTCTAAACCTGGACTGGACCAGGACTAAACCAGGACTAAACCAGGACTAAACCAGGACTAAACCAGGACTAGACCAGGTGGATTAAAGCGCCGCGCGTGGGTCTATTTCCTGGTTTCGTTTCGAGTCACAGCTGAGGCGAGCCGCTGCTCTAGACCTGCCCGCGTAAGGTGCTCACAGAGCGGCCTGGACAGAACCGTGAGGTCGGCCTCTTCAAGACCTCCAGGCCGGTGACCGGGACAATCCCCGGACCCATGCCCGCTTAGGGAGCTCTTAAGGCGGGCTGGCAGTGTCCCCCTGGGTCCCTGGATGTCTGGGGCTCCGTGCCTGGAGGGGCCTGGAGAGCAGGTCTAGACCGCGGCTCTTGCATGCGAGCAGCGGCTCGCCTCAGCTGTGACTCGAAACAAAACCAGGAAATAGACCCACGCGTGGCGCTTTAATCCACCTGGTCTAGTCCAGGTCTAGTCCAGGTTTAGTCCAGGTTTAGTCCAGGTTTAATCCTGATTTAGTCCTGATTTAGTCCAGGTCTAGACCTGCTGGCAGCGCCGGGTCAGCTGTCACACATGCCGCTATCACACACAAATCTATGAAAGTTTGAGTGTTTAAACAAGAGACAAATGTGAGAAAAGTTTAAATCCAGTCTGAGAAAAGCGTATAATGTGTGTGGCTGAGCGCGCATTATTTGAATTTTTGAGATTTCGCGTTTCGTAACTTGAATTTTCTTTCGTATCTAGAGACCAAAATTTACCGTGAAGGCGTTTCGTAACTTGAAATTTTCGTTTGTTGGGTCATTCGTAAGGTGAGGTACCACTGTAATTGAATAAATGCAAAATAAATAAGTCCAGTGTCATAATAATAAGCATAACAATAAATGAATAAATGAATAAGCAGCAACATCTCTATGGAGACACACTAGAAAGGTTACATTGTGCACCTTTAAAAAAATATTCATTGCACATCATTCATCTTAATTATAGGAAGCACATTTACTGTCTGTTTATGAAGGTTTTTTTTTCTACTTTCATGATGAGATCGGGGTTGAGAAAAATGTAAAGAATTATGACAGAAAAGAACATTTGTTTGAAGACGGTGAAGACCTCTGTCTCCAGTTTGGAAAGTCATACCAGCTTTACACCTTATACAGAGACAAGGACGGCAACGTGAGACAGGTGTGCTGATGAATTTTTATATAAACTTACAAGAAAAGAAATATTTCCAGGGATGTAACACAATTGACCATGTTGTTGTGATAATACAATGAAAAGTCTAGATAAAATTCCGTTCTATACATATTGAATGCTTATCTCTTCTTTTTTTTTTTTTAGCTTTTCAGCTTTTTTTTTTACTTATAGAACAAAAGCCTACAAGAGAATAGTTGCAGAAGATACCATCGCCATAACACAGTAGTTATACAAAATAATGTATATGTGAAATTAAAATAAATTAACAAAACATAAATGAAAATGTTTGACATGACATTGGGTTGTATAGTTGTATGGTATAAATGTAGACCTCAAATACATTAAAACTCTTTTTATTTCATGTGATGTTTATTTATTTAGTCCCCTGCCAGTGGTTGTCACTGTAAGCCACTGTTTAAGAAACTGGAGAGTGAACTGAAGTCGACTCAGGAGGAGTTGAGAGTCCAGATCCTAAACGTCCAGGAAGAAGTAAACAGCAGGATCAGACAAATGGACCAACGCAACAGACAGCAGGTGGCACAATCATTTTCAGTCAGTGTTATTATAAAGATTAAGAAGGATAATCATTACATGTGAATTGTTTTATCTGTGTTTATGGGTGAAGTGTGGTTAGCAGTTATGTTTGGTAGGGAAATATTAATTAATTCATTAATTCATCATTGCATTTATAGCGCCTTTCAAGACACCCAAAGCGCTTTCGGTGGTGATAAGCTACTATTATAGCCACAGCTGCCCTGGGGCTGCCAATCTGCACCACTGGATCCTCTGACCACCACCATCACACACACAACACTTTCATCCTAGGCAATGTGAGTGAAGTGCCTTGCCTAAGGACACAACTACAGTTTTTACTACTGGCGCACCCCTGTTCCACCTGATATTCCCAGCGGTCTCCCATCCAAGTACTAACCAGGTCCGGCCTTGTTTAGCTTCTGAGAGCTGACGAGATCAGGCTTTGACAAGCTGCAATATCACGACTGCGCCTGTACCAAGGGCACTTACTGAAGCTCAGTGTTTGTCATCACGTCACCACAACAGTGAAAGAGTTTTTGTGTTTTTGTGTTTTTTTTGTTTTGTTTTGTTTTTTTTAGATTAAAGTGGTGGATATGATAAACCAGGGCAGAGTAGCAGCAGAAAGAAGACATGTGATGCTCAAGATGGAAGAGCAGACTGCACTGGGACGAGAGGAGGCCCGGATGACACAGGTATGACAGTTATAAAATATAGTTCATAGTAGTTAAAGGAAATGAATGTAACCTGTGCTCTTTTAAATTTTGCAATCCCTTTAAAGCTACTATCTCTAATTAGGTTGATTGGCAAAGCCCTGTTGTATTCTCACATACTGCCACTAGATGCTATTAACATGACTTCTGTCTTAAATATGAAATATTATAAACATATGGAATATGTCATCTAATATTCTGATGTAATTATTTAGTTTTGTGTTTTGTCTCTAAACAGGCAGCTGTGAGAAGAGAGCTGAAGAGGTGGTGCAGGGATGTCCCCACCACGCCTGCTAACGCCCCCTACTGTAAACTCCTGCACTCCCCCTCAGTGGGACAGTCCCTCCCTTTCCTCTCTGTCCTCTCTGAAGACAGTGGCACCTCTCTGGCCACATACGTCAACATCGCCCCCTCCTGGTCATCCTGCAGCCTTGGCTCTGAACAGGAGACGAGCAGCAGGAAGTACTTTGAAATGAAGGTGGACAGGTCTCCAAGTATGACCAGATAAAAGATCATAGAAATTTTACACTAGTAGATTTACTCTAACAAATAATGCTGTGGTGCACATGGTACACAATATTATTTGTACATTTGTACATGTATTTTTGTAATTATGCAATTTATCTCATAGACTACATTATTTCAATACAGTGAGTATCTAAAACATTCACCACTAGGGGCATAATTTCTTTTATAATTTGGCACGCAAACCCCAAAGTAGTAATTCCAATCATCTATATTCATTATCTTGATAAATAATATGACTAGCTGTTAGAGGCAGGAGAGAGATTGAAATAGTTGTTTATTGATATGCAAACTTTAAATACTGAGTATAGCACTGTCTATAAAAAACTGCTTCTTTGAGACAGAAGTAGTTTAATCACCCAACAAAATGATATTTCTGCTCAATCGTGGTTTAGTTTTGTGCAGGACATGAACCTCAACCAAGACATTTACAGGCAAATTTTGCAGACAAATACTGAGTGATGATAGTTTTGTACTTTTTGTCAATGACAGCCACCCTATCAGCCAGGGCTCTCAAGTTTTGAGCGGGGTCGTGCGTCCGGGGGTGCGCTTGAATTGCGTGAGAAATGCCGTGTGAGCGTGTGAACACGTCGAATTGCGTGTTGAGAGCCCTGTTTGTCTAAAGAGCAAACTTTAAACTACAAAACAACTAATGAGAGTTATATAAATGAAGTTATTACCTGATGGTTCTCAGTTTGTTTTATCATCACCGCACTTTGTCAGTGCGCGCTGAGAGGGGCGGGGAGGAGGGACCGGGCCGGGGGGGGGGGGGGGCGCGGGACATTTTTAACGGATTCATGTAAGAGTCTGGTTAATGCACCGGGCCCGCGTCTCACCGCCTCTCACCATGGGCAGTTCGGCTCTGGGCCGCGCGTATTCCGCGCGTAAGCCGTCGGAGGGGACACGTTACGCACAGACGGAGACACCGGGACCGGAGTCGGTGCGTCTCAGAGGAGATGTGGCACCGGGACTGAGGCTCAGGACCATGCGCCCGGGGGACGGCGCGTCTGCTCCGGCCTCCGCTCGGACCGCATGGTCGGGAGCAGACGCGCCGTCCCCCCCTCCCCCTGCTCCGGGGATTAACCAGGGGGGGAGCAGGGGGAGTTTTTTTTTGCTGAAAACACGTGGAGCCTGCATAAACTAAGCCACACAGACCGATTTTCTGGGCACAAAAAAAAAAAATCAGCGTGAGAAATGCCATGTGTGAGTGTGTGAACACGTCGAATTGCGTGTGTCACACTATCAATGCGTGAGACTTGAGAGCCCTGTTTATCAGCTAATCTATGATATTTAAAAGAGCAGCTTTTGGAGTATCATCTTGTGTTCAAATCTTTGGTATGAATATGTATATGTTATATTCCAAACACATTCACAAAGTCCTTGCCTTTGTGTTTTAGATGACTATGAGAACACAGCGCTGTTTCCTCTCCCAGTCTCTAACCGGCGGCTGAGTTCTGCTGCCCCCTGCAGGCAGCCAATGGAAGCACATGAGAGTGACTCCTCAGCTGTGCTGCCTGTGAAGGGTGAGGGGCAGGGGGAGGGCTTTGGGGGCAGCAGCAGCAGCAGCAGCAGCAGCAGTGTGTCCAGTGACTGCACTCCCAGATGGGTCCCACCGAAGGGGCGCACACAGGAGCCCAGGGGACAGGAGCTGGGGAGGGTGGGACACAACCAGGACACCACCATAGAGATTTATATGGACCAACCCCCCACTGAGACCACCTTCACCCAGGAGAGGGGCAACCTGCACGCTGTCGAGGTGACTCTTGCGTGCATCCTTATTACGTTTCGTAATACTGTATTTAGAAATGATTATTTAGAAAGTTTGAGAAATAAGAGAAAATATCAAATTAATGGATTCATGATAATTGCATTTTATTTATAGGATTGAAATAATAGAAATTCAAAATATTTTCAAGGGTTCTTTTAGAGATTTTTTCCCCTAAAACATGTATTGACAAGGATATTTCATCAGTAATTTTGTTAATTAATTACTAATTAATTACTTACCCACAAATTGTATAAATAAAAATATATAAGGGTTGTAATGCTCTTTTGGAATTGAAAATATAACTGAAAATAGTATGGGGTTAATATATAATAATATGAATTCATATTATAATAAGGTCTTAGGTTATCTGCTATTGTTTTTTAGCTCAATTGATCTTTATTGTACTCATTTGATGACAGTTATAATATCAATTGTTATAGAAATTCCATGATATATTAAGTGTTGTGTGATTTTTAGGTGACTCAGCGTTTTTTCGAGACTGTGTCCTCTCAGCTGGAGCTCTGGTACGAGAGGAAGATTGTTGAGGTGGAGAGGCAGATGGAGGTGCAGGCTCAGAGGGACAAACAGGAACTACTGCAGCGAATCAGCACTCTGGAGGCGGAGCTTAAGAGACTCAGGACCAATCAGAGCACAGAGAATACAGCATCAAATCACAGCACTGAACTTCAAGACTGAAATCAATCAGGATATGTTATAGAAATGTTATCAATATGTCAAAAGAAATAAATGTTTTCAGTGGTATAAACCTATGTGCTGTCAATTTCCACCTACAAAATCTGGTTACGTTCCCTTAAAGGTCCTATATTAATCAAAATTGATAACTGTGAGCTTAAAGCTATGTTAAAATGCTGTTACCTCCTCAAAAACATACCAGGAGTTGTGTTTTGTTTCATTCACTTCTGTTTGAGTAACCCTTAGTTTACCTACATCTCCGAAACTCAAAATACTCCTGTTCCACCTTGTGATGTCATGAAGAGATAGTTTTCAAGTACACAGCTACCTTTTAACTTTTGTTAAAACTTAGAAATGGGCAAACCCAGGGCTGAAATTATCCAGATGATTCTAGTAGTTTAAAAACCCATGGAGCACTTCCTGTATTTCCACATGACATCACAAGTTGGAACAGAGTCTGTCTGAGGAAAGAACACAGCCTAAATATGCAAGGTTTGTGTGTTAAACATGAACCATGAATAAAATAACTCCACATATGTTTTTGATGAGGAAACATTATAACATAGATCAGATAATAATGCATTACGGGCCCTTTAAAGGTCCCATGGCATGAAATTTTCACTTTCTGAGGTTTTTGAACGTTAATGTGAGCTCCCCTACCCTGTTTAGCCCCCCCCCCCCCCCCCATGGTTAAAAGTTGCGAAATGTCTAAACTGAGCATTTGCGATCCTTTTCTGCGTTAGAAAAAATCAAAGCTCAAACAGGCGATTTTGAACAAGGCACCTTATTGACGTCAGATCGAAAAAAGAAATGCAAATGCAGTTCCACCCCCGTCTGTCTGAACTCAGCGTCTCTGTAAATCACGCCCACACGAGAGTTTGGACTGCGAATGCGCTAGGCAATGCGAAATGCGTTTTTTTATTTGCCTGGAGGCACGTCCGAGTGTTTCTAGGCTCGGAAGTCCTTTATCTGAGCCTCTGGACCTTTGAACAGCAGTGGTTTAATTTTATTTTCTGTGGAAATGTGTTTATTTTTCAATGGAACGCTTCAAATCTCTCCCCCCGTGCAAAAACAAGGAAATGGATCAGCTGAGAGCTGACAGCGGAGAGCAGAGAGTTTGGCCACGCCCCCACCCTCTACTATTGGCCAGCTCTTTTCTCCTCATTTGCATTCAAGCAACAACTCCCAGAATAAAGTGTTTGAGAGAGATATTTATGACTCTTTCTCATCTTATCTCTGTTTCTCATGCACTGAGTGTTGATTTTGAAGAAGGATTCATTTACAGTATTAGGGAACCATTAAGGAGCCATATAAAAGCATCAAGAAGTACCATGTCATGGGACCTTTAAAGTTAACACAGTCAGATGTAAGAATATCAGCTATTAACTATGTGTTTTTTTATATGACAAGGAGCCTTACTGGTTGTTCATCTCTCTATCAAGAAATGTATTCTGCATTGCGTCTTTCTCTGACCAAAAATTCTTACTATTTGAGGACATATTGTTTGTATAACCCAAAACATGCTCCAGGTAAAATCTGCCAGTTTAGGTCCTGACTAAGCCTAGCAATAAGATCATGGAGATGGGTGAGCTGCCCACTGCTCCTGAAGGATGGGTCAAATGCAGAGAAATAATTTCCCTACGGGGAGGAATAAAGCATGTCTTCTTCTTCTTCTTCTTCTTCTTCTTCTTCTTCTTCTTCTTCTTCTTCTTCTTCTGACATTTGGCAGATTAAGCCGAGTGTAAACAAACCATGTAGAGCCCGCCCTCTGCTCACTGCTCCATCACAGTGAAGCTCTTAATGTAGCAGCCATTGGTTGTGTAACCCAATGATCCTTGTGTGACATCTGGCATCTGGCCTCAACAACCATAACAGCAGCTTCTGAAGGGAAAATCAAATCAATGCTCCATTGACTCTGTCAGAGCGCCATGGAAACCTAATTAAAGACCCCGCAGGCACAGCTGGTCATTTTATGCAGCTCGCACCAGGCTCTGAACACTGCTGTAACATGCGCTATAGTACTAAGACCCAGGGACAGCATTGGCGCTCACTCAGTCTAACACTGGTACAAAGGATCGATCAAATCAACCAATCACTGGACTACATCAATTCACCTGCATTTATAGACCCCACTGCAGGCCACAGATGTACTTAATATACTATGAGCATGTATATGTGATTGTTATGTTAAATACTAATCAATATTTAGGATTTGCATACAAAAATATTTTTGTACATACACAAGAGATATGTCCACACTAAGCTGCCCCGATACCTCATTCATTTTCTGTAGCCTGGGGTCCTGGGCATAGGTCCCAGTCGACAGTCTTTGCCCTTAGACCTATGATACATATGGTACATATAGTGTCCATGTCCTGTGTGTTCTGCTCGCTCATGCATGTGCATGTGCAGTAATGTGGAGAGACATGATTAACCTTCATGAGTACACTGCCACTATCCTATTACTTACAACTGTGATTTCCAGCACAAAGTTAAACTGAAGCAATCCCAACGTCAGAGATCCACCCCAAACAAATATCACCCCTCACGGACAGAGGGGATATTGATGTCTGTGGACTGGGCACCACTGGCATTGGAGAGGGGCAAAGGGGGGCAGAGGGGGGCATTGTCCCGTCGAGAGCTGATCAATGATTACATCCTGTGAACCCAGCATGCAACACGGACAGCAGTCCAGCACATGAGCAGACTGCACCACCAACACCATCCAGGGACAAACTGAGCACCCAGAGAAGAACCAGCACAGAGGGACAAACTGAGCACCCACAGACAACCTCAGTACCCACACACACCACGATATCATCATGTGGACTGGAGTTTGGGAATGGGACAAGACCACCTCCAAACTTCTCCATGGGGTGGACATACGGACACAGGAACGACAGACTTTCCACAATATGTGAACCCCATCCAGAGACAAAGAGGGACCTGATAACACAAAGACGTAAGTGACATTTTAATTAAAGAATTATGAAGTATTCTGTAGCCTACGGCAGAATGTAGGCAATTCACTAACAACTAAAACAAAGACCTTTAAGGCTTGATCAGATCTCATGCATCATTATATTAGATAAAACATTCATCTTTAGATCATTTAGATTTAGAATGTAGATTTTATCCAACTTTAGACTTTTATATATATATAAATTATAACTGTAACAGTGTTTTTGTCACTGACGGATATAGATTATGTTTAGTCACGCGATGGCCGTGAGCCAATAGTATTTTGCAGCTGATGTTGTGGTACTTGCAGAACACTCAGTCAATTCCAGCCCCACAGTGGCGTTACTAAAACAAAAATCCAATGCCCTATGTTTGACCTAATATTAGAAAAAGGATGGTTTACCCCCTTATCTGGATCTCAAACCTAATGGGTTTGCCCTTGGCCCATGGTTCATATTTTTTTAATGAAATGTGTACTAACCACAGTAGAACTTTATTTACATAGAAAAATTCGAAGCTGATACATTTTTGTTTGAACTTTTTATAAACAATATCCCATTGCTTTTTTCAGTATCTGGAGACTGTATCACATTATTCTATGTGTACAAATACACATTCTAAGGTTTTCCCTGACTTTAAATACTGTATATTCTTGCACAAAATAATGGTTGTGGGCTACACAAACTGAAATCTATTCTTCTCCACAGTTTGAGGACATGAGGCACTGAGCCCTGCTCTGACCATGGGTGATTGGAACCTGCTGGGCAGCATCCTAGAAGAGGTCCACCTTCACTCCACCATCGTCGGGAAGATCTGGCTCACCATCCTGTTCATCTTCCGCATGTTGATCCTGGGTGCGGCGGCTGAGGACGTGTGGGACGATGAGCAGTCTGAGTTTGTGTGTAACACAGACCAGCCCGGCTGTAAGGCCGTGTGCTACGATAGGGCTTTCCCCATCTCCCTCATTCGCTTCTGGGTGCTGCAAGTCATTTTTGTGTCGGCACCCTCTCTAGTCTATATGGGACACGCCCTGTACTGTATCCGTGCTTTGGAGAAGGAGCGCCACCGCAGACGCATCCAGCTGAAGGAGGAGATGGACGAGGTGGAGCTTCTGGAAGAGCAGAAGAGGATCGAGAGAGAGCTGAAGAGACTGGAGGAGCAGAAGAGGGTGAAGAAGGCCCCTCTGAGAGGGTCTCTGCTGAGGACATATGTGATCCATATCTTGACCCGCTCTGTGCTGGAGGTCTGCTTCATCCTGGGACAGTGCATCGTGTACGGGGTCCACTTGGACCCTCTGTACAAATGTGAGCGCCTGCCCTGTCCCAACAGTGTGGACTGCTACATCTCCAGACCCACAGAGAAGACCATTTTCATGGTCTTCATGATTGTAATTGCAGGAGTGTCCCTTTTTCTTAACATTTTGGAGATTTCTCACTTAGGCATAAGGAAAATCAAGCGCATCCTGAGTGGGGAGAGGTTCTCGGAGGAGGACAGTTTGATTTATAAGTCCAAGAGGAAGTCGTCCCTGCCTCACCTCTGTGTGATGAGTAATGTGCCCCCCCATAATGGGCCGTTGACTCAGACCTTTAAAGTCATCCCAGAGACAGACAGCAAACCCCTTCTCTACACACCAGGGCTCAAAGCCAGTATGGACATCCCAAGACACCACAGCATCGCCTACCTGGGGCACGGCCAAGCTAATTATATCTGTCAACAGCCGCGCATGGTCCCCAGGTCCAGCCTGAGCTGCCTTGCCCCACCACAGACTCACCAGAGCCAGGACTTCCACAGCAGCGTTGTGGAGCAGCACCAAGGGTGGGCCTCCATGGAGTCCACCCTGGAGGACAGCCACATTGAAGAACCTAACGAGCATGAAGATGATGCGTCTCATCCTGTCCATGTGGGGGCACTGCTGTCTGCCTCCAGGCCCAGTGTGCTCAGGGAGGAGCATGGCAGGAGGACCTCCATGGGCAATCAGCTGCTGCTGCCAAACCCACGTAGAACCAGCTTCATGATAAGACCTCCATCTGAGAGCTTGTCCTCTGTCAGCGGCTCCACCAGCCCCTCCTTCCACTCCTCTGAGGAGTCCGACGAGCTGGGCTCGCTGCAGGGGGACATGTCCATGATGCCCCCTGCCGGAGGGCGCAGGATGTCTATGGTGAGTGTCCCACTCCATCAAAGCTTCTGTTCATGTTCATGTTGTTCATGATGGGAAAGGGCAGTATGTCTAACACTCAGTGAAGGCCTTTGCACCATGTTTTATATGCTCTTTATTGGTGTTTGGAGGACCCATAATGTCCTATTCTTGAAATGAATAATTATTATTAGATTTGATATGATTATTTTTGAGGTTTCGAACAGAATGTATTCAAGGTTCATTGTTGAGGAAAAGTGCATAAATCATCTAAAGTGTGTGTGTGTGTGTGTTTTTTTCCCCTCACAGAGCATGTTCCTGGACATTTCCTCTATAATGAAGAAATGAGGAGCCAGGCGTTTGGATTTGAAGCACCTTAAATTTTGTGTATTTCCAAAAAGGATATTACAGATCTGTGGACATCATTATATTGGTTTGTGCCAATTTCTGAAGCTATCTCCTCAGGGGATCCTGTTGTTTCTACGGACTTCAAAAGCATGGACTATTTTTTATGTATCCAATGTTGGAGCGTGTACGTTGCCCTTTATACAGCCATTTTATGATGATTTCTATTATATCCAGATTAAATACCTCTTATACAATAATCTCTGTACTTTTTAGAATCACACACGGACAGCTATAGTTAGTTCTCATGCTTTTTTGTTTTATTTTCAACAGGTCTTTACCCTGACAAAATGCGGATTCTTTTTATTTAAAACATTTTCATATCAAATAAAGAAAACATGACGTCTTGCACAATATATTTACAAATATCGAAATCAAAAAATCATGTTAAAATTGAATAGTCAAAGATAAAAAATAAAATAAAAATGTTGATAATAACAGTCATGTTGCAGGTACCCAAAGTAAAGTACACATAAAAAATGGCTCACCAGAAGTCTACAAATACAATGATACCAGTGTAAAAAGTTAAAAATGATGCCACATAAAGTTTCTACATGTCTATGGTACAGGTCTATTCATACAAAGAGGTATGCTGAATCCAGGTAGATAAGTGTTTGAGAAGAGTCCGTTCAACCAAGGTTTTTAAAAGAACCCTGAAATCACAATCTATAACAGGATCAATGGAAGTGGCCCCCCAACTGCTCCCCACTGTAAACGTGAACTATTAAGGTACTTCCTATGTAGTGTCAAGGCATGGGATCCAAAAGTCGTTCATAAAAACATTATTTCATCAGTATGTTTTAGCCTGAGTGAAATCCAGTTATGTAGTTTCGAAAGAAATTATATTAAACTGTGATGTTGAATAGTCCTGACTGCTTTTGGACATATATTGCTATTATTTATAGGTATTTTTTCTAATTATTTGGGCTATTTAAGTTACTTTCATGACTTAACAAATTACATTGTGATGGCAAAGCAAGAAGGACTGTTTCAAAACGTTTAATGTTTTATGTTATGTTCCAAGTGCTATCAGTAAAAGTCAAATCTAGGTTTAGTCTTCAGTGTGTCTGGAGCTATTTTGTATTTGTAAGCTATAATAAGCTCATACATATTTAAAGGTCCTATATTAGGCAGAATTGACTCTTGTGACCTTTAAGTCATGTTGGAATGATGCTGTCTCTTCAAAACATACCAGGAGTTGTGTTTAGGTTCATTCATACATGTTTGAGAAATCTTATAATTAGTCTGTCCAAAGCTCAAAATGCTCTGTTCCATCTTGTGATGTCATGAAGTGGTAATTTTCACATTAACAGCTACCCTTTACCTTTAGTTCAGTAGAGTTTGGCAATTTAAAAACACAATGGAGCACTTCCTGTGTTACTACAAGGTGCAACAGAGTGTTTTCTGTTTGAGAGAAGAAATCTATATATGCAGGGTTTGTGTGTTAAAGGAAAAGTTACGTTTTTTTTACAATCTGAGCCTTCTTTCGGCAATAAAACAAGTAGTTTTACTCACCCATAGCAGTTTGGTGTCAATTGGAGCAGTATCGCAGAACTTATGTTGAGCCGTTCTGTTCTACTAATGATCCCGTATCCGTTAGCGTGAGTGCTCGGGGCATTACTTTGCGGTCTCCAAATAACACAAACTTTAGCACTTTTCAAATCACAGAAGATCACTGTGTCAGGGTAGACTTTTAGTAGATTCCAAAACGGCCTGAAACCCGATATCGCAACAGAAAAGTAAAGTTCAGAGCGGTGTTAGCTTCTTTCAGACTAGCGGTGTTTACAAAACAGCTGAGTTCACACATGCGCACTGTCCTCTCTGATGACGTCATCAAATGAAACTATAGCTGGATATCGGGTTTCAGGCCGTTTTGGAATCCACTAAAAGTCTACCCTGACACAGCGATCTTCTGTGATTTGAAAAGTGCTAAAGTTTGTGTTATTTGGACACCGCAAATCAGTGCCCCGAGCACTCACGCTAACGGATACGGGATCATTAGTAGAACAGAACGGCTCAACATAAGTTCTACGATACTGCTCCAAGTGACACCAAACTGCTATGGGTGAGTAAAACTACTTGTTTTATTGCCGAAAGAAGGCTCAGATTGTAAAAAAAACGTTAATTTTCCTTTAAACATGTGTGAATGAAACAAAACACAACTCCAGGTATATTTTCAATGAGGAAACAACATTGTAACAGAGATGAGAAATATATGAAAATATATTAATATGGTAATATGGGTTCTTTAATCTTGTGTGTTTTATAATTTAACATAACATATAAAAAGATACATCTGAAACTTTTATATGGTGCTACATTATTAGAAAGTTTGTTTTAGAAACACAAACAAACAAACAAAAACAATCAGGACTATTGTCTTTGTAATGTCGTAAAAATCGTGCCATTTAAAAAAAAAAAAAGAAAGAAAGAAAGATGCGTTTCGAAAAAGTTTCCTTCATTAAGATTCAGAGAGTGTAAAAAAACAAAGCAGAGTTGGTCCAAGAATCTTGTTCTTTGTAAACTTCACAAATGCTAATGTCCCATTTTGGGGGGCCACGTTTTGTATTTTGAGACAGTTTTTGCTTGACACTTCCTTGTTCCCTTACTGAATAGTAGTTTGGCCTCTGTAACCTCTAAGGCAACAACTCGTAGCTGCACTTGTCAGATGCTCAAAAAGTCAACAATTTTAACTTACACTAAAAAATAATTTAGCAGATTTTTCTACAACCTAATTTGCAAGGACTTCTTATATTTTTACAAAACAAAAAATAACAACAAGAAATGCACAAAATTGTAAACATACACCCTTTGAGTTAAAATAGAACAACTTAAATGACGTGTAAATAAAGACAAATTAGAAACAATCAAAATTACATCTATTACCAAAGTTCAGTCCTATCAGTCCGATACCAACCTACAATGTACATCTACGCTTTTTCCTCTACAGCCCGCCCCGTCCCCTTTCCACATACAACCAAATAAATAAGTTAGCAATAAGTTCACATTACGGAGATATAACCATTCAAAGTATCTGTTAAGACTAGTACATTCGAATAAGAGTTTAGCTTGGCTTATTAGATCAATTCACTTTTTACATAACAGGTTTTTGATTGTAACTTTTGTTTTAATGTTGAACACCAACACATTAGGTTTGTAGCTCTACATAGATCAACTAAAAGTGAATTTGTCCTAATACTGTCGACAGGCCATTATTCAGATGCTGTTGTGAGTGCCGTGTGCAGAGAGCACTGCCACGTGCTTCCTCATCGACGTTCCAACAGCAGATGAATTTGGCATCTCCCTAAATCAATAATGTGCCATTGTGTTGTGTTTGGAGCAGTGGACTTCATAGCGTTGACTATTAAGTGTACAGACTCCTTATTTTACATGTTTTTACACGTTTTGTGCCAATTGTTGAAAACAGATGTGTTTTACACTCACGCTGGACCTCAGGGTATTTAGTGCTGCTGTGTACAGTAAAATGACATTGCATACATAAGTACAACACTATTCATATTACATATAGCACAATAAATAAGCGTTTCATTTAAGGTAGTGTCTAAAGGAGCATACTGGTGTTTTTGTTTGGGTTTCATCTTATTTCACATTTCAAGTTTTAAACTACAATGTTTCCTTTGGAGGCCTATGTCAGCCTGGTTTATTACAATTCTTAGAAATGATTGTACTTGCCATTTCACAATAACAACAAAAACAGTTCACTTTATGTATTTTAAACATATCTACATGACACATTGCTTCAGAAAACGAAACAGAAAACACCAGCATGACCTTTGAACCTGCACATCTGAGTGATTCTCTGGGATTGGTTAAGTGCCAGTGTCACCTCACGTTCGTGTTCATTCAATGCTTCACGTCGCCTCTTGGAGGCGCTGCGCGGTGCTTCAGCCTTATGTGATTCTGTCTCTTTGCACAGATTTGAAAAAGGCAGGAAAAACGTTATATCCTTTGTCTACGAGAAAATAGAAATGTGAACATTTGACAAAACAAGCTTTGCATAATGAGACATTTGACCAAATGTAGCAGTTTACAAATACACACCTTTGGTAGGGTTTCACTTCACTGTCCTGTTCCACTCAAACACCACTCACTCAACTGTATTAGAGGAAAGAAGCTTTGCATATGGGAAATGCACAAAAGTCAGTTAGCAGTTGTTAGCCTAGCTCAGCATATTCACCTCTCTCGTTAACATTATAATGCCCATTTAAGTTAGTTGGTAGGAGCTTATTACACATGTGCTGTGTCTCTGGAAGTAAAAGTCTTACTTTACCAACCAAACTAACATGGCATAGCTTACAGCAACTGTAAATGGCCTATAAAATGGTGGCCTACACATGTTCCTCAGTAGAAATGAACTTTTTTTGCATCAATACATCAATATATCAGTACTAGGAGAGTCCAGCTTATTGTTGTGTGCTTTATTCTTAGAAGCTAGGCTAACAACATTGAGTTTATATTGTCATCTATCTGTTAATGATATAAATGATAAATTGTATTTCAAAACGTAATATTCAAGTCAGGACTGGACAGTGAAGCAAAAAGCATGTACATGAGAAATTACTGAACATTCGGAGCATTTCCTGAGTTTAACCTCCCATGATGCACTGGGAGGGACGCTGACAGGAAGAGGAGAGTGAGACAGAGAGAAAGAGAGAAGCTGCCAGTGCATTTGATAGCTCGCGATGCAAAAATACCTGTTCAACAGTATTGCTGAGACAACGTTACAAAAAGACAAAATACATCAGATATCAAGGTATGTTCGGACCGAAGACCGGCCCAAACTTTAGGTGCAGCCCTGCCTCTGCTGCTGTTCTTCTGTTGTGCATTTCTCAGTCATCTCCTGGCAGAAATCCACGGTGACAGTGGGGCTACATACTTCCTCGGTGGACCCCAGCACCAGGGGGCAGTCTTGGGACATGTCCACCCCATCTCGCTCCCCTTCCCCCAAGTCCGCGGGAGTGCCAGGCCTCAGAGGTGAGCCCCGGGGGGAAGAGGAGGAGGGCGAGGGCGGGGTGGAGGTGAGGTCAATGCTGGCGGACACAGGTGGAGGCTGGACATCTCTACACACCTGCTGAGAGAGGAAGGACAGGTTCTGCCACAGCTCCGACATGCACACTTTCAGCTGGTTTCGCTCGCTCAGAAGCTTCTCCTTTTCACAAACCTGCAACAAACAACATAAACAAAAGGTAAGAAACATGGAGCCAGTCAGTACATTTGAGCCATAGACTGTATAAAGAAGTGGACTAAGTGAGCCATAACATAACACCCATAACATTCGGCTCCAGTCAAATGAAGCTCACAAGGCTAGTGGTTATAGGAGCAAATTTGGAGCTGAGTTCCATATTAGGAATAGGAATTTATTTGTGGATAAAATAAAAGAATAAAACAATAAAAACACCAGGATCATTTAGGGCACATTAATATGAACATTTTAAGACAGAAATTATGAGTCTCAGTGCAGCAGTTACAGAGAGAGGGGTGACAATTTTTCAATCTAAAGTCAGTTAGCGGCGATGGAGCCGAGAACACCCTTATGCTCACTTCCTATTTGAAATTGTCACTTGTCAGAGCCGTGGCTTTAGTTTAGCACATACTGGTGTTGTGTCTTTGGGCAAGACTTGAATCACATTGCTGAGTATGAATGTGGTGTGTGTGAGATTGGGGTGGTCAGAGAGGCTGATGTAAGACACTGTAAAGCGTCCTTGAGTGTCCAGAAAACCCTATATAAATCAAATGCATTATAGACCCCTTTACCGTTAGTAAACAGACGTGACGTCACCGGCATGTGCGCGCATTGTTGACCCAGAATCAACCATGGCGGACCATAGCGGAGTATCTGAACGACAGGGAGAGCTACATTCAAAAGCTCACGTTGAGCAACGGGGTTCAACTACCAGATCCTTATGTGATCACAGAGTAGCAGTACGATCGCAGAAAGTGGCCAGATTTACAGTGGCCAGATATCCACTGTTATGTATTTAGTGGAGAAGCCCAGCGTGTATACAAGAGAGAAAGTGCGCGCATACAAATCCATGGATGCCTACCAGTTTGCCGTATGTGGCCATGTACAGGAGGTAAAATACCACGATATCGATGGGGAGTTTTGCGTGTTGGCATCTGATGTTCTCCCCAGTCAAAGACAAGGCCACAAGACGACCATGTACAATGCTTGGGCTATCATCAACAAGCGCGAGAACTACGTTCTGACCGCCAACTGCACTTGCGTTGCGGGGTAAGTAACATACTACGACTTAATTCACGAGTCACAAATGTGATCTCAGTCATGTCAAATTCCATTTATGATGGTCATGCGAAAACTTATCCTGCATTTTAACAAAGTTATTCGTGTTCATTTACATGTGTCTGTCGTAGAGGTTTCCCGGTTAATATGTCTGTGAGCTTTGCGGTGTCCTGTGCTTGCTAGTTAATCATGCTGCTTGTTTAGGGTAATTTGCCCAGGTGTTCACTTGTGCGCACGTCAGTTGAATGATATGAACTATCATTTATTCCATCTGTTTCTCTTTATTTCATGTTGAGTTCTTTTCTTCTCTTCTCTTCTCTATTTTTATGGGGGTTTTATGGCAGCAGTAGCTTTGTTTTGAGTCAACAATGGGTGCACATTCAGTGCTTTGAAACAGGTCTATTATGATTATAAGTAGAATTTAACGTATTTATAGAGCTGTTTAGATTTTTATTCATTTATTCCTGTCATGTTTAAAATCATTTACAAACAATGACAATAGTTATAGTTTTTTTTCTTATGTAAAAGTAACAATTATGGTAGCCTGCATAATTTTAATACAGCTTTCCAAAAAGACACAAAAGTCATCCCTCTAGTGGTGATGTAAAGAACGACACTAGACACAATAAATAGTATCTGAACTGTCAGGTGAGAAATTTGTTGACTCATTTTTTATATTTTTGCTCTTGTTTGCTACAATCAGAGTTATCTAATCTTGAATGAGAGATCGTATGGCACACTGAATCAAAAATACACATATTATTTAGCTCTTGGGACATACCACCCCCTGACAATGACGGGGTTTGGGTCGTACCAGTTTGCGTATCTCACACTCCAGGTTCTGAATACAGTCGAGTTTCCTCTTCCGACAGCGCTGGGCGGCGATGCGGTTCTTGCTGCGACGGCGGATGTCGTGGATGAACTCCAGCTGCTCTGAGGTCAGTTTGTGCATCTTGATCAGGATCTGAAAGTCATTCCGCGGCAGGTTTGTGATCTGGTCCACGGGGAAGGGCAGTTTCACCTGGACATATGGACATGGGCAGTGGTAAGTAGAGACAATGAACTCCATATCTACTAAGTTTTTATTCATAGGTTAGAGCTTCCTGCTATGCAACATTTTGAAAACTTTTTTCCAGCTGGAACAAGCAGTAGTAAGTACATACAAGAAAATACACTTCTAGTTTATATTCATAGGTTAGATATTCCTGTTATGTGACATTTGCCATTTTCCGTATTCAAATGCTATAATATTTTAATTGTTAATTAACATGACAACAAGCAATGGTCAGTACATACAACAAAATATACAACTACTTCTGTTTTTTTCAGAGATTAGAGCTTCCTGTTAGGCAGAATTTTGAGATCTTTTTCCAATTCAAATGTTAGTATACTTTTTACTGTTAAATACTATGGCAATGGTACTAATTTGTGATTATTCAAAAACCCACGGATAGATACAAGGAGTTATAGGTCAGATCTGTGAAGTCATGAGCCCACTCACAAAAGTTTGAGAATACATATTTGTGTGTATACCTGATGCCATACTGTGGAACATTCTGTAATATCTCCATGGATACAAGCAAGTTTCTTACTAATCTTAAAACAATTAAAGGAATAAAATAGTAAAGTAGGTCCATATGAACTTGCATAGACCTCTTTCAAATACATTCTTTTTCACATGGTTGTGAATGTGCCAAACTGACAGACATGTGGCAGATATACTGTGGTAAAAGGCCTCACCAGTTTATTACCCATGGTCAAGAACAACAGGAATAGGAAAACGTACCTGTCATGGTTACAATATAATCCCTTATTATGTTTATGTAAATTATGCAGTTGTCTCTTTTTATGAATATTGTCTCCGTGAAGCAGTGTCTAGCAGTGACCACTAGATGTCAGTATTTATCTGTATATTACACAGCAGCTTTTGTCACAAAGAAAAACACATGAGCTCTTTGTTTCAGATGGAGCAGCTCCAAATCCACACAGAGCCTAGCCAAACTATCACTGTACAAACACACACACACACACACACACACACACACACACACACACACACACACACACACACACACACACACACACACACACACACACGTTTTTATTTCACTCAATATTTGGATTTGAATGACCAAAACTGTTATATATGAGTAATACTAATTCATTTTTACATAAAAATCTGTTGAATGTGTTATTAGTGATAGCCTAGTAAATGGTCACATGATTTTTATATAGTACTTTGCCCCTTTCAAGGCACTCAAAGTGCTTTACAACAAGGAATTGTTCACCCATTTACACAACAGTGTACGCAGACACTGTACGAGGTGGGCTAAGTGTCTTGCCCAAGGACACAATGACAGTGGAGGAGCTGGAATCACACCACCAACCTGTTGGCCAGTGGATCTGACCACTCAATCAATAATGTTTATGTCGAGAGCAGGATTACAAGTAGTAGTAATAGTAACAGTAAAACAGTGTTTATTTTAAACCATAAAAAGCTTCCTGTGTATGTGATCTGTTTTTATGGGAATATTTGCTGGTCAATAGATAACAAAATAACTCTGGATCCTAGCCTTGTTGTAACAGTAGTGTAGTAGTAGTAGTAGTAGTAGTAGTAGTAGTAGTAGTAGTAGTAGTAGTAGTAGTAGAAGTAGTAGTAGTAGTAGTAGTAGTAGTAGCAGTAGTAGTAGTAGTAGTAGTAGTAGTAGTAGTAGAAGTAGTAGTAGTAGTAGTAGTAGTAGTAGCAGTGTTTCTTTCGTATAGGTTCTTGCGTATCTGTTTTTATGTGAATATTTGCCTGCATACCCCAGACCCACAAAGCATGTTTTTCTTTATAATTACTTTGATCTAATTGTCATGATAAACCCTGAGTGTCTACACAAGTGCAGCCCTGTGTATCACCCTGGTGCTGTCTTCTCGGTGCAGTGTTGCCAGATTGTAACGATGACATCATTTACTCCTCTGACAGTGAGAGAAAAGGGAGCAGCGTGCATGTGTGAATCAGAGTGCACGGGTGAGTGCGGGCTGGTATTCATGTTATTTCAATTCACAGGAACCTGTCTGTGTTATGGGGACAACAATGGGGTCTCCTTTATGTAAATTCTTTATTATTATATCAAAAGCATGATTTTAAGTTGAGATATGGGTAAAAATAGGTTCAAGTTAGACAAGTAGTGACTATGGTTAAGGGTGCACTATGCATCTGTTCTGGTGGGGGATCTGCCATCTGCTTGTCACCATGGAGATGTTATTGCTGTTCCTGTCTGTCTATATTGCATTTGTTCAATTTCAAGTGCTTTTATTGCTCAAAAATACTTAGAAAAACATGTATTCTTATAGTGAACGGGGATCCATTCTACAGATCCTGTAACTTGGCCTGGAGATGTAGCTCAACTTAACATGAAGGCCGTACTGTTGAACACTCGAGGTGAAGCTATTACATCCACATATATACCGTAGAAGCAGGTAACCACAAAAGTTGCAGAGTGTACCGTTAATTTTAGAAGCAGTCACCAGGAAATGAATGTATGTCAATGTAATGTCCCCAAAACAAATGGGAACCCAATGTGTGTGTGTGCATGCATGTATATGTGTGTGTGTGTATGTGTGTGTGAGGGAGAGGGAGAGATTGAGAAAGAAAAAGGGAGAGTGAGAGAGGTGCCGCCTGTCCTTTACGCTGTAGACATCTATATATAGCCCTGTGACTCCGAGCGTCACATAATAAGGTTGGAATGACAAAGTGAGCCTCGCTTGGTAATAAATCCCCCCAACAATGGCTACAACGCTCCTGTTCTGCTTCCAATTTTAACTCTAAAGGACCCCATTCCTTCACTTGTTGTTGAATACTGTCGAAATGATAAAAATCCTAATGTAAAATCAAGGTTTTTTCACCGTGTTGGAGATTGTGATGGTGGAGTGATCTGCAGGGGGAGATTAAAGGTGTTATGTGAACTGTTGCTTCTATTGCAGAGCCCCAGGTAGCTCTTAGCAAACTGCACAGGGGTAATTTTCATCATCTACATCACCATAAGTCACCGGTGTCAGATTCAAAGCTCAAGAGTCAGATCTTTTTAGGCTATTTCTGTTTTTTGCTTTCAGACTCTGGTTAAATTTCACTCATAAAGAGAAGAGAGCTTTTTATGGCACGGTCTAAAAAGCAAT
Organism: Paratrypauchen microcephalus; assembly: GCA_036785185.1. Taxonomy (NCBI): domain Eukaryota; kingdom Metazoa; phylum Chordata; class Actinopteri; order Gobiiformes; family Gobiidae; genus Paratrypauchen; species Paratrypauchen microcephalus. The sequence goes on from JAVJIX010000138.1 coordinate 2,222,852, forward strand.
ACATTGTGAGATCAAAATATTTGTTTCATATTCTATTGTATAATATGGTAAAATTATTAAACATAAACCTAACTTAAATACTTAGCCCAGTATAAAAATGTACCTGCTACATAGTGAGTATTTTTGATGTAGAAATATGGAAGCAAAATGCCAGTTTCTATCGGCTATTTCCATTATATTAAAGGTCCTATATTACACAAAATTGTCTTTTTTTAAAGATTAAAGGAAAAGTAAAGTTTTTTTTTACAATCTGAGCCTTCTTTCGGCAATAAAACAAGTAGTTTTACTCACCCATAGCAGTTTGGTGTCAATTGGAGCAGTATCGCAGAACTTATGTTGAGCCGTTCTGTTCTACTAATGATCCCGTATCCGTTAGCGTGAGTGCTCGGGGCATTACTTTGCGGTGTCCAAATAACACAAACTTTAGCACTTTTCAAATCACAGAAGATCGCTGTGTCAGGGTAGACTTTTAGTAGATTCCAAAACGGCCTGAAACCCGATATCGCAACAGAAAAGTAAAGTTCAGAGCGGTGTTAGCTTCTTTCGGACTAGCGGTGTTTACAAAACAGCTGAGTTCACGCATGCACACTGTCCTCTCTGATGACGTCATCAAATGAAACTATAGCTGGATATCGGGTTTCAGGCCGTTTTGGAATCCACTAAAAGTCTACCCTGACACAGCGATCTTCTGTGATTTGAAAAGTGCTAAAGTTTGTGTTATTTGGACACCGCAAAGTAATGCCCCGAGCATATGATACGAGCACCATGTTAACGGATACGGGATCATTAGTAGAACAGAACGGCTCCAACATAAGTTCTGCGATACTGCTCCAATTGACACCAAACTGCTATGGGTGAGTAAAACTACTTGTTTTATTGTCGAAAGAAGGCTCAGATTGTAAAAAAAAACATTACTTTTCCTTTAAGATTAAGCCTTTATTTGGTCTCACACACAATGACACACTCGAGAAATTTGACTTCTGCATTTGACCCATCCTTTTCAGGAGCAGTGAGCAGCCATCTTTTTTTTTTGTGAGCTTTAAGATATTAGAATGTTGGTACCTTCTCAAAAACATACATGGAGTTGTGTTTTGCTTCATTCACACATGTTTGAGTAACTCTTTATTGTTAGCCTGTCTACATCCTCAAAGCTCAAAATGCTCTGTTCCACCTTGTGATGTCATGAAGCAGTAGGTTTCATGTTAATAGGTACATTTTACCTTTTGTTTAGTTTTAGGAAATTCCAGGCCTGAAATCATCCAAATAATTTTAGTGAAGGTGTATGGAGATTAAAAACACAGTGGAGCACTTCCTTTATTACCACATGACATCACAAGCGTTTTCAGTTTGAGAGAAGAACTCAGCCTAAATATGCAGGGTTTGTGTGTTAAACATGTGTGAATGAAACAAAACACAACTCCAGGTATGTTTTTGATGAGGAAACAACATTATAACATAGATGCGTGAAGAGTCCCTCAGTCGTCCAGGTAGAATCCATGATAAAAGGAGAAGTTCAATTTGTCAACTGGACAAAGTTTGTTTGGTCGAAAACGTTTCGCCGCTCATCCGAGAGGCTTCGTCAGCTCTGGTTCTAGTGCTGGTTAGACCCTGTTTATATCTAGCTGCAGGGAGGAGCTCCCTACACTGAAAAAGCTCTGAAACGATCTCCACTAATCTGTCTCTTTGTTTTTCAAATTACTCTGGCGACTAGTTTCGCCTCCCTATTCAACGTCTAACGACCCTCTCCACCCCTCTGCCCTGGATCGTCTGCCCTAATGTTTCTTTGTCTGTTTTGACTTGGTTTAAGAATCGAATTATAAATGGGAGACAAGTTATGTCTAACTCCCCCATTTCTGTTTAAAGACGGATTCTCTTTTTTGACAAAAATAGCCTCTTTAACTCCCCTCTCAAACCAGTTCTTTTCCCTGGCTAAGATCTGAACCTCACTGTCCTCAAAAGAATGGCCCGTGGCTTCTAGGTGAAGATGTACGGCAGATGACGGTCCACTCTGGCACGCCCGTCTGTGTTGGTACATCCTCTTGTGAAGTGGCTGTTTTGTTTCTCCAGTGTAGCGCTCACTGCAGTCTTCACTACACTGAATGGAGTAGACCACGTTGCTTTGTTTGTGGCTCGGTGTTTTGTCCTTTGGGTGGACGAGTTTTTGTCTTAAAGTGTTTGTGGGTTTGAAATAAACTGGGATTTCATATTGTCTGAAAATCCTCTGTAGTTTTTCCGAAACGCCGGCCAGGTAAGGAATCGCTACCCCTTTCCTCCTGGGTTCGGATTCTCTGTTGTCTTGTTTCTTGCCCTTGTCTCTCTTGGTTTTGTTGACAGCCCATTTAGAATATCCACAAACAGAGAGGGCTTCCTGCACATGTTGTTCTTCTTTCTCCTTACCCTCTGTGCTTGTGGGAACCACTTGGGCCCTGTGTTGTAATGTCCGAATAACTCCCAGTTTGTGCTGCAGTGGGTGGTGTGAATCAAAAAGCAGGTATTGGTCTGTGTGTGTGGGCTTCCTGAAGACTTCTACTTGGAGTCCCCGGTCTCCTCCTATCGTTACTGCACAATCTAAGAACGCCAATGTGTTATCCTTGGCATCTTCACGGGTGAATTTGATATTCGGATCTACAGAATTGATATGTGCAGTGAAAGGTTCCAAATCTTGAATTTTGATTTTTGTAAAATTATCATCAACATAACGAAACCAGTGTGTAGGCGGAGTGCCTGGATATGAAGCTAAGGCACTCTGTTCAAATTGTTCCATGTATAAATTAGCCATGATAGGGGAGACCGGTGAGCCCATCGCACAGCCGTGGATTTGCCTGTAGAAGTTCCCTCTGAACTGGAAATAGGTGGTATTTAGACAAATTTCCAGCAGTTGGCAGATTTGGTCAGGATGCCTCTCGGATGAGCGGCAAAACGTTTTCAACCAAACAAACTTTGTCCAGTTGACAAATTGAACTTCTCCTTTTATCATTATAACATAGATCAGAAAATAGCTTAATATGGACCCTTTAAAGGTTGGATGGAGGATTTTTTTATTGTTTCAAATTGTCGGTGATATGATGATATAATGATAGAGATGCAGCAGCCTTGTAATTATGATGACCATCAACTGTGGGCGTGGTGGGGCCAAATAAACATTAGCGAGACTACCTCGTTATCCATTGGCTGTTAGGTTGTCAATCAAACTCCCTACGCTTCTAGCATAACTGACTTGCCGATGCACTGGGATTACGCGGTTTATGTTTGCCTCTCACACATTCGACAGACGCAAGACGCTGTTTACTCAACCAACGCAGTGGTTCTTAGCGGCTTTTTCCAACTGCAGCTTCCTCGCAGTTTGCACAAAGTTTGTTGCGATGGCAAACAAGAATCCACAACCAGTTAGCTGCAAAAGAAGTCAGTTTTTGAGATTGCTGAAAGAAGAAGGGGAAAAGGAGCGAAGCTAAACTAAGGTGATTCTCTTCCAGTGATGGCGTGCACTGAATTAATTAATTAATTAAGGCTTAAGCCTTTATTGGTCTCACACACAATGACACACATTGACACACGGGAGAAATTTGACTTCTGCATTTGACCCATCCTTTTTCAGGAGCAGTGAGCAGCCGTCTTTTTCGGCGCCCGGGGGGCAGTACCGTGAAGGGTCTTGCCCAAGGACCCACACTGGTTAGCTCATTGCCCGGGGGGGATTTGAACCCACAACCCCAGGGGGAAAGTCCATGACTTACCAGTTGAGCTAACCAGCCGGTAGGGGCAGACGAAGGGTCTAAAGACTGACGCGTTGGTCACTAAATTACTTCTTACTTCTGCTTATCATTTGAAAATGTATAGTATAGTAACAGCAGTAACGCGCAAGCAGCGTAAGCCTAAGGAGGAGGCGTTTCTACTTAGGGAGCTGTAGGGGAGGGGGGGTGCGCAACATTTAAAAAAGGACAGTCGCTGGATTTTTCTTTCCTTGGAAAATCCTCTATATAATCTTTAAAGAAATCTAAATATGTATTGAAATTTAACAAAAGAATACCAGTCAACATTGTCAAAACAATAATTGCTTTCACATAATAGCCTCCATCGTCTTACAAAGAGTTAAAGTGGCATACAGAGGACACCAGTGCGGGGCTGCTGGTGGGACTGGCCTAGTTGGAAGAGGCCAGTTTTGAGGTTGGAAGCAGCAGATGGTGGAGCAAACATGGACAGGACACCTTCCACCTGCCTATAGGGCACCCAAGGGTGTGAGAGAGTGTCCGCTCCGTGGGTGAGACAAGTGGGTCAGGGCACAAAAGTGGGACACAGCAGCAGTATGTGGAGTAGAGGCGAGCGTTTGAGCTAAATTTAAAATCTGGAGGAAAAGTTGAATTGAATTCTGGTGTGATTTCACTGTACTACTGAATACATTATTTGTGATTAAACTGAGCCTTCAACAGGTTTGGAGATTGTTGCTTGTGAAATGGATGGCCTAGAACTTACTCAGCTGTGTACAATATTCATATTAAAGCTGTAAACATAATCTGAATCTGAATGAGCAATGTTTTATGTACAAAGTTATTCATGTAAGTAAGCTGAGAATTATAAGTATTGTTATCTGACCATCTACTCTTTGGGTAACACACAAATTATTATTATTATTATATTATTTTTTCACTCATTTAGTATGGCAGTTAAGTTCAGCGATTTAGCCCTGTTCAAGCATAGTCATAGGAGTGAGTTACACAGGTAGGTATTGTAAGTAGTAGTAGTAGTAGTAGTAGTAGTAGTAGTAGTAGTAGTAGTAGTAGTAGTAGTAGTAGTAGTAGTAGCCATAATTGCTGTCCCAAGGGATTTACAATCTCCTCAAACCAAATGTGATTAGCTTTCCACCCTATACTACGATACCCATCTATAGACAAGTAATAAGAATATGGTGTAAAACATACAATACATGGAATGCTTTGTTATACAGTGGTACCTCACCTTTACGAAATTAATTCGTTCCAGAAGTGGTTTCGTAACGTGAATTTTTCGTAAGTTGAGTAGCTATTTCAATGGAAAAGGCCTGATCCGTTCCAAGTTTTTTTTTTTATCGTGTAACTTTTTTTTTTTATAGTGTAACGTTGTGTTCTGCGTTGCTTGTGTCTCTGCGCTCCTTGCGCGTTCCGCGCTAGAGCTAAGAGGACAAGAAAGACGCTCTTTCAGCGGGAATAAGAGCGGGGCGGGCTCTGGTTCTATCTGACCTCCAGAGCCGGGGGGCTGACACTGTGAGCTAACAGGCCGAGAAAGGTGCTCTATCGGCGGGCAAGACCACGGGGTCTCGCTCGGGGCTGGCTCTGCTTCTATGTGACTTCCAGGTCTAGACCTGGACTAAACCAGGTCTAAACCTGAACTGGACCTGGACTAAACCAGCACCGGACCAGGTCCAGACTCGGACCAAACCGGGACCAGACCAGGATTAAATCACCCAGTGCTCGCTCGGCCCCGAGGGGGAGGCACGGGCCGCGGCGCCATCCTGCGCCCGCAGCCCCGGTGTACTCGCGCCCTTGCGCCGTGTCGACGTCGCTTTTTGATCCTTCGATGTCGGCTCTTCCTGTCATTGTGAAGCAGAATTCACCAAGCGTTGGACTGTTCACTCACTAATAGGGAACGTGAGCGGGGTTTAGACCGTCGTGAGACAGGTGAGTTTTACCCTACTGATGATGTGTTGTTGATAGTAATCCTGTGTCTCCGCTCCCCTCGTGCGTTCGGTGCTATATTGAGCTGCCGCCCCCCCCACCCCCCACCCCCCCCACACACACACACACACACACTTCACTGTCAACAGATTCCATTGAAAATCTATGAAAGTTCGAGTGTTCAAACGAGAGAGAAATGCGAGAAAAGCCCAACTCCAGTCTGAGAAAAGTGTAGAATGTGTGTGGTGAGGCATTTACAGCCCTAAAACATGTAGAACAATTGTAAAATACAAAGTTGTCCTACCTCGTGGACCTCTCTCACCGCGGGCCACCTCTGGAACCTAACCCCGTGTGTGTTGATAAAGTGTATTTACGTTTCGGGGCGTGCATCTGAGCGAGCATTAATTGAATTTTTGAGATTTCGCATTTCGTAACTTGAATTTTCTTTCATATCTAGAGACCAAAATTTAACGTGAAGGCGTTTCGTAACTTGGATTTTTCGTATGTAGGGTCTTTCGTAAGGTGAGGTACCACTGTACTTCATATCAACTAAAAGAAATAATTAAACATAAAAATGATCCTCTGACCATCTCGATAAATTTGATCTCTGCATGATTGCAGTCAGCTCTTTAACCTCTTCATTAGTACTTCATTATAGCAGCATTACAGGTCCACCATAACACATACCTATGAGCCGGTAATAAGAATATGGTGTAATACATAAATGGCATGATTTACTTAAAGAAGATATATTGTGCTTGAACTTGCTATATAGTTATAATCTGAGACCCCCGTGGATCATTATGTTATAATTTCCCCTTTTCAAATCACAATATTCATCTGAAACGACTTCCTAAAAGAAGCAAGTCAGCTGAGTTCCATGTTGGAAAACAGTGTTGCCCAATGGGATCCTTTTGTACCAAAATGCAATTGAATCCCACATGTATCATCAATTAAAATAAAATTGGAGAACAAAGTAAGTATAGAGCAGTGAATGTGGAGATGGTGAAAACAAATTGATCAGCGAAATGAAAATATACGCAAAATCAACCCATATGAGGCAAAAGGAGAAATTCAATTTGTCAACTGGACAAAAGTTTATTTGGTCGAATCTGTTTCGCAGCTCATTCAATCTGCTTCTTCAGTTCTGGTCAGACGCTAGTGGACAGTGCCTATATCTGCCTGAAGGGAGGAGCTAACTGCAATGAAATTACTCTGAGACTTCCACACCTATTTGTTTACTGTTAGTTAGTTAGGCCTATTGAATATGCAGTGGGAGTGTTTGTTTACAGTTGGGAGTGTTTGTTTACAGTTTAACAGAAACTGCAAATAGGTGTGGTAGTCTCAGAGTAATTTCATTGTAGTTCGCTCCTCCCTTCAGGGAGATATAGGCACTGTCCACCAGCGTCAGACCAGAACTGAAGAAGCAGCTTGGATGAGCAGCGAAATGTATTCAACCAAATAAACTTTTGTCCAGTTGACAAATTGAATTTCTCCTTTTGCTGTGGATTCTACCTACGACTGGGAGATTCTACACACACTCTAAATGAGAAGAAGAAACCACTATAACATGTTTAAAAGATTTTGCTTAAGTTGCATTTGCATAATACACCTACTTTAATTAAATTGCAATGTTCATACTTCATATCAACTAAATGTATCACTGTAAAAATCCTCTGATCATTGACTATTAGAATAACACTTTATGTCCACATTGAGAAATTTGACCTCTGCATTTACCATAAGGCAGAGGTCTTCAATAGGGGGGTCGCGACCCCTAGGGGGGTCGCGGAGGTACTGCAGGGGGTCGCGAAATCTGTTGATTTCACTTTAAAATAATATAATTTTATATTTTATAGTGTAAAATACAGTATTAACCTGTGTATTATTTCCTTGTATTGGATGTACCATAACAGAGTAGCAATGTTTATACATGACACTAAGCTCAATTTAATATAAAACACTATGGCGTATATATAGTAGGGGGTCCCTGGCCCAGTTCGCCATCTGTTTGGGGGTCTCTGTCCTGAAAAACGTTGAAGACCCCTGCCATAAGGTATTATAGACTTTCAGTTAGATCATTTTTCATTCATTTAACATTTATTTAGTCTATTCAGTTATCCTGGTTTGGATATAGTTGTAGAAGCAGCAGCACATTCAAACAGACACATCCTGGTAACAGCTATAAGTCAAGGTCACGTTGGCTGTGAGTATAGGGTCTCTGGTCAATGCAGTGTCCTCCACAAACAAGCAACACAAGAAGAGTATGAGGCCACCAGGATCCTGCGGAAAGCCCTCATCTCACATAACATCAGATATTGCATGTACTTAGCTATCACCATGGAAACCGTATACCAGCTCTTTTAATGTCTATGAGTGTTGGAAGTGTTTGCGTCATTTCTCCAGAGAGGAAAAAACAAACAAAAAAAACTGTCTAAGAATAGTATGCTGCAAATCAAAACCAGAAGGGACTTGAAAACATCACTGATAAAGGTGGATTCTTTTACATTTTTGGTTAAAAGAAAGTCCACAATGCAAAGAGTATATCTACACAAGAGCTACAACAAACTTGCATAGATTCCCACATTGACTGTAGATTGTATCTTAAACTTCCTGTTTTGTTTTGTTCAGTCAGTATTGTCTTTAAAAATGAACCCAAGAAGTTAAAGTACATAAGAAAACAAAATTAATGTTTTTTTATTTAAATTGTATCTTAGCTAGTAGAGTTTGCTGGCTATATTGCTCTGTTTTCTGATTATAATGTTGTTTCCTCATCACAAACAGAGTGGAGTTGTGTTTTGTCTCATTCATGTTCAACACACATTTGTGTGTTAAAAATGTGTGAATGTTTAGGCAGAGTTTTTCTCTCAAACTGAAAACACTCTGTTCCACCTTGTGATGTCATGTGGTAATATAGGAAGTGAAGAGTCCCTCAGTCGTCCAGGTAGAATCCATGATAAAAGGAGAAATTCAATTTGTCAACTGGACAAAGTTTGTTTGGTTGAAAACGTTTCGCCTCTCGGATGAGCGGCGAAACGTTTTCAACCAAACAAACTTTGTCCAGTTGACAAATTGAATTTCTTCTTTTATCATAATACAGGAAGTGCTCAACTGTGTTTTTAAAACGCTATACCCCTTCACTATAATAATTTAGATAATTTCAGCCCTGGATTTGCTCATCTCTGAAACTACTGCTTCTACTTCTACTACAAAGTGGAACAGAGCATTTTAAAGGTCCCATGACATGGTACTTCTTGATGCTTTTATATGGCTCCTTAATGATTCCCTAATACTGTAAATGAATCCTTCTTCAAAATCAACACTCAGTGCATGAGAAACAGAGATAAGATGAGAAAAAGTATTTTTTCTCTCTCTGGAACACTCCATAATGGGCCTTGTTGCTTGAATGCAAATGAGGAGAAAAGAGCTGGCCTATAGTAGAGGGTGGGGGCGTGGCCAAACTCTCCGCTGTCGGCTCTGAGCCCTCAGCTGATCCATTTCCTTGTTTTTGCACGGGGGGAGAGATTTGAAGCGTTCCATTGAAAAATAAACACATTTCCACAGAAAATAAAATTAAACCACTGCTGTTCAAAGGTCCAGAGGCTCAGATAAAGGACTTCCAAGCCTAGAAACACTCGGACGTGCCTCCAGGCAAATAAAAAAACGCATTTCACATTGCCTAGCGCATTCGCAGTCCAAACTCTCTGGGCGTGATTTACAGAGACGCTGAGTACAGACAGACGGGGGTGGAACTGCATTTGCATTTCTTTTTTCGATCTGACGTCAATAAGGTGCCTTGTTCAAAATCGCCCGTTTGAGCTCCGATTTTTTGTAACGCAGAAAAGGATCGCAAATGCTCAGTTTAGACATTTCGCAACGTTTAACCATGGGGGGGGGGGGCTAAACAGGGTAGGGGAGCTCACATTAACGTTCAAAAACCTCAGAAAGTGAAAATTTCATGCCATGGGACCTTTAAGCTTTGGAGAAGTAAACATACTAATAATGAAGGATTACTCAGACATGTGTGAATAAAACACGACATGGAGGTAACAACATTATAACATGACTTAAATATATAATATAGGACATTTAAGGCTAATTAAGATGTAATTATTATAAAGAGGTACCTAAATTATTAGTAAACAGGACTGCAATTCTACATTTTTTGTTAAAGTTTCAGGAAATAGTATTATTTTTAAATTTGAAAAAGTCCTCTCTTGTTTGCTAGTGAATTGAAGTTGTTGTGATAAAAACTACTAAAATATGTGTTCTGCTTCTTATATTTGTTAAATAATTTAAAAAAGCACAAATAAAAAGCAAAAATAAACTGTATTGACTGACCTCAGGACCGGAGACCCTCATGGAGACCCCACTCTCGCTGTCCCCCTCTGAGAAAGACCCAGACTCATCACTCGAGTTCATCCCGCTGGTACCAAAGCCCTGTTCAGTCTTGATTTTTGAGCAGTCCTGAGGGTTCCTCTGCTCCACCAGGCCGGCCAGGCAGTGGGAGAGCCCCGAGATAGACCCTGAGCGCGGGGACGAGGAGTAGTCAAACTGGGGCATGCTGGATGGCGAAATCCCGATCCCACCTTCGTCTGGGAAGGAGAACGAAGATCTGGAGCTGGAGGTTTGTGTTTGGGGCTCTGATGGAGAAGGCGAGTGGGCTGCTGGTTTGATGGGGCAACTTGTGGTGAGACATGACCGCCCGCTTGAAGGCGACTCCACCTGCATCAATGCCGATACTTTTTCTCGAAACGTATCTTCAATGTACGAGGGACCCATGTGTCTCTCCCCAGCCGCTGATGAGAAAATCACACTACTTCGCCTGTCTACCTCACCCTCATGTTTTGATGATGACGCTTTCGATCTGTCCATGTTCTTGTCCCTGGTCCGGTCCTTCACGAGATCCCTGTAGTGGTTGAGAGACAGTCTGTTGGTGAGGAGTTGTTGGATGGTCGTACTGGGCACTGTGCTCAGGTCCAAGCCGCCCCTTTGGAGGTAGGAACGTAAACAGGAGGAGGGCGAGCCTTGGCCAGGCGAGTGTTCTGCTGCTACTGGTACCCCTTCCACTTCCAACTCCATCTCTAAAACCTCCTCCGTGCACAACTCAGGATTGTAACCATTCCTGTTTTCTCTGGCTTCCTCAAACAAATATGGTTCTTCCTTGATCCGTGATGGCGTCAGGAGTGGCTGCGAAGGATCCTGATAGTGGGAGTTGAGTGGGCTAGCTGAGGTACGATTCGGCAAAACAATCTCGTCATGATGTTTCTCGCCATTGTGCTTGTTGTCGATGATTGGGTACTGGTATTTCCTGTACTTGGGGCTGTACTTGGGCAGTGGCGCAGTGGGTGCTACATGATTGGTCTGCTGCCTGTGGTCTGTCGTAGTGTCACCCAGTGGGAGAGCCTCGTTGAACTCTTCAGTCATTACGTCATCGTCCGATTCCGCCTTTCCGTTGAGGGCGTGCTGGCTGTCGTTCTGCAGCTGGGCCTGGAGGAAGCGGAAACAGGAGTCCTCCAGGTTGTGAACGCCGAGGAAGTCCGCGCAAAGGATCACCTCATGGATGTTCTCTCGGCTTAAGACGAGCTTGGCAGTGTAGGCAAACTGGAGCAGCGGAGCGAAGCCCTTAGCTGTGACCTGCAAAACACAAGAGGGAGGTATGTGTGAATGGCTTATCATTTATAAGTATTTATAAAACTGCTTTTTCAGGCTTGTTCTTATAGTTAAAGGAAAATTAACGTTTTTTTACAATCTGAGCCTTCTTTGGGCAATAAAACAAGTAGTTTTACTCACCCATAGCAGTTTGGTGTCAATTGGAGCAGTATCGCAGAACTTATGTTGAGCTGTTCTGTTCTACTAATGATTCCGTATCCGTTAGCGTGAGTGCTCGGGGCATTACTTTGCGGTGTCCAAATAACACAAACTTTAGCACTTTTCAAATCACAGAAGATCGCTGTGTCAGGGTAGACTTTTAGTGGATTCCAAAACGGCCTGAAACCCGATATCCAGCTATAGTTTCATTTGTTGACATCATCAGAGAGGACAGTGCGCATGCATGAACTCAGCTGTTTTGTAAACACCGCTAGTCCGAAAGAAGCTAACACCGCTCTGAACTTTACTTTTCTGTTGCGATATCGGGTTTCAGGCCGTTTTGGAATCCACTAAAAGTCTACCCTGACACAGCGATCTTCTGTGATTTGAAAAGTGCTAAAGTTTGTGTTATTTGGACATCGCAAAGTAATGCCCCGAGCACTCACGCTAACGGATACGGGATCATTAGTAGAACAGAACGGCTACAACATAAGTTCTGCGATACTGCTCCAATTGACACCAAACTGCTATGGGTGAGTAAAACTACTTGTTTTATTGCCGAAAGAAGGCTCAGATTGTTAAAAAAATTTTACTTTTCCTTTAACTACATTTGGACACAGTTTACGTTATAACTTCGATTTGGTTTGGTCCTGTTTTAATATTGGTTTAGTCCTGATCTAGTCCAGGTTTATTTCCAAATTTAGTCCCAGTTTTTATGTGGTCTATGTGGTGTATAAGTGTGAACGCAGTAAAGTAATCTTTTCAAAGGTTTCACCCTGCTTTAGTCCAGTTTTGAGTCCAGTTTAATCCTGAGGTAGGGTTGTTTTGGTCCTGTAAATCCTGGTTTAGTCCTGGTTTAGAACCTACCCTAATTTAACTGAATGGAAGAAGAATGGTTACAAAAATTAAAGAGACTTTTGTTGTTGTTGTTGTTGTTGTTGTTGTTTGACTAAACAAAAAAATAAATAAACAAATAAATACATAAACAATTATGATACAATAAAAAAAACAAATTTGTAGATGTCGAGATGACTTCTGAGACAATCTGACAAAATAATGGCCTCCATTCTGCTCCTACAGACCCACATCCTCTGCAATTACAACGGAACGCACACTCACACAAACACAGCTGTCCCTGGTGAGGCTCTGTCATCTTTGATTTTCTCTCTATTTACTCTTAACATGATCGCTCTAAGACAAAGCCTGTTAAACCAGAGGGCTTCTTCTACACTCCCAATCAGTTAGCTTTGATCCGATTTCGCTGACTACTGTTCATTTGAAGACATCTTACTCATACACGCTCCAAGACCAAATGGCAAAAACAGCATAAAATATTGACAAACTTATTGAGCAATCTGTATATTTCTGGGAAAGAGATTAGTTACTGCTGTTTGACATTATGTGTTTTTGTTGCATATCACATATTGGATGTTTAAAAGCGCCGCTCAGCAAGTTATAGATTGACTTCACAAGCAATAAATCTGCTTTCTTCAAAGTTATTTCTGCTGCTTGCTTATTTTTTTCATCTTCCTGACTGGCTCCCCCCTCCCCACGTTCTTCCTCTTCATCTTACCGTCAGCATGCAGTGTACATGTGTGTGTTTGTGTGTAGGTGTGTGGTGTAGAGTGCTGTGTGTGCATGAAAACCTGTGTGTGTCTGAGTGTCTGTCTGTCTATGGGAGCAGAGGACTAAGCCTGTTTTCAGCTGGCATCAGCATCTGCTCCCTCCTGCACAGAAATATTCACAGTGGCACCAGAGACGAGGCAGTCCACCTTCATCACAAAACGGACATGAGTAAGGGCGAGATGTGACTCACTGCAAACTGATGCGAATGTAAATACACACTGTGGTCTATATTAGGGATGTAACAGTAACTAAAATATGATATAATATTGTCAAAAATATCACAATAATATCGTGGGCCATCACAATATATCAAAATGGCCAGTTTATTTGCTTAAAGCCCCAGTGTGTAGGATTTGTGGCGCATAGGTGGATGGTGCTATTGCACTTTCTGTTTTAGCTACGGCAGACCTCAAGAGTCACCCGGGCGCCGCTACTGTATAAATAAAGCGCGGTCCCGTTTTTTTTTTCTTCTTTTCTCATGAAAACACACATTCCCGATCATGTACCATGACACTCTACACATCAAATGAAACCTTACAGTCTCCTCTTTTTGACTATGCAATTCATTTCCCTGCACAATAATCACTCCCCGAGCACATGGGGCTTTTATATGGAAAAGCACAAAACGAGTTGCCTGGAAGAATCCATGACTCATCGCTGTACCAGCGGCGAGTCTGGTAATGCTTGGTCCAGAATGCGCTGACGGTGCGCTTAAACAGACAGCTAAGTGAACCAATCAGAGAACAGTTAACGGACAGCGACGTGAACCAAGCCGGTAGGAAGCAATGCAAAAACATCTTTTTTGAAAAGAAAGGCCTCTAGAGCTGTCAGCTGCTGTGGTTTTAAGGAATCGATGTGTTTTAGGTCATTTAAGACCAATTTTACAGCAGAATGGAAGGGACGTTGCGGGCAAAGGCGGATGCACTGACGTCACCATCTTTGAACGAATCAGAATCGCAGAGTCCGTTGTTAACCGGAGGAGCGAGGGTGGAGCGAGGGTGTCCAAATGGTATCGGGCTGTATAGCAAATACAGAGAGATATCATTTGGCTGGCCAGGTAACAAAACGAGGTTAGCTTACCTTAGAATGCTTTGCACAGGTCAAACTCTGTATTTCACCATAAACTTGCTCTCAATTTGTCCGTAAGGATCCAGCGAATAAAATCCAGTAAAACAATTTAGTCCAAAACACGTGTTAGATCCATTACGACGTGTGATACAGCAGCATGCTTGTGTTGTTTACCCAAAACCACGAGCCTTGCCGAAGGCGAAGGCGGAGCCCAAATGTCCTTCTGCGGCTCTCGTATTCAAAATGGCTGCCTCTGCATGGGGAAGATCCCCCTTTTATGTGACTATATCTAAGTCCAAAAGAATACTTTGATTTCATGATGGAAGTGAAAAGGTTTGGAAAACAATGTATTTTTGAATGGGTATCTTCAATTTCAGTAATTAACGGGTAAAAATCTTACACACTGTCCCTTTAAATTCATTGTTATGTTGCAGCATGAACTAAAAACTAGACCATGATCTTTCACTCTGTTTGAGTGCAGACCACATGAAAAATAACTGTTATTTAACACTTTGAACTCTTAATTAGTTGAATTATGTCAACCAAGAAAACGTAATCTGAATACTAATTTTGAGTAACTGTATTCCAGTACAGTAACTTCTTCATTTAACGCTATTCATAATACAACCAGTATTTCATCATGTAATTTAGGCTTCAAAGTGCACCGAATTAATGAGAAAAATGGACTTTGCTCTTGTTGTGCGTGCATCTGAGATTTCTCCTTCTCTAATTAGTAATGAATTAGTGAAACAAATACAGAGCATTCTGTGTTGTGCTCTCATACTATAACTGAAATGCAATTCAATGTAAAAGTATTCTAAATATTCACAATACAATATTCATATATCGGAATATGTTATATATACAAAATACATTTTTGTGCAGCTATTCAGAGTTCTGTAACTAATTACCTTTTCAAAGTATTCTTCCCAATTATTGTCTGTATTAAAGAATATATTGTATGTGTTTATGAATGGAAAAATGAATGGAAAATGTACATCCGAAACCAAAGCAGACGGTCACTGTTGAGCTCCATAGACCCCAGCATTATCCTTTAAGCCCTGGTTAAGTTCCCCTGAGTCGGAATAGCTCATAAACTGTGTCTCCTTTACACCTCACTGACCACCACCAGTCTGAGTAGTGCACTAACCCTCTCGTCGTACCTTATTCTCTCTGTATCATGTGACTTGTATTATATTTGTTTATTAAGATGTTAAGGACAAGCTCAGAACTTTTACATGCAAAAATATCACTGGCATACCCAATGCTGCTGTTATAAAGGTCAGTCATTTACCCACTTAATACAATTTGGCTTTTCATTTAATTATTATTCAAATCAAGCACTTACTTTACAATGTTTGTAATACATTCAAAGAGTTAGAAGTGTAATGAAGTACTACTACTACTACTACTACTACTACTACTACTACTACTACTACACTTCTACTATATAACTACTTCTACAACTACAACTACTACTGCTACTACTGTTATATCTGTAAGATTATGAATACTGGTACTATTAATATTTATTTAAACTACTTCATTTGGTGTTGTTTCTACTGTTACTATAAGTATGCGTGAAAAGTCCCTCAGTCGTCCAGGTAGAATCCATGATCAAAGGAGAAGTTCAATTTGTCAACTGGACAAAGTTTGTGAGCTGACGAAGCCTCTCGGATGAGCGGTGAAACGTTTTCAACCAAACAAACTTTGTCCAGTTGACAAATTGAACTTCTCCTTTGATCACGTTACTATAAGTACAACCACCACTACTTCTACTACAACTAATGCTACTGCTACTACTACTACTATGATAGTTACCACCAGTAAGATTATCCATTATGAATACTGCTATTATCAATATTAATTAGTACTATTTTGTTTGGTGCCATTGCAGCTACTACTACTACTACTACTACTACTACAACAACTACTTTTATCTCCAACAGTTACTACTGCTACTACTATTATTATACCAGTAAGATTATGAATACTACTACTATCAATATTAATTTAATCTAATTTTGCTGTTTCTACTACTACTAAGTACTATAAGTACTTCTACAACCACTACTATGACTACAACTACTACAACTATTGCTACTCCTACTACTGTTGTTACTAGTAAGATTATAAATACTGCTACTATCAGTATTAATTAATTAATTAGCACGACTTTGCTTGGTGCCATTGCTCCTGCCACTACTACTATAACTACCTCTACAACTACAACAGCTACTACTGCTACTACTACTACCAGTAAGATTATGAATACTGCTAGTATCAATATTTATTTAAACTACAGTGGTACCTCACCTTACGAATGACCCAACAAAGGAAAATTTCAAGTTATGAAACGCCTTCACGTTAAATTTTGGTCTCTAGATATGAAAGAAAATTCAAGTTACGAAACGCGAAATCTCAAAAATTCAAATAATGCGCGCTCAGCCACACACATTATACGCTTTTCTCAGACTGGATTTAAACTTTTCTCACATTTGTCTCTCGTTTAAACACTCAAACTTTCATAGATTTTCAACAAAATTATTAATAGTGAAGTGTGGGGGGAAGGGGGAGGGGGGAGAAGACTGCGCTCTGACACGTGTGTGATAGCGCACATGACCCGGCGCAGGGCTGCCAGCAGGTTTAGAACTGGACTAAACCAGGACTAAACCTGGACTAAACCTGGACTAAACCAGGACTAGACCAGGTGGATTAAAGCGCTGCGCGCCATCTATTTCCTGGTTTCGTTTCGAGTCACAGCTGAGGGGAGCAGCGAGGAGGGGACTGCACGCAGTCTGAGCGCATGAACGCATGAACGAGACCCATGCAAGAGCCGCGGTGGTCTAGACCTCCTCTAGACCTGACCAGGTCTAGAGGAGGTCTAGAGGAGCCGCGGTGGTCTGGACTAAACCAGGACTAAACCTGGACTAAACCAGGAGAAGCCCGCGGCTCTTGCATGGGTCTCGTTCATGCGTTCATGCGCTCAGACTGCGTGCAGTCCCCTCCTCGCTGCTTTAATCCACCTGGTCTAATCCTGGTTTAGTCCTGGTTTAGTCCTGGTTTAGTCCTGGTCCAGTCCAGGTTTAGACCTTGGTCTAGACCTGCTGTCAGCTCCGCGCCGGGTCATGCTGCGCTATCACACGTGTCAGAGCGCAGTTTTCTCCCCCCTCCCCCTTCCCCCCACACTTCACTGTTAATAATTTTGTTGAAAATCTATGAAAGTTTGAGTGTTTAAACGAGAGACAAATGTGAGAAACACACAGAACACAATGTTACACTATAAAAAAAAGTTACACTATAAAAAAAAAAACTTGGATCTGGGCCTTGGAACGAATCAGGCTTTTTCCATTGAAATAGCTACTCAACTTACGAATTTTTCACGTTACGAAACCACTTCTGGAACGAATTAATTTCGTAAGGTGAGGTACCACTGTACTTCATTTGGTGCTTCTACAACTAATGCTACTACTACTCCTGTTACTAGAAGGATTATGAATTCTGGTACTATCAGTATTAATTAGTACTATTTTGTTTGGTGCCATTGTTGTTGCTACTTCTACAACTACACCAGCTGCATTTACTACAAAAATAACTAATAATACTAGAACTACTGCACCAACTACTACTTCTACTACCATTACCAACTCATTTTTCTCTTCAGCAAGGGAGTAGGTGCCACAGTGAGTGATGGAGAATGCTATGTAAAGTATATAATGTTATCTGTTATTACAATTGATTAGAGTTGGAGATTCCTGTAAATAGCCCTTTGTAATTGAGGAGAGGGTAAGTACAGGGCCAGTCTGAAAATAAAACTACATTTAGAGTCATTATATTGGATGGGCTTTGATTGGTTAAGCGTTGAGCCATGTGACTGATTACTGTATAAGGTAGAACTACACAGACATATTAATCAATATGACAGAACTAGGCCACTTTATGGTAATGGCTACCGCTGGGGAGAGATGCAGTTCCCTGATCACCCGCACCGGTGCAGGGGAGAGAAAGGGAGGTTTTAGAATGCAGGCCAAATTCATTAATATTCACAGAGACACCCACTCATAAACATATCAATTTGTGTCACACAGGCCCTTTCCTCTCTACGCCCTTCCCCTGACCTGCCTGTCCGGAGGAGGTTAAAGCGTGCCGTGGTTTCCAATGAAAATGATGCAACTCAGTGTTAAGTGTTCAAAATAGGAAGCAAATCTCTCTCTCGTAAAATATAGTTTCCAAGCCAAGATTCAAAACAAGTATTCTTTAGGACAGGTTTAAAGGTGCAATATGTAACTTTTCTGGTTTAAAGTAAGACACCTTCTTGTCTCAGTGGGGATATTATTGCTTTGCCTAAACTATTCCACAGAATGACATTGAAGTATCTATCAGTACAAGAAGGTTATAAGTCAGATCTGTGGAGGCACAGGTCTGACTGTAAGAATCCATGTGTTCAAGGTATTTTTGAGCATTTAAAGGAAACGTTTTTTACAATTTGAGCCTTATTTCGGTAATAAAACAAGTTGTTTTACTCACCCATAGCACTTTGGTGTCATATGGAGGATTTCCGGAGATGTTTTAGATTAGCGTTAGGCTAACGCCATTAGCCTGGTGCGACTTATAGCCATAGCTCGGGGCATTCCCCGAGCATGTAATATGCCCCGTGCGGGCTCCAAATAACACAAACTTTAGCACTTTTCAAATCATAGAAGCTCGATGTCTTTAGTCTACGATTTTGTTTGAATCAAAAGTGGCCTGTAATCCGAGATTTAGCCATAGTTTCGAGTAGATGAGGACACCAGTGCGCATGTGCGGACTGTGCTCTCAGCTCCCGGGACCCAAACATGGAACGCAAAGCTGTAAACTATTGCTAAATCTCGGATTACAGGCCACTTTTGATTCAAACGAAATCGTAGACTGAGACATCAAGCTTCTATGATTTGAAAAGTGCTAAAGTTTGTGTTATTTGGAGCCCGCACGGGGCATATTACATGCTCGGGGAATGCCCCAAGCTATGGCTATAAGTCGCGCTAGGCTAACGGCGTTAGCCTAACACTAATCTAAAGCATCTCCGGAAATTCTCCATATGACACCAAAGTGCTATGGGTGAGTAAAACAACTTGTTTTATTACCGAAATAAGGCTCAAATTGTAAAAAAACGTTACTTTTCCTTTAATGCCATAGTGTGGAACATGCAGGAAAAGCAATAATATATGGAGCAGGTGTTGTAACCCGAAAAGTTACACGGTACACCTTTAAATTTTACATTAAAGCAAAATGAGCCTTACTGGTCTAAAAATCATTACATGTCACCAACAGGAAGTGCTCCACTGTGTTTTTAAACTCCATACAACTTCACTAGAATCATTTGTATGATGCTAGCCCTGGAATTGCCAATCTCTACTGAACTAAAGGTAAAAGATGTTGGCTGTTAATTTGTCAAACTACCACTACATGACATCACAAGGTGGAACAGAGCATTTTGAGCTTTGGAGATATAGACTAATAATAAAGTATTAGTAAAACACGCGTGAATAAAACAAACTCTGGGTATGATTTTGTGGCGGTAACTGCATTGTAACATGTCTCTAAGCTCATAAGAATCTATTTTGTGTAATATAGGACTTTTAAATGTATTTGTCATATGCAATTTACTTATTTATTTTTATTTATTTATATAAAAAGAATTTAACTCAAAATAGCCTAACCTCCCTGGCAGATCATAATCCTTCAACATGTACTATAACTGTTGTACATTCCCAGAATTTGCCACAGAACTCAACAGATCAGCAGTATTTCCATATTGTTCCATATTGTGTGTTGTGTGTTACAGGCAGTGAGTGTTTGCAGACTGTGTACATAAGGTATTGATTAGTCCAAGCTGCAGAGCCTCTTATGTCAAGGTAAATTACACCACTATTCACCCAAAGCGCCACAATAACATCAGAACAAACTGAACAGATATCGACAACGGGACCAGTGCCCAGGGTGCGAAAGGCATTGTGGGTAAGGACCATTAGTCAGCATTAGAAAGAAGCATTACTCAGCACAATGAAGCTAACAGCCAATTCTATGGACTATAAGGTAATGTCAGTGTCACTTACTGTGTTTAATTGTTATGTATTCATTTCAGCTTCCTGTAGGCAGCATTTTATTGTGTGTTCAGATGACTACCTCTGAAATCTTTTATACTGTGGATCACTCCTGGACCAGTGAGGGATTACTCTGCTGACTAGAGGCCCTGCTCTGTCTGAACCTCTCTCTTTCAAGTAAGATGTTTGTTTTAACACAATATGATACAATGATGATATACTGTTAAACAAGTCCTTCTTAAAAACGTGCTTGAATTTGCTGGAATTTTGTATTTGTTCTTGAGTTTTTCAGCAATCTAAGGCCTAGTCCCCACGACAATGTTTTTTGGAGGAAACGGGGAAGTTTGTGTGCGTTTGGGCCTGTCGTCCAGACGGCGCCGGCGTTTTTGGGGGTGAGAACGGTGTTTTTCAAAAACGGGTTCCAGAGTGGAGAAGTCGGAGAACGCAGGGGTCGTGTTGCCGTGTGGCAGGCGAAAAACGCGACTGTTGGGAAAATGATGATGTCGCGCTGCCGTAATCATCACATGACCGGTGACCAGAAGGTAACCCTGCGCCTTCCGCAGGTAACGACCAGATAACAACAACCATGGAGGACAATGGAGTTGAGTTTGTTATTCGGACATTTCTAAGTTTATTTATACTATGCAGTGCAACCCCAGCGGAGACGCATGCACAATTACACACGTTGTGGCCTGGCAGTACGCACGACACACGAGTGTTTGCCAATTCAAAGCTAAACATGTATTTTAAAACTGGAAAGATCCCATCGCTGAAAAGGCAGATAGTGGACACTGAGGAGCACATACCAATTTGAGTGTGTTGTGTGCTGTAAATAAAGAAAAAGAGCAACCATTTCTTGTCTTTTTTATTGAATGAAAATGTACTTTTTTCAAACAGACACATGCAGTATCACACACAAAAATATATAGCTGCCCGTTGGTGATGGTCCCCGGTTGTATATTCTCACCAAAAAGCCAACATAATGTCCGAGTATGTTTAACATTCCCGTAGTAAGATCCAAACAAGCATTTTGCCTAAATAACACGAGCAAGGTTAACGAGAGTTCTACTTGTTAATGTCCATCTAATAAAACGATAGCAAGTAATACTAACTATCGATTTATAGGCAAAAACTCTGCTCACGCAGCGCAAATCTTTGTTCTGTGGCGTCTGTCTATGTTAGGGACGGTCAACATTTTCACATTACCGGAGTGAGTCCCTGCTACATTGCTACAAAAAATTAAAATAAAAAAAAATAAATTTGCTTTTGTTGACGGTCCCTAAAGTACACGTGTTTGCTTGTTTACGAAAGAGAAGGACTTTCTGCGCATGTGCTCTTTGTAGTCTTGCATTTCCGGCGGCTCTGGCTCTTTCCGGTTTACAGCGCCACTTATCGGTGTGACATATGTACTACATCGTTTTCACTCAGCGCTCCGCGCTCATCTTGACACGAATGTTTTCTGATCCAACACGTGTGTGGACGACACTTTTTTTCACCCCAGGTAAAAAAAAAACAGGAACGTTGTCGTGGGGACTAGGCCTAAGACCTGAAGAATAAATCAGAGTGTGTATTGTGTCACCATAATAACTGCTGAACATTGCCTTAGACCAGTGCTTCTCAATTATTTTCTGTGACGGCCCCCCTAGAAAGAACAAAAAATTTCACGCCCCCCTCCCTGCGCGCGACTATTAATAGTATTATTTGTCTAGAAAATTGTTATTAGTACGCCTCTGCATAACATTGTATCCTTTATTAACATTAAAAACAAAAAAAGAAACTTACAACACTGCACTGAGGACTCAAATATTAATGTGTTTTAATGCAGATTTGGGCACATTTGTTTATGTTTTACAGAAACAAAACTTAGTTTATGCAAATAAGCCATGTGCTTTTAAAAGCGCTGAAAAAAACAAAACAAAACAAAAAATCCTGTCTGTTCTGTGCATATATCGCGTATTTAAGGTTGCCGACCCCTGCCCCAGAGCCACAATGAGAGCGTCACTGCCAACTACTGTTGTTGATGTGCAATTACACTTAGTTCTAGTACAGTACGGCAAAAAAGCATGTTTCCCAGGGTCACACGCGCCCCCCCCCCCCTGACATCACACCGCGCCCCCCCAGGGGGGCCCGCCCCACTATTTGAGAAGCACTGCCATAGACACACATGCAGAACTCCCAGCATGTTGATTCTTATTTGATTTTGTGGAAAAAGTTAGCCTAAAGGTGCATTGTGTATCTTTTCTGGTAGCAGGTCCATCAAATGCTTGTCTCCATGGAGATGTTATTGCTTTGTCTGGAATGTTTCACAGTATGCTATTAAACCTTTCTATCTTTGTGGTAAGCACAAACCAGACCAAGTTACAGGTCAAATCTATGGAAAGACAACCTGCTCACAGTCAGAATGCCTGTTTTTCTAGGTGTTCTAGAGCTATTAAACCACCTGTAATTGAATAAACGTAAGGTAGAGCTGTTTAATGCCATACTGTGTAATATTGCATAGAAAAAAGCAGGTGACCCTCCACTAAAAAAGTTATACAAAGCACCTTTAAAGAACACTTTTACTTTACCTTATCTGGCAGGGTGATGACGAGCTCGCTCTCACCCGGGGTCCCGTTGTGCAGTAGCGCCTGGAGGAAGTACCTGCTGCTGGCCGCGAGTACAGCCCTGTGAGCGCGCACCTCTCTCCCCTCCACCAGCACGGTCACATCGCACAACACGCCCTGCCTCCGCTGCTCCTCCAGGCTCAGCAGCACGTTAGCACAGTGCACCTTGGACTCGTACACGTACACGGGCGCCACCGCCTCGCCATCCCGGTCCTCTCCCCCCGACATCACTCCACAGCACCCTGCAAACAAACATAAATGGTATGGGTTAGGGATGCCATTTTGAAGACATCTAGTTATTTTACAACTCCATACTCTCTGTAGTATAGTAGGTATTACTGTAGAAGAAGTAGCAAGTAGAAGTAGCATCCGAAGTAATAGTAGTAGTAGAGGTAATCGCTCAGTTTGTATGTGGAGCGTATGTTCACTGACCAAAGGTTGGTGGCTTGAATCCCATTCACGACATAAAAAAACATAATTGGTTGAGTGATCAGAACCACTGAACCACAGTGTGATTCTTCCAGATCCCACAGGTGAATGCTGTTGTTGTGTCCTTGGGCAAGACACTATGCTTCTGCATACACGAGTGTGTGAATGGGTGAGTGTTTCCTTGATGTAAAGGGGCTTTTAAAAGTGGAAAGTGCTGTATAAAAATGTGTCCATGTACCTTGAAAAATACATTTTGAATTGTATGCTTTGGACTTGAGTTTACAATTTATACACTCTATGTACTTTACTACTCACTCTACATTAGTTAGTTATTATTTGTTATGTATTGCCAAGGGCATTTAGTGCGCATAAAACCGCGAACCAATTGACAATAGAATAAGCTTTGATGTCTTTTCACATGTACAATAACATTTTACGTGCTACCCAGTTGGTGCATTTAAAATTGCATTTAACACTACCAAAAAAAAAAGTCAGGCAAAATGGGCACACTACACTCATTTAAGCATTGTCTTTGGCTGTTCAGATTATTATCTGATTTCTCGATCTCTCACATAATTTAAATAATAGGGACCATTATCAGATTTACATGTCATTTTAATCATATAACTCAAAAAAATCTGATAATTATCAAATTTTGAGTGTGCACCAAAACCAATACTGCACAAATCTTAACTGCACAAACATGTTTACATGGATTTCAACATTATCTGACACTCCACCTTAGAAAAGCACCAAACAGATCACCATGAGCTATCGTCATTGGCTGTATATGATAAAATAGGTTGCTTAATAATAACTGTATATAGTGTAGCCCTTTTCTTTGTTGGCGCGAGTGCACATAAAGCGGTGTGCAGACAGCTGAGCCTGCAGTCTGTCTGTCTCATCAGCCCGCGGCTCCAAGTCCGTGTGTATGTGTGTGTGTGTGTGTGTGTGAGTGTATTTGCCATCAGGAGGGGTGTTTCTGCTGACTCATGCTTTTCCCCTCACTGCACAGTGCACTGGGGGCTGTATACCACACTGTTGTACTACTGTATAGTCCTGCTTGGGCCCACAGGCTAATCATCTCTGCAGCCTCCCCCCGGACCACTTCCCCACTTCCACTCAGCTTTTCACATGACGCCTGCAAATTGTTTACCGCCACTGACTTTACTGTGCGAGCATCTCAGTACACAAGAGACTCACAGCGCAGGGCGGTCATGAATATTCATTGTTCCTCCGTGACTGGAGTTATATTGACTACTCTCGCCAGCTTCATTATATCTGCATTGTATCCAGGTCCAATATTCACACTGTGTAACACATGCTTTGTTTTGTCAGTGGAGTTTATGAGCCAGCAGTATGACAAAGGGTGGAGAGTAGGGAGAGACATTCAGCATTTTTTTTTTTTTTTCCTCTGTGACTGGAGTTATGCCTCATTATGTGCTGTATCCAGGTCCAGTATTCACATGTTTTGTTTTGTCTTGTAAGTGGACTTTGTTAGACAGCAGTACGTAGCACGCAAAGGGTGGGTCACCTGCTTGCTTGTTTCTATGGAGATGTTACATTTATTCAATTACAGGTGGTTTTATAGTTGAAAAATAGCTGAAAAATAAGCATTCTGACTGTGAGTGGGGTCGCCTCTACACAGATCTGACCTGTAACCTGGTCTGGTTTGGTCTCCATGAAAATAGAAAGGTTTAATGCCATACTGTGGAACATTCCAGACGAAGCAATAACATCTCCATGGAGAAAGCGTTTGACCCTCCACCAGAAAAGTTGCACGTTTAATGAAGAATACATAAAGTAATGTATTTACTCTTACTATTCTCTTAGTAGAGAAGCAATGTACACCAGAAAGAGAAAATATGTTTCATTCAGATTGTTGTTGTTGTCAAAATAAGCTTTCTTTAATCAATCATTTTTCTTTTCTATGAACCAATCAACAAATGACCAAATTGTTGCTCCTTCACACCACACTGTAGGTCATTCTGTCGACTCCACTCTAAATATAAACCACACTTCGGTAGGGACCTGTTTGCCGCAGCTGCCGTTGCCGTGGTTACTGGGGCAGTGGTTTAGAGCACTACTGGGGGAGTAATTAGAGGACGATGTTTCAATTTACCTCTGTATGAAAATGTGCGAAGTCGCTTTTTTGTTTGGTAACACCTGCTAATTTACACTTGAGAGAGACTTGACAAGCTTTTGAGACACATTTCTGAAGGCATTTGTGAGAAAACATACAAGTTCATTATAGGTCCACAACATAACTGTAGAGGAGTATAAGGGAGCTTAAATGTTTAAAAGTTACAGTAATATAGGCCTATTCAGGGTTTCCAAGATGCTATTTAAGGGCTAACTCTTTTGATAAATTGCAATGATGAGCCAGAAGATTATGACCACTAAATAAAAGGTCAAGAAGAAGACACACTTTATTAATCCCCATAGGAAAATTATTTCTCTGCATTTGACCCATCCTTCAGGGTCAAATGCAGCTCGTCTTTCAGGGCAGCTCATCTTTCAGGCGCCCAGGGACCCATCTCCATGATCTTATTGCTCGGCTTGGTCAGGACCTAAGCAGGACCTGGAGCATGTTTTGAGTTGGTGGGGGAAACCGGAGTGCCTGGAGGAAACCCATCCAGACATGGGGAGAACATGCAAACTCCACACAGAAAGGCCTGGGCGACCCGGGGATCGAGCCCGGAACCTTCTTGCTGTGAAGCATGAGCGCTAACCACTCAGTATGTAGTATAACATTTGCACATGTTATACTACATAAACAAAAGGTCAAAAATAAGTGTATTTACCAAAGTAACGCAAGGTAATGCAGTAATTGGCTATAATGGCCTGTGCATAGTCTGTGCATAGTCTGCTTAGCAAGAAGTAGTCCAATGAAAAGATGGGTCATTTAAAAAAAGTAACAGACTATAGCAGACAATACACCATAAAAATCATATTGCAATTTTATAAAGCCTAGATCAGGGTTTCAGTTATATTATGATTCATGCAGTGTCTTTGTATCTGCCATTAAGATGTAACAAAAGATGCTGTGGAGAGTTCAGTTCACTGTAATTTGTCACTTTTGTCAGTAAGTAAGGAAAAGTGCTGGAGTATAGAGTTGTGTAAAATAAAAAAAAATAATTTAAGGGTGCTGTACCTGATTTTGTCTTTAAAAAAAAAGGTTTTAATTGTCCACAGTATGGCATTAAACTAAAACCGGCCGTACACTGTGCAATATTTTTCATTCAACCCCAGCTTAAGTTGTACAACCAAACTGCAGGGTTTAAAAAAAAAAAAAAAATCGCAGCTCACGATTCATGTTCTCACACTATCCGATCCGATGCTTGGATGCGACTTGCCTGCACACACTGTACGTCCACATCACGACATGTGAAGTTCTTGTTCCAGAAATATAAAGTAGAAAACCATGGAAGTGCGGAGACACAATGCTGGCAAAGCACAGACGCGCTTATCTTCTTCATATCTTTCCGTTCTGCTTCTGCATCCACACATGCGCGGTCTGGCAGATTCTGGCAAATCAGCTCGTGGAACTACTTCAGCAGTGCAAAACCCTCACGAGTGCAGTGTTCATTTTAGGACATCCTCAGACTCAGGTGTCAGACTCGTACACGAGAGGCGACTGGATTTCAGACAGGTTTGATATTCTACGATTGCTGATCGGGAGCTGGTCGTGAGGTATTAATCAGTTCTCATTACCCCATGTATACTACACGAAACATGACACATGATTAAGCTAAAACTCAGCCCGATCCCAAAAACAGTTGCATGAGTGAAAAATTGTCTCAAAATAATCTGCATTTATTCAACTACAGGTGTTTATTGCTCAAAAATATCTTTAAAAAACATCCTTTCTTACTGTGTGTCTAAACTGCAATCTCCATGGAGATTTGTAAGTTTATGGCCGTACCATGGAACATTCTAGGCACATCTCCATAAGACAAGCAGGTGACGGACCCTCCAGCAGACAAGTTACACAGTGCACCTTTCAAAGTGCTTTTCACAACTTTCAATGGCCAGTGCAGAGTTGCGCTGTCACAGTAAAGCGAACAACAACTAGCATGTGAACAATGCACCTCCTGATTATTGCACAATAAAATACTTTACAGAGACCTTAAAGAGCTGCTAAACACCACAGTCAAAATTTGAAAAATCCAACAAAGTGGGCGGTGGGTGGGGTAATGGTGTGGGGCAGAACTTGACCTATGAATGACAGTCTGGTGACAGTGAGAGCGAGCAATAGCATACTGCCAAAGGAGAGTGAGAGCAACATGAGTTTGGTCACGGAACACAGAGAGGTATACCCACAGACTCTTTAAAGCACTCAAAACCCATAGTAATTACTTCAAAATTACTCTACATCCTGTACAGCCACTTTCAGAATTAAACAATTACAACAATTACAACAAAACAGCAAAACAGCACGGTGAAATTGCATAATAACTCTTGGCTTTCAACTCCCTCACTTTAAATGAGTGGAATTTTTGACATATAATGTGATGCTGTTTGGTGTTTTGCTGTTTTCCTCCGGAGCTCGCTGGGTAAATTGTTTAGAGACAGTTGAGGTTCTTTGGTAAACAAGGCGTTGCCTACGGTTTCATCATGTTTAGGCCTGAGAGGGATTTAAAATGAGAGGGGAGGAAGAGGAAAAGTGTGTTTTGGATGTGTTATGATATAAAAGGGAGGACTGCCAGCACTGTGATACCAGAACTACACAAATGCTAAAAGAATACAATAGTGAGAGAACATGCATATGGTGTACTTAATAAAATGACAGATTTGTAAAGAAATGTCACCGCATTCCACCGCAAGTGGAATTTTGATATTAGTAGCATTTATTTATTTTCTTTTCATTGATCCCCTACTAGGGCACTTGGTATTCTCAGTAATCTCCCATTACGAACCACTCCCAACAATGATTCGTTTTTGTGATCATATCATTTGTGTACTAATAAAGAAAAGAAAAAGGGGAAAAA
The DNA here is from genome assembly GCA_036785185.1 of Paratrypauchen microcephalus. Taxonomy (NCBI): domain Eukaryota; kingdom Metazoa; phylum Chordata; class Actinopteri; order Gobiiformes; family Gobiidae; genus Paratrypauchen; species Paratrypauchen microcephalus. The sequence continues at coordinate 2,251,108 of JAVJIX010000138.1, forward strand.
AATAGGTATGTAATCACAGTTATTCATAATTTAACCAGACTAAATGGGCAACGCATTGAGCCCCGTGGTGCCTCAATTACAGTGAGGAAACCATTAAAACATATTATGCATTCATAAGCGGGGTCGCCACATCTGATTAGTCACTTGGATTGGCTGTGTTGCCTACTTGTTCTCATGAAAAGAGACTTTTAATGCCAGACTGTGGGACATTTTCAAAAAAAGCAATAAGATATCCATGCAGAAAGCAAACCTTCTACCATAAAAGTGCATAGTATTGGAGTTATAAGTTGTATATACTTTTTTTTAAAATGATCATTGTGCTATTAAAATCATTAAAGGAAAAGTAACGTTTTTTACAATTTGAGCCTTATTTCGGTAATAAAACAAGTTGTTTTACTCACCCATATCACTTTGGTGTCATATGGAGCATTTCCGGAGATGTTTTAGATTAGCGTTAGGCTAACGCCGTTAGCCTAGCGCGACTTATAGCCATAGCTCGGGGCATTCCCCAAGTGGGCTCCAAATAACACAAACTTTAGCACTTTTCAAATCATAGAAGCTCGATGTCTTTAGTCTATGATTTTGTTTGAATCACAAGTGGCCTGTAATCCCAGATTTATCCATAGTTTACAGCTTTGCGTTCCATGTTTGGGTCCCGGGAGCTGAGAGCACACTCCGCGCATGCGCACTGGCGTCCTCATCTACTAGAAACTATGGCTAAATCTCGGATTACAGGCCACTTTTGACCACACGAAATCGTAGACTAAAGACATCGAGCTTCTATGATTTGAAAAGTGCTAAAGTTTGTGTTATTTGGAGCCCGCACGGGGCATATTACATGCTCGGGGAATGCCCCGAGCTATGGCTATAAGTCGCGCTAGGCTAACGGCGTTAGCCTAATGCTAATCTAAAACATCTCCGGAAATGCTCCATATGACACCAAAGTGCTATGGGTGAGTAAAACAACAACAAGGCTCAAATTGTAAAAAACTTTACTTTTCCTTTAAGGATGCACCAATCTGATGCATCGATTGGATATCAGTGCTGATACTGAAAATTCAGCTGGATTGGACATCGGCTGCTAAATATCAGTTCAGCCGATATCCTGGTAGGACATATACATTTTCTGGTCATAGTACACCCAGAAAGTCTCATAATGTTTGAATTTTTTTTTTTTTTACAAAGTTGTTCAGTAGTTACTTGAGGGATAAATAACAGCTACACATTTGGATCAGTTTTCTAATATTTAATTTTTGTTTTAAGGAAATAAATGCTGTTTTCAATCTCTGTACTGTATCTAGCCAACTGTCTGAAGAAACAATATCAAACAAAAAAGCTCCTTTTTTATCCAACAGAACTCATCAGTAAAGTAAAAATGTCAACTCACAAACTCACTTCTATCAAAATGAAATAAATAATTGAAAATCACTGATGACTAATTGTCTGCTCTGTGTTGTTTGTCCTTGCGAGTGCATCTGTTGTCTCGACACACAGCCCTGCATCGTGTCCAGTGGTGAGAGACGCCACATGGACAAATCACCACGCACCCTCCTCCTCCTCCTCCTCTCCCATCCTGCTAACAGCACGCTTTCTTTATGAATTAAACACCATACTATTTTTAAAAAACAACATTTGTTTTAGTAAATGATCAAAAGTGGGTGTATTTTTTCCCCCTCTCTTCCTGATTTTCAAATAAATGTTCTTAGGCAGAGCTGTTCTTTGTGTACAGTATAGCTATCTGCACACCCACTCACACTCACACACTGTAACAGTCATCTCCACTCTGCTGTATGCCCTAAAGACACCATTAGATGAAAATAAGACATAATCGGGCCAGGGGAGACATAGGGGAGGAGAGACAGAGAAACTGGGACATATGGTACCCCCAGTATGAAACACCCCCCTCTAGCTCTCCACCACACACACACACAGAGCAATGGTGACTGATTAGTGATGGTTAATTACTACTGCACTGCAAAAACAAACAATGCAACCCACTATAGTAAATATAGTAGTGTTTGTAAATGAATCGTTGAATTGAAAAATGTGTGGATTTATAAGTACTGGTGATACCTTTCTTTTTTATATTGAGGCATGATAGGTCATTTTATACATATTTACATTACTGAAGTCTTGTATTTATTTATTTAAATATTTAACAAAACAAAAACTGCCAATAAACAAATAAGATTAAAATAACTCCACGCAGACAGGCCCTATGCCCCACAGGAGTCAAACCCAGGACCTTCTTGCTATGGGTCTGAAGCACTAACCACTGTGTCACCGTGCTGTTGACAATAAAAACATATTAGCAGTATTGTAAACATCCATTAAAGGTCCCATGACATGGTACTTCTTCATGCTTTTATATGGCTCCTTAATGGTTCCCTAATACTGTAAATGAATCCTTCTTCAAAATCAACATTCAGTGCATGAGAAAGACCCATTTACACAGACATGGTCACAAATTCACTCACTCTTGCTTGAATGCGGGTGCCCCCCCCCGCACTCTAAGCCGCTGGAGCGCTGCGCTGTGGCTGTCTCCCAACTTCCACGTTTGAAGCATGAAGACAGAAAGGAGAGCCATTTCAGTGAAAAAAACACATTTCCACAGAAAATAAAATTAAACCACTGCTGTTTCAGAGGTCCAGAGGGTCGGGTAAAGGACTTCCGAGCCTAGAAACACTCGCACGTGCCTCCAGGCAAATAAAAAAACACATTTCGCATTGCGTAGCTCCTCCGCAGTCCAAACTCTCTGGGCGTGATTTCCAGAGACAGGGGGTGGAGATCCAGACGATGGTGGAACTGCATTTGCATTTCTTTTTTTGATCTGATGTCAATAAGGTGCCTTGTCCAGAATCACCCGTTTGAGCTGTGCTTTTTTCAAACGCAGAAAAGGATCGCAAATGCTCAGTTTAGACATTTCGCAACTTTTAGCCATGGGGGGGGGGGGGGTAAACAGGGTAGGGGAGCTCACATTAACGTTCAAAAACCTAATTTCTACCACATTTCCTGCTTTGTCCTAACTAACTGTATGTATTTATTAGCTTGCCAAATCATTTAAATAAAAATAGATCCCATTTAATTTAAAGGTTCTAGATTATGCAAAATTGACTCTTATAATTTTATAATATTGTTAGAGCCCCAAAAACATACCTTGAGTTGTATTTTGTTTCCTTCACATGTTTGAGTAACCCTTTATTATTAGTCTGTCTACATCTCCAAAGCTCAATATTATCTGTTCCATCTTGTGATGCCTTGAAGTGGAAGTTAACAGCTACCATTTACCTTTAGTTCAGTAGACACAGACAAATCCAGGGCCGCAGTCTTCCAGATGATTCTTGTGAAGGTGTGTGGAGTTTAAAAACACTGAGGTTCTTCATGTATTACCACATGACAACTGGAACCGAGTGTTTGAGAGAAAAACTCTCTAAATATGCAGAATTTGAATGTGTTTAACATGTGTGAATAAAACAAACCACAACTCAAGGCTTGTGTTTGATGAGAAAGCAACATTACTACGTAGATCAGAAAATAGCGTAAACTACTGACTGAACTAGTTGTGTCGTACAGTGTATACAAGTGTTTATGTAAGTGCATATATAAGTGTGTATATACGTGTGTAAATGGTGTGTAGCAGTAGCCTCAGTCACAGCACTCGCTCTGGGGGGAGATCCCTGCCTGGTCTGAGGTTCTTCTCTGCTCTTATGATGAATAATTTAGCAGTGGATGCTTCTACTCTACCCGCTGGGCCCCTTCTCTCTGTACCCCCTCCCCTTTACCTCTCTCCTCATCCCCCTCTGTCTCTCTTTCTTGCCTCTCCTCCTCTCTCGTTCCATTGTCCCCTGTTCTCCTCTCTGTTCATCACTTCGCTGCTTTCCTCCTCTCTCTATGCCTTCTTTCCTTCACTCTACCATCTTCCCTCTACCTCTTTGTCTCTCTCTTTCTCTCTCTCTCCTCTCCTCACCCCTCTCTCTCCCAATCTCTCCTCTCCCCCCTCTCCTCCGCTCTCTCCCCCTCTCTCCTGCTCATATATAGTATGTGTGCCTCTCTCCCTCTCTTATGTGTGCCTGTACTCCTCTGTTTCTCCTCTTCTCTCCCTCTGTCCTCCTCATATATATGTGTGCCTGTACTCCTCTCTTTCTCTTCTTCTCTCCCTCTGTCCTCCTCATATATATGTGTGCCTGTACTCCTCTCTTTCTCTTCTTCTCTCCCTCTGTCCTCCTCATATATATGTGTGCCTGTACTCCTTCCTGGACACCTCTCTCAGTCTGTCTCTCTTGGGCTGCTCTGAGCTTTAGATGTGGCGTGTTTGATTGATGCCTGAGTCTACTTGAATGTAGGCTAGAGCGGAGAGCGCCTGATGAGGGGAAACTGCTGAGAGCCCGGCGGAGAGGTGCAGTGTGGGTAGGCCCTGGCAGCGCCGCTTGGACAGAGGGGACCCCATACTGTGTACCCTCGCTGCTGCTACTGATAGATGACTGAGGGAATTAGTCACGAGGGAGAGGAAATAACAATTGACAGAGTTATAAAGAATAATGAGGTCAAAGTAGAAATTGTGTTATATTTTTTTTTAACCATTGATGTTCAAAATGATGAAAAATTTGCCCTGTTGCCATACCAATTAACAATTCAAAACAAAATTGTATATCCTCCTGGGACCCGAAAAAAAAAAAAAAAAGTGTGTCTAAATTATTATTATTATTATTTTAATTTTCTATTTGGAGGTAAATGAACACCTTAGCATTTACATTTTGTTAATTTTATTTTTATTCATATTTTTGTACCATGTCCTCTGTAAAGGACTGTAATAGTGTTAAATCCATGTCAAGTTAACCCAGTGCTTCTCAAATAGTGGGGCGGGCCCCCCTGAGGGGCGTGGCGTGATGCCAGGGGGGGCGCGTATGACCCTGGGAAACATGTTTTTTTGCTGTACTGTACTAGAACTAAGTGTAATTGCACATCAACAACAGTAGTTGGCAGTGGCGTTCTCACATGCGATTTACGCACAGTCTCACCATTAACAGAACATCCTCTGTCACAGAAAAAACACGTATATTCCACTGAGTCGTGTCCTTTAGTCCGACAGAAGCTGACGCATCAGTGGCACAAGGAGAGAGCGTTTTTTTTTCAGCGCTTTTAGCTTATGCAAATGAGGTGGTTTTAAGTTTCATTTCTGTAAAACGTAAACAAATGTGCGCAAAGCTGCATTAAAAACACATTAATATTTGAGTCCTCAGTGCAGTCTTTGTTGTAAGTTTCTTTCTTTTTTTTGTTTATAATGTTAATAAAAGGATACAATGGTGTTCTAATAACAATTTTCTAGACAAATAATACTATTTATAGTCGCGCGCAGGAAGGGGGGCGTGAAATTTTTTCTTCTTCCTAGGGGGGGCGTCACAGAAAATAATTGAGAAGCACTGAGTTAACCTAACCTAAACCTAACAAAAACATTTTTTCGGTCGGTTTTACAGTCGCCTCAAAAAGTTTTTAGACTCCTTTTTAATGTATTATTTATTTATTTATGTATGTATTTTTATTTATTATTTTTTTATGTTTTGTTTTATTTATTTATGTATTATTTATTTATTTACTTATTTATGCATTTTATGTATTTTTTATGTATTTTATTTATATATTTTAGATTTTAGATTTTTTATTGTTAAAATTATTATTATTAATTTATTATTATTATTATTATTATTATTATTATTATTATTATTATTATTATTATTATTAATTTATTAATTTATTTATTTTATTTATTTTTTATCATAGTGCAGCCACAAACTAGAGTCTATCTCCAAACTTAAAAGATACAGGGGGTCCTCGACTTACGACGTTTCGTGGTTACGAACGCGCCCCCATTTTAAAAAATTAATAATATTACGCGTCATTCCGTCTTACGCGGTTTAGCGTGGTAAGCGACGTAAACAAATGCGAACGGCGCGCGGCCCACGGCGGAAGAAAACACTCTGTTGTGGTTGTAGGGAGAAGAAGACGGCCTGGTGTGTGTGCCCAATGTGGGCGGAAGTACCTGATGTGGGCTCTGATCTGCTCCTATGAAAGCGGCAGTGATAACCAAGCAGCGTAGTGGTCTAATTATTGAGATGGAAAGGTTATTGGTGCTTTGGTTGGAAGATCAAAGTCAAAATCCGACTTACAACGAAATTCGGGTTACGACACGTCTTAAGAACGGATCAGCGTCGTAACCCGAGGACCCCCTGTAAAGGACACAAATGAATGGGCGGGTCTCAGGAGGATATATTTTGATTGTTGGTGTATCCTCAAACTGTAGCCTATTTTAATAAGAATTTTAAATATTCAGTGTTGATAAAATTTGTAAAATTTAACACAATTTTAAGGTGTACTTCATAGCTGCTTTGCTAAGAATATTCCACAGTTCCACAATATTCCAGGTCAGATTTGTGAAGAGGTGAGCTTTGTGTATGCAGTTGATGTTGTGTCACTGAGCAAGACATTTGAACTCAATTTGCCTAGTATGTTGAGTGTGTGACAAATGTATTTATAGTGTGCAATTGTAAAAATATGTAGTGATGAGATGAAGATTGAATTGTATTGTGGAGTCATTGTAGTGAGTGTTCATGCATTAGAGTGTGGATATACTACATAAGGAAATCAATACTCCTCTCAAGCTCAATATTATAGATCCATACAGACATATACGCTGTACATTTCAACTTACATTCAGCCCTTGTGAATAACACGGTGCATTTTATTGTATTATGGATTCAAGATCTAAATAAAGTACAGTAAAGATATAGTTTGTAAGCGAAGTATAGACCTTTTAAAGGTCCTATATTACACAAAATTGATTCTTGTGAGCTTTAGCCATGTTATAATTCTGTTACCTCATCCAAAAAATACTCAGAGTTGTGTGTTTTTTTGTCCATTCACACATGTTTGACTAACCGACATCTCCAAAGCCACTCTATTCCACCTTGTGATATCATGTTTTCACATTAACAGCTACCTTTCACCAGTAAAGACTGACAAATCCAAGGCTGAAATCATCCAGATGATTCTAGTGAAGGTGTATGGAGTGTAAAAACACAGTAGAACACTTCCTGTATCACCACATGACATCACAAAGTAGAACAGAGTGTTTTTTGTTTGACAGAACATACATTATAACATTATAACATTTATCAAAAATTAACATAATATGGGCCCTTTAAACATTGAATGAAGACTTACAGCCAATGCAGAGACGAGATCTTTCTTTCTTAATGTTTGTATACTTTTTATTCTACTATTGTTGTACTTTTCTGTTGCAGCACTGACATTACCTTAACTTAGACAATCTATATATATATTGTTCACACCCTGCACCCTTTCTTAACAATTCTGCATCCAGGCCAGAACAGCTGATACTAAAAGGTTTTCCAGAAGACCAGAAATTCCTCCAATATTGCATGAATAATTTAAATTTCAAAACATTTTACTGCCCTTATACCCAATTATTTATTCATTTGTTTGGACATAGGAATGACTTTGAACGAACCAAGTGCTTGTTTTTACTGTTTCAAGTTACAAAAGGCTCATTCATTTTCACTTCCAACAGGACAACCGACAGTAACTGAAACCTCTATTGAAACTTTGCAGCAGATGTCATCAACATTCCTTGGGTGTGTGATGCTAACTGTAGGCTCTGCTTTGTCTAGGGCTTTATTAGACTTTCATCTGTGCTTTATTTTAACACAATCTGACCATAAAGAACTGAGGCTTGGCTGGAACTCCAACAGGTGAGCTGATTTGTGCTGTTAAACAAGACTCCCATAGATACATTTACAGCTAACATTAGCCAGCAGTTTTTCATTTAGTCACTCTCACCATTTTGTTGAAAATCAAACACCTAAACAGGACCATGACGGCTTGTATGGCTCCTGAAAATGTGTTGTTTAAATCCAGTTTGTATATAAAATCTTAAAGCCCCAGTGTGTAGGATTCGTGGCGCATAGTTGGATGGTGCTATTGCACTTTCTGTTTTAGCTACGGCAGACCTCGAGGGTCACCCGGGCGCTACTGTATGAATAAAACGCGGTCCCGTTTTGTTTTTGTTTTTTTCTTTTCTCATGAAAACACACATTCCCGATCATGTACCATGACACTCTACACATCAAATGAAACCTTACAGTCTCCTCTTTTTGACTATGCAATTCATTTCCCTGCACAACAATCACTCCCCGAGCACATGGGGCTTTTATACGGAAAAGCACAAAACGAGGTTAGCTTACCTTAGAATGCTTTGCACAGGTCAAACTCTGTATTTCACCATAAACTTGCTCTCAATTTGTCCGTAAGGATCCAGCGAATAAAATCCAGTAAAACAATTTAGTCCAAAACACGTGTTAGATCCATTACGAGTCTGATCCGGCAGCATGCTTGTGTTGTTTACCCAAAACCACGAGCCTTGCCGAAGGCGGAGCCCAAATGTCCTTCTGCGGCTCTCGTATTCAAAATGGCTGCCTCTGCATGGGGAAGATCCCCCTTTTATGTGACTATATCTAAGTCCAACAGAATACTTTGATTTCATGATGGAAGTGAAAAGGCTTGGAAAACAATGTATTTTTGAATGGGTATCTTCAATTCCAGTAATTAACGGGTAAAAATCTTACACACTGTCCCTTTAAAACAACTTTGACAGTGTTTGCTACTTTGTGCATATGTCACCAAGGCAACTCCTAAACGTTCCATTATTAGAGATAAATGTAGAACACCCCCAGCGTGGTCACTCCAAAGTATCAATTAAGTTATTTCCATTTTTCTTCCTATACAAAATTAGGTCAAATTTAAAAATGTTTCTAAAGGCATGTGAGGTGAGAGGTTACGCAAACTGTTAGAAGTAGGGCTGGGCGTAGGGTGACCACCGGCATGAAACAGGAAAGGAGGACACTTGTGTCCAAAGAGGAGGACAAAGGCCCTAAAGTGAGGACACCTTGTTTTTTTTGTTTTTTTTCCCTCGGGGGGATTATGAATAATGTATGAAGTCAACATATATTTATTAACATGGAACACCCATCAAAAAGAAAAATGTGGCAAATTATGGTCAAGATGATATGAAGAAAAAACAATATCATCACTAATTCAGTGAAAAAACACAGTCTTTGCCCTGCCATCATATGCCATGGCAAAGAAGAAAGAAGAAATGCAGAACTAGTAGTTCTGCATTTCACTTTTAAGAGGTAAGATCTCGCTACCTGGATTTGTGTAATTCGCACAAAATCCCCAAAATATTATTTGCAATTATGAAAGCCGTAATGTAAATATTGTAACGTATTTTAACTGTCTACATTGAGGAAACGTAAGCGAAACCTGTTACGCATGGCACTAAAGAAAACAACATTTTAAGGGACAGTAATAAGGCGAGGAACGTCGGGAACGTGGAACGTCGCGCAGTGAGATATTGTTTGAGGGGGGACTGTTTCGCAGTGGTACCAAACAAACTGCATGTGGAGGCATGAGAGCGGTGAAAGCAGTGTGTGTTGAGCGTTGACCATGCATGTTACACAATCAAAGGAACTTGTACCGAAAAGAGGAGCCGTGTCCATTGTTTGGAGGTACTTCGGGTTTAAAATATCTGACGCCGATCAAACAACAATATTCTGTAAGAGTTGTCGGGCTAAAGTTGTAGCCGCAGGAGGCAACACGAGCAATTTGCTTCACCACCTCCGTCACAATCATTTACTCGAATATGAAGAATGCATGAAACTAAGACCTGCTGCCTCTTCCACGTCTGCGGGTAGCATTAAAGTTGGCACTGCAGCACAAAAGGCAAATCAGCTGGCACTCAAAGACGCGTTTGCTAAGGGTAGCGCCTACGACAATAAAAGCAAACGGTGGATTGATATTACAAACGCTATTAGTGTTCACATAGCCAAAGACATGGTACCACTTAGTACTGTTGAGAAAAGTGGCTTCAAGCAGATGATTAAAGCTCTGGATCCCAGATATACGTTACCAAGTCGAAATGACTTCAGCCAAACAGCAATCCCTAACTTGTACCGAAAGCACAGAGTCAAGATAGAAGCAGACTTGGCTACCGTTCGCCACTTCTCTTTTTATATTTTAAATAGTTGAATACTACCTGGTTGGACTTGAAGCAATATTATTAATGTTTCACAAAGTGAAAAGTTTCACACCTGTTTCAGTGCTGTTTATTGTTGCCTTAATGAAAGTTCAGTGGATAAAGAAGTCTTCACTTTGCAGTTACAAGGGTTTTGTTTACATTGTAGCCAACTTAAATATGTTTTAAAGTTGCAAAACTTGCACAATAAAGCTTTCCATATGTTGATTGCAACAGTCATGCAGTCTGATTTCTTCTCATTACAGTTCTGAGTGCCACTGTCACCTTTGTGAACAGCACAATTTTGTGGGACCATTTAAAACTTGGGTTAATACTAGTCTGGTCATTCTAAGCCAATTTACTGCAGTAATTATTCTCTAAATTATTAGGAAATGGGGTTAACACCTATTCATGCATGAAAAAAAAAATACCGTCAAATACCGTGATACCGATAAAATGTTGAAAAATACCGTGATATGAATTTTTGGTCATACCGCCCAGCTCTAGTTAGAAGCATCACAGACAAACACTATCAGCTCTGAGACAGCTCACTGCATAAATATGAAATCAATAGTGCTCTCATGATGAACATTATCAATAATATATGTGGTAAAGGAGTAAAATAATACTTATATGTGTTATAATCAATACTGTTATTCAGTTATTGAAAAGCAGGGTTGTCTGTGTATATAAAGTAGGACCATACCATACTTGAGTGAAATGAGTGGCTTTTATATTTAATCTACATTTTTGACTAGTTCAGGTTTGTTTGCCATTTGTAGCAGAGAAGTGTGAGCTTATTATTACAAAACGTCTTATGACACAATTAAATGCATCTTTGAAATATGATAAAATGTTAAAATAAAACTACTTTCTATTTTAATTTGTCTTATATAAAAAAATAAATGTTAGGATTTAGTATTTTTCTAACAATACAGACATTTAATCATTGACAACACAGAAAATAGTCAAATTTCTTCCTCTGCTTTGAGTCTGAGAGTCTGAACTCTGCTCTTACTGACAGGATTGGCCTCTCTGTAAAACTGCGTTACAGAACGAAGACAAAATCAATTTTGTAATGTAACATAATTTGGACCTCTCTATTAGAAAGACCCAATCTGATCACTGACTATTAGAAATAACTGACTCTCAATCTTTATTACAGTTCACACTATTGCCCAGGCCTGGTTAAAATTCATATAAAGCATGATTACTTCCGCACAAACAGATCAAATGGAATGTTCCACTGTAGGGCATTAAACCCATCTGTTTCGCAGTTATTCAATTAAAGGTGTTTTATAGCTCAGAAATACATTCAAACACATGAATTCTGATTATTGCTTTTCCATAAGTCTGAACATTAACTTGCCTCCAATGTGATACTCCCGTTTATTTCAAATACTATGAAATAATTAAAGGTCCCATGGCATGAAATATTCACTTTCTGAGGTTTTTGAACGTTAATGTGAGCTCCCCTACCCTGTTTAGCCCCCCCCCCCCATGGTTAAAAGTTGCGAAATGTCTAAACTGAGCATTTGCGATCCTTTTCTGCGTTACAAAAAAATCGGAGCTCAAACAGACGATTTTGAACAAGGCCACGCCCCCACCCTCTACTATAGGCCATCTCTGTCCTCCTCATTTGCATTCAAGCAACAACGCCCATAATGGCCTGTTCAGAGAGAGAAAAATGACTCTTTCTCATCTTATCTCTGTTTCTCATGCACTGAGTGTTGATTTTGAAGGATTCATTTACAGTATTAGGGAACCATTAAAGGGATATGCCACCCCCAGGTCAAATTTGGGCATCTCCCCACAGTCCAGAGACTAAAATAAGTGGTGGAAAGCGTTTTCCTGCTCACCCAGCCATTGTCCGAGTCTGTCGCCACTGACCGCCGCGGTATCTGGTGCTCTTCCGCCTTAGACTGGAGTCTAACGTAGCCAGAGAAAGATTTCGGCCAAAAGGAATTAATTTGCTCGATGCGTTTCCCAATTACTTTATGTGTAGTGCGCATTCATATCGAGTGCAAATAAATGTGCAAATCAACACGGAGAGCTTGACTTGGTCATTTTGGGTGGGAACTATTTTCCAGTGCGTAAGAATACAGCCGTATCACGCAGCACGCTACCAGGGGAATCCCAGTTACGCACCGGGAAGGGAGTTCCCCTGTTGCACAACGTGGTGCGTGATACGGCTGTATTCTTCCGCACTGGAAAATAGTTCCCACCCAAAATGACCAAGGCAAGCTCTCTGTGTTGATTTGCACATTTATTTGCACTCGATATGAATGCGCACTACACATAAAGTAATTGGGAAACGCATCGAGCAAATTAATTCCTTTTGGCCGAAATCTTTCTCTGGCTACGTTAGACTCCAGTCTAAGGCGGAGGAGCACCAGATACCGCGGCGGTCAGTGGCGACAGACTCGGACAATGGCTGGGTGAGCAGGAAAACGCTTTCCACCACTTATTTTAGTCTCTGGACTGTGGGGAGATGCCCAAATTTGACCTGGGGGTGGCATATCCCTTTAAGGAGCCATATAAAAGCATCAAGAAGTACCATGTCATGGGATCTGTAAGGCAAAGCAGTAACATCTCCATGGAGACAAGCAGTTGGCAGACCCTCCCCCTGAAAAGTTACACAGTGCACCTTTAACTTCTCAACTTGTCTTTTTTTTTACAGTGTCTCACAGCTCACAGCGAGATCAGAGGTAAAATATCAAAGCTCAACTTACCTTGACCCCATCTGGCTCTTTACACATGCATGTCGTTAATACTGAGTGGGGCTTTCATGTCTGCCGTGTTCATATAGGCCTCTGTACACGTGTATCTCCCACTTTGTTTCTAAGCAACAATAGTGTATCCAAGTGAGAAAGTCCCTATAGTCTCAGGTCCGTCCTCGTGAGCTCGTCGTACCGCTGGTGCAAAGGTGATTTCAGGCAAGAAGGGCTACAGTGATCCAGTGTAAAGGAGGAAGATTTGAATGGGGATCATCAGGTTTACTGTGAGGTGGTGGAAGTCACCTATACTCAAGATAGGGGTTGATGACATAAAAAAAAAAAAAGATCTTGAGCTTTGGGAGTATCACAATAACAAGATTTAAACTGCAGAACTGTAATGACCAAGAAGTGCAGAAACTTCATGTTTAACTTATTGAGTGCCGGTGACGAGTTTTCTCGTCATGTTGAAACCAAACGTTGAGTGCCGTGACGAATAAACTCGTCAAGGACGTTTTTCAGCGGGGATCGCTAGAATACGACCTGGAGCAACTTTGAAGGTGTAATTCACGTCTCCCAACCTGTAGGTAGCGATCTTGTATCATTATCTGCCGATCAGAGACGCGGAAGAGAGGAGGAGTGTAGTGTGTGTAGTGTGTATTGTGCGAGTGGAGCAAGATGGCGAGGCGAATCCGGAAAAGCAGAGGACTGTTGATCAGCGCCTATGGAGCGATCTGATCGCTCTTGGGACCCAGGATCCCAGATCAGAGGACCACAGAGACACACCGGATCAGGCCGCGAGGTCGGGGCCGAGATCTGCTCTGCCCGGGGCAGACAACGTGCCGTGCGCATGCTGCACGGAGCAGGAACTCTGATCAGAACTACAACAGCGCAAAAGAAGAGGAGTACTGACTGGGAGCACTAGATCCTGGTCTCCAAAGAGGCATGAGATGAGAATAATTAAGTTTACATGATGCTGCTGTGTGGTAATTGTAATGAATGAAGTTATATGTGTGTGTGTGCGCGCGCACGTGTGTGTGAGTATAGCTGTGTGTGTGTAAAGGTTTATGCATGGGCTTGTGTGTATGTGTATGTATTAGTTTTTATTATGGGTCTGTACTCTGAGCCTCAATATTGTTGTGAAGTGACAAAGTTCTATTTTATAGGAAAAGATATTATTATATCCTGTAAACATCTCTTGGCACAATTGATTTGAAGGAATTTTCAATTCACAGAGCCTTATATTCTTATATTTGTAAATAAAAAATGTACTTTGTCATCAAAAATCTCTTTCTCTGTTGTTTTAGATGTTTGAGGTGTCACTAAATCCATAAATATTGACGTCAAAATCACTGATCTGCTCGAAATGACTCTTTTTACAAAATGCTCGTTTTCTCCATTTTATGGTCAAAAAACAGCGTTTTTGCTTAAACTTCCCTATGTTCTACTATCAATTACTTGAGAACCGAAAAGGTTAGAAACATATTTTTTTTCTAGGTGAAAGAAGAGAGTCGACGCTTTATTTTGATGTGTGCCATGTTTATATAGTCAAAGAACCCAGTATTCTGTGGGTCTTGGAAAATCAGTGAAAATAGACTAAAACCTCCGGCACTCTGGGGTTGGAATTCTGAAAACAGGCCGGCAGTGAATGAGTTAAAGGGACAGTGTGTAAGATTTTTACCCGTTAATTACTGAAATTGAAGATACCCATTCAAAAATACAGTGTTTTCCAAGCCTTTTCACTTCCATCATGAAATCAAAGTATTCTTTTGGACTTAGATATAGTCACATAAAAGGGGGATCTTCCCCATGCAGAGGCAGCCATTTTGAATACGAGAGCCGCAGAAGGACATTTGGGCTCCGCCTTCGACAAGGCTCGTGGTTTTGGGTAAACAACACAAGCATGCTGCCGGATCAGACGTCGTAATGGATCTAACACGTGTTTTGGACTAAATTGTTTTACTGGATTTTATTCGCTGGATCCTTATGGACAAATTGAGAGCAAGTTTATGGTGAAATACAGAGTTTGACCTGTGCAAAGCATTCTAAGGTAAGCTAACCTCGTTTTGTGCTTTTCCGTATAAAAGCCCCATGTGCTCAGGGAGTGATTGTTGTGCAGGGAAATGAATTGCATAGTCAAAAAGAGAAGACTGTAAGGTCTGCCGTAGCTAAAACAGAAAGTGCAATAGCACCGTCCACCTATGCGCCACGCATCCTACACACTGGGGCTTTAAGTCTTTATGTTTAAGTTTACCAAGTTACTTTTTTCTTTAAATCTGCTTCTTTTCAGTATTTTTCCTGCAAACTGAAAAGTTCTTGGATTGATATAAAGTACTTTTTATTCTAGAAACTGTTTAACAAAACATTAATAATATTACATAACTAACATGTTTCTAGCTCACAGTTTGAAATGGTTGTGTGCATAGGTGCCTTGGGGCTGACTGACAAAGATGTGGCAGACGTATTGTGTTAACGGCCATCTCCACCTAACACACCTAAGGAAATTGAAGTAGAAGTAAAGTACTACCACTGCATTCATTAATTTATTAAGCGCTTCTGGCGCAATCAACTCAAAAATTGTCACCCCTTTCCATGCTGCTGTCAGTCTTGTCATTTTGGCTTACACTATCCTGGTGTTTTCATTTTGTTATTCTATCTGTAAATAAATTCCTTTTCCCGATACGGGACTGGCTCCAAATTCACTCCTATGACTGGTGGCATTGTGAGCTTCGTTTCACTGGAGCCGAACGGTATGGGTGGCGTCGCGCTCCCTTAGTCCATTCTTTATACAGTCTATTCTCTTAACATAAAAATGGGACGTTTTATTGTTCTAAATTTTGACTGCCACTACTTATATAACCAAAATGTACCTCAATTATTCTACTTTCCAATCGAAAAAAAGCCATAGGTAAATATTTGTGTGATGATCTGTACACGCAGTTATGCCCACAGTGTGCACATTACAGCATGTTTTAGAAGATGAAGTCATGAGACATCTGATGCGTTTACGTCAACTGAGCCGAGCTTTAAACTGTTATCACCCTCTGTGCAGTCTCCCATTGTCCTGTATTGTTATCTCTCATTTTCCTCACATTAACATCAAACTAAAGGCTCACAAAAACTCCATAAACCTGATCCGGCAAAGACGTTTTCCTCCTGCTAAAGATAGCCCTCTCCCGGTTACATTACAGGGCAGTCCCTTGGGAGTTCCTCTGCTCCGGAAATATACGGCCATGACATCAGCGTCTCCATTCAACAATCACTCTTTGTGTGAGAGCTGCTCTGGGGAAGCTCTCTCTTTCTCTCTCTTTCTCTCCCTCTCTTTCTCTCTCTCTTTCTCTCTTTCCCTCCCTCTCTTTCTCTCTCTCTTTCCCTAGTCCCCCCTTTCCCTTTCTCTCACACTCTTTTTCTCTTTCTCCCTATCTGTCTCTCTTTCGTCTCTGTCCCCTCCCTCCCTCCCTCTCATCTCTCTCTCCCCCATCTCCCTATCTCTCTTCTTCTCGCTCTCTCCCTGTCTTTATCTTTCTCTCCCTGCCCTCTCCCTCTTTTTTGTTTTCTCTTCATCTCTCTCCTTCTCTCTTCCCTGCTTTCTGTCTCCCCCCTCTGTTTTTTTCTTTCTTTCTCCCCTCTCGCTCTCTCTCTCCCCCAAGACCTCCCTTCCTCCCTCCCTCTCCCCCTGTTTCTCTCTACTTCTCTCCCACTCTCTCACCCCCCTCCCTCTCTCCGTCTCTGTGGTCATTCAGATCCTGATGAATCACGTGTGAGGTCATTGCTAACAGTGTTTGCTCGCCCCTCGGCCTGCTCCAGCCCTGTCAGACTCCATTGGATTTAGTGCAAATGAAACCTCTGTGTCCTGAGGCTGTGTCTGTGACGGGGGTCGTATGTCAAAGTGTGAAGGGCAAGTGGTCTCCTGCAGTCATTGAACAGAAAAAAATACTGAGAATCTACACAGCCAATTATCAGTTAACAGTTTTAAGACTGTGGTTAGTGTCCCTTTAAAGGCGGTGTACCTGTTTTTTAGTCTCTTAAAGGAGAATTAACGTTTTTTTTTACAATTTGAGCCTTATTTCGGTAATAAAACAAGTTGTTTTACTCACCCATAGCACTTTGGTGTCATATGGAGCACTTCCGGAGGTGTATTAATAATAATTATTATTATTCATAGCATTTATATAGCGCCTTTCATGACACCCAAAGCGCTTTACAGTTCATTGTTCATTCACTCACACTTGGTGGTGGTAAGATACTTTCTGTAGCCACAGCTGCCCTGGGTCAGACTGACAGAAGCGAGGCTGCCAATCTGCGCCATCAGCCCCTCCGACCACCTCCAACACTCACGCACACTCCACTTCCATACTAGGCAAATGTGGGTAAAGTGTCTTGCCTAAGGACACAGCGACAGTATTTTGCAACTGGCGCCCCCCTGTGGCACCTGGAATTCCCAGCAGTCTCCCATCCAAGTACTAACCAGGCCCTGCCTTGCTGAGCTTCTGAGATCTGACGGGATCAGGCTTTGACAGGCAGGTATGGCCACATTATTAGATTACCGATATCCGAATTGCGAGTTCTCGGGGCATGTAATATATGCCCCGAGCGCTCTCCAAATAACAGAAACTTTAGCACTTTTCAAATCATAGAAGCTCAATGTCTTAGTCTACACTTTCGTATGAGTCAAAAGTGGCCTGTAAACTGAGATTTATCCATAATTTACAGCTTTGCGTTTCATGTTTGGGTCCCGGGAGCTGAGAGCGAAATAAACTGTGACTGCGCACATGCGCACTGGCCTCCTCATCTACTCGAAACTATGGATAAATCTCGGATTACAGGCCACTTTTGACTCAAACGAAAGCGTAGACTAAGACATCGAGCTTCTATGATTTGAAAAGTGCTAAAGTTTGTGTTATTTGGAGACCGCAAACATGTGCCCCGAGAACTCACATTATGGAGATCGCAAATCTAAAACATCTCTGGAAGTGCTCCATATGACACCAAAGTGCTATGGGTGAGTAAAACAACTTGTTTTATTACCGAAATAAGGCTCAGATTGTAAAAAACGTTAATTCTCCTTTAAAAATGTGAACTAGTTCATTTTAAACAATTTGTAGTGGTTCAAAGTTATTCCTCACTTACCTTATGTATTCTGAGCTTCCTAATTATTCAGCACAACGGAGTTTCTAAGTGCTGTTCACAACTTTCAGAGACCAAAGCAGAGTTATGCCATCACAGTAAATCTAACAACAACTAGCATGCCAAAGCGCACTTCCTGATTATCGGATAATTAAAAGCTTAATAATTAGATGCAAACAGTACATTGATTTATTTTAACCTCAGCTGATTAGACATTTGTTCTGGGGCAGGACAGGTTTTGCTCAAATACATGGGGATAAAATCTTGCACAGGACCTTTAAAGCAGGCTGCTAATCCGATCCTCACATCTGATATCTGTTAGGACAACATTCCTGCCTTGCTCATTTGTGTGTGTCAGAATGATTGTGTGTGGGTGTGGTTGTTATTATAAAGAGCGTAGGTGCAGAGCTGCTGCCATTTCCCTGTCAGACTGCCCCAGGGCAACTGTGGCTACAGATATGGGAAAAAAGAAACCTGAAAATGTAACATGCACAACTTGCCAGCCATTAATATATTTGACAATAAAGATCTCATTATCCTGAACATTTTTGTGCGTTATCGAGCTCAACAATGTGATCATGTTCATTAAAAAAACATACCTGCCACATATGAATATAGTGGCTACAGATATACCTATAATTATAAAAAAAAAATGCACATTATAAGTCATAGCTGATGTAAATGAACATGGCTAACACACTAGCCACCGCATTCCAAATAGGAAATGAACAAGGGGGTGCTTCCGGCTCCATCGACTCCAATAAACTTTACAAAATCCCCCCCCCCCCTTGTAAATAAATTCCTATTCCTAATATGCAACTTGGCTCCAAATTCGTCCCTATAACTGCTAGAATCTTGAGCTTCATTTGACTGGAGCCGAACGCCATAGTTTAGTTTACATCTATATATTTACGTCTATATTTTCTGTCTATTTATCCATCTACAGTAATAGTGTAAGAGGATAAAAGGAGAAGTTCAATTTGTCAACTGGACAAAGTTTGTTTGCTTGAAAACGTTTCGTCGCTCATCCGAGAGGCTTCTTCAGTTCTGGTTCTAGTGCTGGTTAGACTCTGTTTATATCTAGCTGCAATGAGGAGCTCACTACACTGAAATAGCTCTGAAACTATCTCAACTCATTTGTTCCTTTTTGTTATTCGAATTTCTCTATACGCCAGAGAAATTCGAATAACAAAAAGGAACAAATGAGTTGAGATAGTTTCAGAACGATTTCAGTGCAGTGAGCTCCTTCTAGGGCTGAATAGAGATGCTAAACGAGACGCCAGAGAAACAAAAGATACAGATTAGTTGTGATAGTTTCAGAACAATTTCAGTGTAGGGAGCTCCTCCCTGCAGCTGGATATAAACAGGGTCTAACCAGCACTAGAAACAGAGCTGACGAAGACTCTCGGATGAGCGGCGAAACGTTTTCGACCAAACAAACTTTGTCCAGTTGACAAATTGAACTTCTCCTTTTATCATGGATTCTACCTGGACGACTGAGGGACTTTTCTCCCAGTAATAGTGTAAACTTATGCCAGTAGAGGATAGCTTTTGTGAATGAACGAGTGTGCCACAGTAAACTTCCATGGATTATTACGCTGCTCAGACCACACTTCCAACATTCTGATCCCTTTATGGCAGATGTGTATATGAATAGAACAGCACCGCCTCTGCAGCAGCGCATTTTAAACCACGGATTAAATTACAATCTATAGACACTGAATCGCTGACATCAGTGCTTCAGCCCAGGCCTTCTCACTGTCCATCAATACCGTCACCTTTTATCCTACATAAACTGCTCAAGCACACAAGCCTCCGCCTCTCCCCCTGTCTGTCTGTCTCTCCCTCTTTCTCTCTGTTTCACTCTCTTTCACTCTCTCGCTCTCACTCTTTCTCTTTCTAGAATCTTGAAACAAACAGTAAAAGATAGCTCTTGGCACTTCATGACATCACAAGGTAGAACAGAGTAAGTTTGAGGTTCGGGGATGTAAACAGCCTAATAAAAAAATCAAATCAATCAAACATTATTTATAAAGCGCTTTTCATACAAAAAAAAAAAGTAACAAAAAGCGCCTAAAACACAACTCCAGATCTGTTTTTGAGGAGGTAACGACATTTCAACACAGCTTAAAGCTCACAAAAGTCAATTTTGCATAATACAAGACCTTTAAACCATACTGTTGATCTAATAATAAAGGCGTTTACGTTATGGGGACCTGATTTTTGCCCCTATAAGGAAAATAGACACACACAAACACACACACATACTCACTTATACACACTCATATACAGCAGACAGTGTGGGTCAGACTAATGTACACGTAGCTGTAATCTTCTGCATCAGGGCTCATGAGAGAAGCACTCACGTGAAATGAGTGAGATATTTCAGGGCTTTTATGGGTGAGGCATAAATAGAGTCTCTGCCAATGATTATTCAGCAAAACCTCAGATCGTGGCTGGATTTTACAAGGTATTTTACAATGGTTTCGTTGTATTATGGTGGATTTTTTATAGTATGTTTATGCAATGTGTTATGGAAGTAGAGATGCACATAAAACCTGCACAAAGAGGAAAATAAAATGTGTTATTTTTACAGTGATAGTGGAGCTATGTTATAGGCTTTACAATGGTCTCATCGGGTTGTGGTACTTTGTTTTATACTGCAAAGCATTGTGGGAGCATAATTGTATTCAAAACTAGCTTTGACATTACAATAACACGTACAATGAAAATAAAATTCATGTTAACGGTGTATGTTAAGATTATGGAAATGAGATTTAACATTTCTGTTAAAAATGTCTGTTAAAAATGTCTGTTAATAATTATTCAGCAAAACAAACTAAGATGGTGGAGGTATTTTACAGTTTTCTTGTTGCATTTTGGAAAATTCTTTAATAATGTGTTTATGCAATGTGTTATGGAAGTAGAGATGCACATAAAACTAAGGGAGAGTACAGTAAAATATGTTATTTTTAGAATGATTTAAGTATTCAGAGTTACATCAGATAGTGATAGAGTTTCATTATAGCTTTTACAATGGTCTTATCAGATTGTTTTTTTTTTTTGTGGTAAGTCTTGAAGGAGCATAAATGTATTTAAAACCAGCTTTGACATTTCAATATGAAATATTTCAATAGGATTAAGGTAGTGTGAATTAACATGCCTCTGTCTGTGTGAATGATTATTCAGCAAAAACATCACAGGTGGAGGTATTTTGTCTTATGTTGTGGTATTTTTTATAGTGCGTTATGCAATGTGTTATAGAAGTAGAGAAACTGCAGAGAGCACATAAATGTGATGTTTTTTTAGTTAACTAAACATAGTTTGTAGTAAGTTCAAGATTATGGATTAAGAATTTCGGATAATAAGTGTAGTAGTGATTTTGATACAATGAGTTAATGAGTTAAAATGTTTGAATGTTTGTTGTGAATTATTATCCAGTAGCAGGATTTTAAAGGCTATTTTTTTAATTGTAGTGTTTTTTTATTGTGCATTTTATAGACTACTGTGAATGTGAATTATAGAGGAATATCATAATCAACACAGGCAGTTCAATCAAATATGCTATTTTTATACTGTGTATTCAAGATCATCCATCCATCCATTTTCTTCCGCTTATCTGGGGCCGGGTCGCGGGGGCAACAGTCTAAGTAGGGACGCCCAGACCTCCTTCACCCCGGACACTTCCTCCAGCTCCTCCGGGGGGACCCCAAGGCGTTCCCAGGCCAGCCGGGAGACATAGTCCCACCAGCGCGTCCTGGGTCTTCCCCGGGGCCTCCTCCCGGTGGGACATGCCCGGAACACCTCCCGAGGGAGGAGTCCAGGAGGCATTCGAAACAGATGCCCGAGCCACCTCAGCTGGCTCCTCTCGACGTGGAGGAGCAGCGGCTTTACTCCGAGCCCCTCCCGTGTGACTGAGCTCCTCACCCTATCTCTAAGGGTGCGCCCAGCCACTCTGCGGAGGAAACTCATTTCGGCCGCTTGTATCTGCGATCCTGTCCTTTCGGTCATTACCCAGAGCTCATGACCATAGGTGAGGGGAGGAACGTAGATCGACAGGTAAATTGGTCCGGTACAGCGACCGCATCACTGCCGACGCTGCACCAATCCGCCTGTCAATCTCACGCTCCATCCTCCCCTCACTCGTGAACAAGACCCCGAGATACTTGAACTCCTCCACTTGAGGCAAAGACTCCCCACCCACCCGGAGAGGGCAAACCACCTTTTTCCGGTCGAGAACCATGGCCTCGGATTTGGAGGAGCTGATCCTCATCCCAGCCGCTTCACACTCGGCTGCAAACCGCCCCAGAGGTTTGGAGGTTATTGGAGGTTATTCAAGATAAGTTCAAAGTAATGAGACGTAGCATGTATTATTTTAATACAGTATTTAGAAAAGGTTAGACATTCAAGATATGTAATTTATATAACTGTTAACATATATTTATTGCAAGTTAATAAAATAACATTTTAAGTAGTGCTGTCAAGCGATAAAAAAAAAAATCTAATCAATTACAGGATTTGTAATTAACTAATCTAATTAATCACATTTTAAGAGTGTGAGAGAGAGAGGGAGAGAGAGAGAGAGATTGTGAGTGAGCGAGCAAGCGAACCCAGAAAGTTCTTGTTGATCGTCCCGTCTTCGTTCTTTTTATAAATAAACTTGCCGTACAAAGGCCGTGGCAGCGATTTGCTCGCCGCACGCCAAATTTAACATGCGCGTGCATTGAATTGTCACTCATAATTAATTGCATAAATTTTTGTAATGCGTTAATTTGCAGTGTAATTAATTAATCTAATCAATGTGCTAGACTGACAGCCCTAATTTTAAGTACTTTCTTTTTCAGCTATACGCTATAACTTCCTATATATTTTCACAGCAACAGCACCACATTATACTCTCCATTGGGTTCAGAGTTTTAAAGGAAAAGTAACGTTTTTTTTACAATCTGAGCCTTATTTCGGTAATAAAACAAGTTGTTTTACTCACCCATAGCACTTTGGTGTCATATGGAGCACTTCCGGAGATGTTTTAGATTTGCGATCTCCATAATGTGAGTTCTCGGGGCACATGTTTGCGGTCTCCAAATAACACAAACTTTAGCACTTTTCAAATCATAGAAGCTCGATGTCTTAGCCTACGATTTCGTTTGGTCAAAAGTGGCCTGTAATCCGAGATTTAGCCATAGTTTCGAGTAGATGAGGAGGCCAGTGCGCATGTGCGGACTGTGCTCTCAGCTCCCGGGACCCAAACATGAAACGCAAAGCTGTAAACTATGGATAAATCTCGGATTACAGGCCACTTTTGCTTCAAATGAAATCATAGACTAAGACATCAGGCTTCTATGATTTGAAAAGTGCTAAAGTTTGTGTTATTTGGAGCCCGCACGGGGCATATTACATGCTCGGGGAATATATTACATGCCCCGAGCTATGGCTAGAAGTCGCGCTAGGCTAACCGCAGATCTAAAACATCTCTGGAAGTGCTCCATATGACACCAAAGTGCTATGGGTGAGTAAAACAACTTGTTTTATTACCGAAATAAGGCTCAAATTGTTAGCTACAACATATGTCAAACTATTTGGAAAGAAAATGGCGGCACGGTAGCTGAGTGGCTAGCGCTCTTGCTTCACAGCAAGAAGGTTCCGGGTTTGATCCCCGGGTCGCCCGGGCCTTTCTGTGTGTGTTCTGTGTGGAGTTTGCATGCATGGTCTGGGTTCGATCCCCGGGTCGCCCGAGCCTTTCTGTGTGGAGTTTGCATGTTCTCCCCGTGTCTGGGTGGGTTTCCTCCGGGCACTCCGGTTTACCCCATCAACCCAGAACATGCACCATAGGTAAAATCCCTTAGGTCCTGACCAAGCCGAAGCAAGAAGATCATGGAGATGGTCCCCGGGCACCCTAATGTGTGCTGCCCACTGCTCCATATATATATATATATATATATATATATAGGATGGGTTAAAATGCAGAGAAGAATTTCTCCAGTGTGAGATCAATAAAGTTCACTTCTTCTTCAAAAATATTGCAGCAAATGACTGAAAAAGGCATGAAAATGTAGTATAAATTAAACCTTATATTTTACACTTTGCTCTTTTACATTTGAAAGTGGTTTTATAGTGGCCAATCATATAACACCACTGAGAGAAGTAGCTCTAAAATATCTTCCATTGAGAAATGATCCTGTAATGAATGACAAAGACCCCGAGGTGCAGGCTGAGTTGGGTGGAGCCAGGGGGGAGGGGTAGGGGGCAGTTTGTCGCATGGCTGATCGCGCCTCGATTAAGATAAATGGATACTACACTGCTACTCAGCAACTTTCCCCTTTCACATACACTACTGTGCTCCACCTGTGAAACACCATCTGAGAAAAGCATTGAGTACAATACAGTCAGAGGTGATGGTGCTTTGTGGTTATATTATATGTTGTATTATGTTATTTTCTGATCTATGAGCAAATGTGAAGATGTCATTGGCTTGTCTAGAACTTTCGATATAGCATTAACTTGATCTATTTAGCATTTATTTCATAGTGTTTTTGTTTCATTCTTACTGTGAGCATGATCGCCTCTCCACAGAGACTTGGCCTGGGGGCGTAACCTGCTTCATGGCGACAGATAAGTCTAATGCCATAGGGTGGAACATTCCAGACAAAGCAACAACCTATCCACAGAGACAAGCATGTAGTGAACCTCCCACACAAAAAAGTTGCACCTTGCAGCTTTCAAGATTTGAGCTTCTAAAGATCAGGCACATTTTCTACCTCTTGCATGTAGATTTGTTGTACTGTATATTTTACACCTGATGCCCTCTCAAATTCTTTTATAGAGGCTTGGTAATACAAAGAGTACATTGGCTCATGATTTATATGTAGGTAGCATTGCATAACATTACGTAAGCTATCCCGACTCATGAATAATGTGGACCAAAGACCCTCAACTGTTGATGTAAATGCTTTTTTCCCCCTATTAAAGGTCCTATAGCATGAAATTTTCACTTTCTGAGGTTTTTGAACGTTAATGTGAGCTCCCCTACCCTGTTTAGCCCCCCCTCATGGTTAAAAGTTGCAAAATGTCTAAACTGAGCATTTGCGATCCTTTTCTGTGTTACAAAAAATCAGAGCTCAAACGGGCGAGTTTGAACAAGGCACCTTATTGACGTCAGATCGAAAAAAGAAATGCAAATGCAGTTCCACCCCCGTCTGTCTGTACTCAGCGTCTCTGTAAATCACGCCCAGAGAGTTTGGACTGCGAATGCGCTAGGCAATGCGAAATGCGTTTTTTTATTTGCCTGGAGGCACGTCCGAGTGTTTCTAGGCTCGGAAGTCCTTTATCTGAGCCTCTGGACCTTTGAACAGCAGTGGTTTAATTTTATTTTCTGTGGAAATGTGTTTATTTTTCAATGGAACGCTTCAAATCTCTCCCCCCGTGCAAAAACAAGGAAATGGATCAGCTGAGAGCTGAGAGTTTGGCCACGCCCCCACCCTCTACTATAGGCCAGCTCTTTTCTCCTCATTTGCATTCAAGCAACAACGCCCATAATGGCCTGTTCAGAGAGAGAAAAATTACTCTTTCTCATCTTATCTCTGTTTCTCATGCACTGAGTGTTGATTTTGAAGAAGGATTCATTTACAGTATTAGGGAACCATTAAGGAGCCATATAAAAGCATCAAGAAGTACCATGTCATGGGACCTTTAAGTTAAAACTCTCTCACAATGGTAAATAAACAATGGAAGCTAATTTGTCATTTTTTCAGTTAGCCTTTTTTTTTTTTTTCTTACCCCATATCCTGTATTTGATCAGATGATGAACTATGTGAAATGGAGGTAAAAAGCAGGGGAAGACATTCAGCAAATTGTTTGGGGCTTGGGTCACATACAAACCCAACGGGCCATAGTGCAGCTGTAGTGGAATTCTTGGTCTGTATCATTAACAAGCAAAAATTCAAAAGTAATTTAGAAAACTTTAAAGTGAATGATTTTTCCACGTTGATAACAGAATTAAAACATAAAAACATGCTCATAGCCAAATTAAAATGTAAAATGTAATTAACACCTGACCCACTCATGCCATTAGTAATTATTTAGATTTTTCTACCACGTTTTCCAAAGTTATTTCATTATATATTCCTGTTGCATTATCCTCTCTGTAAACTGTCTCTTCTATAGCACATACAGTACTTCAACTGCTCTCTCTCCTCTCCATCACTCTTCATTATGTGGAGAGAAACCCCGCCTGCCTCGCTCTGGCATTTAAAATGGGACAGTGTCAACACAAAATATCAATTATGTATTTGGATTTGATGTATGACCAAATATGGCGCATCAAAGCTGTGATAAATAAATGATTTTTGTTGGAGGGCACAAGGCATTGGGCCACAGAGTTAGAAAATGCTGTTTTTGGAGGAGAGGATTACTTCATCGTTTCACAGCGAGAGACAGAGAGAGAGCGTGTGTAGGCACGTAACAGGAAGTGTGGGCTGCCTTATACGCCTACAGAAAAAACACACAATTAATGCGTTTTATGAAATACATGAGCTCTGAGCTAAAAGAGATATGAAAAATGAGAAAGCTGCTGTAAACAGTAAGTCAACATTTAACCAGAGAGGGGTACAGTAGCCAAAATGTACTTCAAAATGAGTTAATATCACTGTAAGAATTGTAAGATCTGATTTACATTTTAAAGTTAAGATATTTACAAGGACAAATAATGAAAAATAATAGACAAAATCTGGTATTATTAAAGGTCCCATGGCATGAAATTTTCACTTTCTGAGGTTTTTGAACGTTAATGTGAGCTCCCCTACCCTGTTTAGCCCCCCCCCCCATGGTTAAAAGTTGCGAAATGTCTAAACTGAGCATTTGCGATCCTTTTCTGCGTTACAAAAAATCAGAGCTCAAACGGGCGATTTTGAACAAGGAAACTCATTGACGTCAGATCGAAAAAAGAAATGCAAATGCAGTTCCACCCCCGTCTGTCTGTACTCAGCGTCTCTGTAAATCACGCCCAGAGAGTTTGGACTGCGAATGCCCTAGGCAATGCGAAATGCGTTTTTTTATTTGCCTGGAGGCACGTCCGAGTGTTTCTAGGCTTGGAAGTCCTTTATCTGAGCCTCTGGACTTTTGAACAGCAGTGGTTTAATTTTATTTTCTGTGGAAATGTGTTTATTTTTCAATGGAACGCTTCTAATCTCTTCTCCACGCAAAAACGCAGAAATGGATCAGAGAGCGCACAGCTGAGAGCTGAGAGCGGAGAGTTTGGCCACGCCCCCACCCTCTACTATAGGCCATCTCTTTTCTCCTCATTTGCATTCAAGCAACAACGCCCATAATGGCCTGTTCAGAGAGAGAAAAATTACTCTTTCTCATCTTATCTCTGTTTCTCATGCACTGAGTGTTGATTTTGAAGAAGGATTCATTTACAGTATTAGGGAACCATTAAGGAGCCATATAAAAGCATCAAGAAGTACCATGTCATGAGATCTTTAAAGAATAGACCACAGACATTTGAAACAAAAAGCAAAACATATCTGAAGGAGCAGTGCAAGAATCTCAAATGTTCAAATCACCTATGTCAATATGAAGCTTTTCTTACTCACTTTTAGACTACAAGAGGGAAGAGTAACCAAAACTTTTACGACTTAGTGCAGTTCATATACTTTATAGTACCCAAATAGCATTCCTAGTATCCTAAATATTCAATGCAATGAGTTTAAAGTCACATTTCATAATTTTCAGACATCAGAACTGATTTTTACCATAAAAGTAATACTAACAACAACTAGCATGCTAACAACGGACCAGTGTTATGTCCTGGTTTGAAGCAGATAGCACATAATAGTCTCACTTGTACCCTAAGAGCAAAGGGCGGGACCCTAAAGGCAAGACTATTTTTATTTTATTACAGCCCCTTTAATTTTCTATTATCTCTCTATTTTCTGATAATGTTGTTTCCTCATCAAAAACACACCTGCAGTTGTGTTTTGTTTCATTCACACATGTTTAAGACACAAACGGCGACTTATTTAGGATTTTAAACTCCATACACCTTCACTGGACTCATTTGGATAAAGATTAAGCCATGGTATTTCCACTCTACTAAACTAAAGGTAAAAGGAAAACTCCTTCATGACATCTCCAGGTATATTTTTGAGGAAGTAACAACATTATAACATGGCTTAAAGCTCACAAGAATCCATTTTGTGTAATATAGGGCATTTAAAAACACAATTAACCCCATTACGAAATACATAAATGACCCACAGCTGACACGACATGGCCGAAACCCAGCCTGTGTGATGTAACTGTAGCAGATACGTGTAACCCATAGCATGAAGTCACAGCAGCTTGAGTGACTGCGATGTTGAGCTCATCCATAGACTGCGGGCTGTCCTGGATACCACTTTCCCATGATCCTTTGCAACGCTGCCACCCTATCAGTCTCCTCACATCTCCTCTTGTCACACAGAACACAGCACTGACGCCATAGAGCTGTGTTTAACCCAAAAAAGAGCCCAACACTAGAGCCCTGGCCTGGTCCAAGGGTTTTGATTTCACTTGTTTGGGAGAGGAGAGGATGCAGAATGAGGATATGGATACGGGCTCCCTTGGGACTTTTCTTTAGGGACCACAGGAAGTGCAGTGGGATCGGCCCGTTCAGATTTCAGGGGGAAGGAGGTTGGGTTTTTAGATGCGTTTCGTGCAAAGGATGGGAATGCTAAGGGTTTTGTAGCATAAGGTGACAGGTGAACAGTAAAATGTGAGGGTCAGAGTGAAAAAGGAAACTCAACTATGCTGAGAATTGCCCTGCTTTGTGTTACGAGAGTTAGGTAATGTTGTAATGTTCCTTGTGAAGTACTGTAATAAAATTTGGTAAAAGTTAAAGGGACAGTGTGTAAGATTTTTACCCGTTAATTACTGAAATTGAAGATACCCATTCAAAAATACATTGTTTTCCAAGCCTTTTCACTTCCATCATGAAATCAAAGTATTCTTTTGGACTTAGATATAGTCCCATAAAAGGGGGATCTTCCCCATGCAGAGGCAGCCATTTTGAATACGAGAGCCGCAGAAGGACATTTGGGCTCCGCCTTCGGCAAGGCTCGTGGTTTTGGGTAAACAACACAAGCATGCTGCCGGATCAGACGTCGTAATGGATCTAACACGTGTTTTGGACTAAATTGTTTTACTGGATTTTATTCGCTGGATCCTTACGGACAAATTGAGAGCAAGTTTATGGTGAAATACAGAGTTTGACCTGTGCAAAGCATTCTAAGGTAAGCTAACCTCGTTTTGTGCTTTTCTGTATAAAAGCCCCATGTGCTCGGGGAGTGATTGCTGTGCAGGGAAATGAATTGCATAGTCAAAAAGAGGAGACTGTAAGGTTTCATTTGATGTGTAGAGTGTCATGGTACATGATCGGGAATGTGTGTTTTCATGAGAAAAAAAAAAACAAAAAAAACGGGACCGCGTTTTATTTATACAGTAGCGGCTGGTGCGCGCGCCCGGGTGACCCTCGAGGTCTGCCGTAGCTAAAACAGAAAGTGCAATAGCACCATCCACCTATGCGCCACAAATCCTACACACTGGGGCTTTAAGTCAAATTTTAGTACTTTCTAAATTATACTTCTATTTTCTCTTCTTCCTGTGTGTTTTTGATTCTGACCCAAATTGTCCTAAAATAAATATACACTGGTTTGAACTGATGCCCTACCTGACTTAATCCATTTGTTTGATATGTAGCCTGTCACAAACACAAAAAGTGATCTTATAATTTAATGTAGGTAAAGGTATTTTAAAATATGACATATGGGGGTTTCTGGTATTATATCAGATGCCTATCCAGACAAATAAGGTAAAAGTATGTACATAAATAAGGAGTACATACTTTTTTCTAGTGGAGGGTTCGTCAAATGACCAAATTAAGTATTTTTGAGCTATAAAAGCACGTGTCGTTGAATAAATGTAAGGTAGATCTCATACATTCCAGGCAGAGCAATGAACATATACAGTATTAGGTATTTGTTTCATCTTGTTTTGTATTTAAATTCTATGAAAAGCTACACTATTTCATCCTATCATCATTCTCAATTATGTAACAAGTGAAAATCATTACACCACCATTACGTTGCTTTTTGATGTCAATTTTCTCCTCTATAACCAAATCAAAACAGCATCATCCCCTTCCTCTTTCTCGCTCCAAACATCTCAAACATCATTCTTTTCTCCTACCTCTCTTCCACTCTCGCTCTCCATCCCCCATAACGTACCCCCCCTTTATAGCCCTCCCCGCCTCTCTCCTTCCTTCATCTATCTCTCTTCCCCATAACATCTCTTCTCTCTCTCCTCTGACTCTCCCCCTCCCCAACACATCTCTCTTTTCTCTCTTTCATCCTCCTCTCTTTCTCTCTATCTCTCTCTCTCCCTCCCCCCATATCCCCCCTCCCCTCATCCCCACCCCCCTCGCCCTCTCAGCTGTGAGTGAGTACCGTAGACGTCCGCAGAGATCCACAGGGAGAGCCCCAGTGTCTGTGCAGTTTTGGATGGTGTTAATTGGCTATGATGAGGCTAATTATGAAAAGCCTTCTCTTCACTGTGAAACATCACCACAGCAATTAACACTCCTCAATAAACATGGCGTCAGTATTAAATAATGATGTGATTTTAAATAATTGTAGCTTGTGACACTTAGTGCCCCCAAAGTGTGGATCTAAAATGCAACACAATTTAATTTGAATAATAACTTATAATTTGACTAATTATTAACACGTGTAGGAAAAGGGACTTAGTGACTATAAGTGGTTGGATTTAAGGTGCATTGTGTAACTTTCTGGTTGGGGGTCCGTCACCTTTGTGTTTCTATGGATATGTCACTGCTCTGTCTAGAATGTTCCACAATATAACATTAAAAAGCTCTACCTTACATTTATTCAAATACAGGTGTTTTTACTGCTCAAATATCCATAGAAAAACTCTCTGCAGATCTGACCTGTAATTTGGTCTGGTTTGGTCTCCATGAAGATAGAAAGGTTTAATGCCACACTGTGAAACATTCGAGACAACGCAATAACATCTCCATGGAGAAAAGCGTTTGATGAACCCCCAATAGAAAAGTTTTTATTAGTTTTAAAGTTAAAGTTTTAAAAAGTTTTAATTATTTTAGTAGATTGGATGAGAGATGTTTAGGTTTCTTTATAGTTTACTGTGCTTTCTCTGGACTAGTCTCTTGGTGAAAGCAATCGCAAAAGCCAAGAGTGGATCAATATAATCAATGATGTGGCTTTAAAAGTACTTCTTTAGACTGGATTGAGGTAAAGGCACTGTCAATCACAAGAGCTTATTGATGAGTGTAGATCGTGAACACTGACCCATATTTTAAAGACATTTTTATTGTTGCAGGATAGGGTCAAAGATACTGCCTCCAACTAGAAGGTGCATTAAAGTAAGACATATTTACTACATTTGCATTTCTAATGTTATTTTTAGTCCTGTTAAGTCTTAGCTTTTATTTAGTCCTATTTAGTAGATCTGACAGTGACCTTTAAATTAGTTTAATGCCGTACTGTGGCACATTCCACATACAAAAAGAATCATAACATAACATTACAAGAACCTATAATAAATACATAACATCTTCATGGACACAAGCAGGTAGCAGGCCCCAGGCCCTCCACCAAAAAAATTACATACAGCACCTTTAAAGGGCCCATATTACTTCTTCTCTCAAACAGAAAACATTTGGATGACATTTGGATTTGGATTTTCAGTCCTAATTGCCAATCCTAACTGAACAAAAGATAAAATGTTGTTTTTAGGTAGGAAGTTAACTTGAAATCTGTCGTAGGCTACATAGGGAAGTGCATTGAGGACACGGTGCCCAAAATCTCCATCTGCACTTACCCTAATCAGAAACCCTGGGCGGGACCGGAGGTGCGTGCTAAACTGAAAGCTCGCACCGCCGCCTTCAACTCAGGAGACCCCGAAGCCTACAAAGCAGCCAAGTACGACCTCAGAAAGACCACCAAGACTTCCCAGAGGGACTACAGGGAGAGAGTGGAGTCTGCCCAGCAGAGCAATGACCCGAGACGGGTGTGGCATGGGCTACGCTGCATCACTGACTACAAGGGGAGGAGCGGGCCCGTGGAACTGTCCAGCGCATCATTTCCGGACGAACTCAACACCTTCTACGCCCGGTTTGATGCAGATAACACCACGCCTGTCACCAGACCCCATGTGGACAGTGAGGACGCTGTACTCTGTATAGACACCGCCACAGTGAGACAGGCGTTCAAGAAAGTGAACCCCCGCAAAGCACCAGGACCCGACGGCATCCCCGGACGGGTGCTGAGGGCTTGTGCTGACCAACTCGCCGGGGTGTTCACCAACATCTTCAACCTGTCTCTGAGCCAGTCTATCGTGCCCACCATCTTCAAGACCTCCACTGTAGTCCCCATCCCAAAGACCCCCACAGCATCCTGTCCTAATGACTATCGGCCCACTCACATCTGTCATCATGAAGTGCTTTGAACGAATCATTAAAGGGACATGCCACCCCCAGGTCAAATCTGGGCATCTCCCCACAGTCCAGAGACTAAAATAAGTGGTGGAAAGCGTTTTCCTGCTCACCCAGCCGTTGTCCGAGTCTGTCGCCACTGACCGCCGCGGTATCTGCAGCTCCTCCGCCTTAGACTGGAGTCTAACGTCGCCAGAGAAAGATTTCGGCCAAAAGGAATTAATTTGCTCGATGCGTTTCCCAATTACTTTATGTGTAGTGCGCATTCATATCGAGTGCAAATAAATGTGCAAATCAACACGGAGAGCTTGACTTGGTCATTTTGGGTGGGAACTATTTTTCAGTGCGGAAGAATACAGTCGAATCACGCACCACGTTGTGCAACAGGGGAACTCCCTTCCCGGTGCGTAACTGGAATTCCCCTGTTGCACAACGTGGTGCGTGATTCGACTGTATTCTTCCGCACTGGAAAATAGTTCCCACCCAAAATGACCAAGTCAAGCTCTCCGTGTTGATTTGCACATTTATTTGCACTCGATATGAATGCGCACTACACAGAAAGTAATTGGGAAACGCATCGAGCAAATTAATTCCTTTTGGCCGAAATCTTTCTCTGGCTACGTTAGACTCCAGTCTAAGGCGGAGGAGCACCAGATACCGCTGGGGTCAGTGGCGACAGACTCGGACAATGGCTGGGTGAGCAGGAAAACGCTTTCCACCACTTATTTTAGTCTCTGGACTGTGGGGAGATGCCCAAATTTGACCTGGGGGTGGCATATCCCTTTAAGAGACACATCTGTGACTCCCTCCCCGACACCCTGGACCCCCTGCAGTTTGCATATAGAGCAAAGAGTTCTACAGACGACGCTATTGCTCTAGCAGTCCACACCTCTCTCAGTCATCTGGAGAGAGGAAACACTTATGTCAGAATGCTCTTCATTGACTACAGCTCGGCATTCAACACCATAATCTCCTCCAAACTGGTCTCTAAGCTCACCGCCCTGGGCCTGGAGACGTCCATCTGTTGCTGGATATGGGACTTCCTCACCAACAGGCCACAGGCGGTGAGGATCGGCAGCCACGTCTCCTCCACACGTGTCCTCAACACTGGGGCACCCCAGGGCTGTGTTCTCAGCCCTCTCCTGTACTCCCTGTTCACCTATGACTGCACCGCCAGGCACAGCTCCAACATCATCTTCAAGTTTGCCGACGACGCCACCATCCTAGGCCTCATCACCAACAACGATGAGAGCGCCTACAGAGACGAGGTGAAATCACTGACCAGCTGGTGTCAGGAAAATAACCTCTCTCTGAATGTCAGCAAAACTAAGGAAATGATCGTGGACTTCAGGAGACAGCGTGTAGACCAGCATCCCCCCATCTTCATCAACAACGCTGAGGTGGAGCAGGTCAGCAGTTTTAAGTTCCTTGGGGTTCACATCACTGAGGATCTGTCCTGGACACTACATACAGACACTGTGGTTAAGAAAGCCCGACAAAGACTCTACTTCCTGAGGAAGTTGAGGAAGTTTGGTATGAACACCAGCATCCTCACAAACTTCTACAGGTGCACCATCGAGAGCCTGCTGACGGGCTGCATCACAGTGTGGTATGGGAACTGCACCGCTCAGAGCCGCAAAGCACTACAGAGGGTGGTGCGAGCGGCAGAGGACATCACTGGCAGCAGTCTCCCCTCCATCCAGGACATTTACCACAGCAGGGGTCTGCGTAAGGCACGCAGCATCACTAAGGACCATACTCATCCGGCACAAGGTCTCTTCCATCTGCTACCCTCTGGTAGACGATACAGGAGCCTGCAGCACGCACAAAAAGACTCAGAGACAGATATTACCCCCAAGCTGTCAGACTACTGAACTCTGGGTAATACTCTAAATAATACTGAACTCTCAATAATACTGCACTAAACTACTTTTCATTATGCAGAATATGTTTACTGCTGCTGCTCTGTATGAATGTATCATGTTTGTCACTACCTCACTGTAAATTACTGTTACCTGTGCAATAATCAGTGCAATAACCTATGTGCAATATTTATACCATACTATGTGCAATACGAAATCCACATGCAACACCTACACCAAACCATATTATGTGCAATCTGTGAAATACTCTACTTACACCTTATTTGATCTTTGACTTAATCCTACCTGCACCTTTGTACAGTGTACCTTGCATTACATTTTATTACATATTTTTATTATATTGTTTACTTCTTCCCCTGCACTTTTACAACACTTATTTACCATGTACTATTACTGCTGTTATTAGTACTTCTGACTATCTCAGCGAGTCAACGGTTCTTCTGATCCTAAACATTTCATTGCATTGTTGACCTTGTGTTGATTCTGCATATGACAAATGAACAATCTTGAATCTTCATGAATCTTGAAAAATCTACTGCTACATGACATCACAAGGTGGATTCTGAGCTTTGGAGATGTGGACAGACTAATAATAGGGTCTAATAAGGTTTACTCAGACATGTGTCAATGAAACAAAACACAACTCCAGGTACTGTATGTTTTTGAGGAGGTAACAACATTATAACATGGCTTAAAACACACAAGAGTCCATTGTGCGTCATAGAAGACCTTTAATATCAGTAATTAACAATTCGTCATCCTCTTTCTGTTTAATAAGTCCTCTTGTTCATAGCGTCATGCCTGTAAACCGTGACTGTGTGTTTGATGGCTCCTCTCTAATGATGCTGCTGCTCACAGGCTTAATTGCATCAGATCAAAGCTTCAGTCATGTCATAGGAGCACAACACAGACACACACACAAATGTACAGATCACTCATGTGTCTCGACAAGTGGAAGCTCCGTAACATCTCTATTGCCATGGTTACGTCAGCAGAGCAATTTAAAGTTATTAGTTATTTAAAGGTCATATATTATGCAAAATTGACTCTTGTGAGTTTTATGTCATGTTCTAATGTCATTACCTCATCATAAACATACCTGGATTTGTGTTTTGTTTCATTCACACATGTTTGAGTACATCTCCAGAGCTCCGATTTCTTTGTTCCACCTTGTGATGTCATGAAGTGGTAGTTTTTAGTAAGTAAACCGCTACCTTTAACATTTAGTTCAATAGAGATTGTCGATTCCAGGGCTGAAATCATCCAAATGATTCTGGGTAAGGTGTATGGAGTCTAAAAACACAGTGGATCACTTGTATTACCACATGACATCACAAGGTGGAACAGAGTGTTTTCAGTTTGAGGGCCCGTTTACACGAGAACGCTTACAGGTAAAAACTACAAAATATTTTATCGGAAGCCTTTCGTTTACACAGTGACGGCGTTTTTGGGGCCTAAAAACGCAAAAATCTGAAACCACCTCCAGAGTGGAAAAGTTAAATACGCTCCGCTGTAGCGTTTCCGTGTAAACTGCCCAAGACACAAAACTGGTCAGATCTGCTCACGTCGCGTACGCGTTTACATCACATAGATGTGGCATACCTTGATACCACAGATGTTCTAGTCAACATACAAGAGTCATTTCAACAATTGTATAAATCGCACCCACACATGTCTACGGCGTACAAGTCTTTCTCACACTCTCACAGCCACACAGACGCCAAGACAAGCGACTTCCACATGAGGCACTTCAAATGTAAAACCCCATGTGATTTTATATTTTCTAATTCACTGTAATCCTCCTGTAATGTCACTATTTTCAGTACAATATTCAAAAACATGTAAACAAAAATACAAGTCACTGAAATGTTTGGAGCGGAACTTAACAACTCATTTAAAACGCAACTAGAACATTTTATTTTGAAGTTTTACCTTTTTCTTTTCCGGTACAGTCGTGGTTAGAAATGTAACTTGACGCTGTTGGGATGTTTTTTTTGTTGTTTTTTTTCAGTCCAGCGCCTCCCTTCGCTGGCTTTTGCGTCCACTTTTGCGTCTTCGTATAAACGTGGATAAAAAATTGAAGACGAGACGGCACTTTTGCGTCTTCTGTTTTGATCGTCGCCGTATAAACGTAGCCTGAGAGAAGAACCTAAATATGCAGGGTTTGCGTGTGAAACATGTGAATGAAAGAAAACACGGCCCCAGGTCTGTTTGTGATGAGGAAACAACATTATAACATATATAACAGATCAGAAAATAGCGCAATATGGATCCTTTGGAACATATTCATGGGTTCAGTGTACTTAGACTGTATTTTTAAGGCAAAAAGTATCAATGGTGGCAATAAGAGAAAAAAAGAAACATTTATATATTCATAATCCACAGCTACTAACCTAATACATTACTTTTTTAAAATTTCAGCTATACTTAAAAGTGCATTGTGAAACTTTTCTAGTGGAGAGTACCCTACTTGCTAAAAAGAATGCATTTATTTTTACTTAGAGGTGATCTTGGAGCTGCACTTGTTTTGGGTTATTTTTTGCAACAGCTTTTTCACTTGTTTCTCTCTGTAAAATCTGGCATCACCTTAAACTTGCCTGTTGCCTGCTTAGTTGAAACAGCATTTTTTCCATATGACTGAATCCACCTGACAAACACACACACACAGGCCCTCACACACACTCCTAACTGATAATACCTGACCTGCTCACTGGCCTGAGACACACATTTCATAGCTCATTACTTTCTACGCTGGATCACGCGCCAATGCTGTCAACGCCAAACCAAAATGGAGGTATATCTGCGAGACCCCCCACCCTCCTCCCCCCTCATATTTGGGTTCACTGGGTTCACACTTGGCCCATGGAGACTGCCGGGAATGGATTGGCTGGGACCTCAAGAGACCTGGTCAATAAAAGCCATTGACCAGTGGCTATTATATACAGCTCCTCTATAGTACGGGTTTGGAGGGGTTTCACTTAAGCACGTGATTATGTTCAATCCATCAATTACTATTGTTGTGTGATGACTGTGAAGGGTGTGCAGTGCATGCTGGGAGGAAGAGAAAAGGCCAAAGAACAAGGAGGAACTCTGTCTTCTGTCTGGTATTTGAAAGAGAGATTAGAAAAAAGGTTAGTTATACATTAAGTGAAACAATTACAATATTTACAATATCCAAAGTGTGTATGTCGTGAGTCAACTTTTTAGGTGTGTGAACTATGTAACCTTCTAACTGATTTTGTGGATGTAATAAGGTGTTATATTTTTCATGGAGACAGTATGGCGATAAACCTATCCATCTCCATGAAGACACACACGTCAGGTTATAGGTTAGATTTGTAGAGACAATTTATGAAGAAAATGCATGTTTTTCAATGTATGTTTGAGCAATAAAAACCATGCCATACTGTGGAACATTCAAGTAAAAGCAATAAGATGAACTAGAACAGGGGTCGGCAACCTTTACCACTCAAAGTGCCATATGGACAGTAAAGCAAACAATGAGAGCCACAAATTTTGAAATACGTACATTACACACGTCTTCTGCCGTATATCTTCACCTAGAAGCCACGGGTCATTCATTTGAGGACAGTGAGGTTCAGATCTTAGCCAGGGAAAAGAATTGGTTTGAGAGGGGAGTTAAAGAGGCTATTTTTGTCAAAAAAGAGAATCCTTCTCTGAACAGAAATGGTGGAGTCAGACATAATTTGCATCCCATCTACAATTCCATTCTTAAGCCTAGATCAAGCAAACAGGGAAACAATAAGGCTAGCCAGGTCAGGGCCAGAGGTGTGAAAAACAGGCGTGTAGGGATGAATAGGGATCGTTATCTAGACGCCAGAGAAACAAAAGACGGAAACCAATGAGATAGTTCCGGAAAGTAGTTAGCTAGGTAGCTCCTCCCTACAGCAAGATATAAGCAAGTGTCTTACCAGTATTCTTATTAGAGCTGACGAAGCCTCTCGGATGAGCGGCGAAACGTTTTCAACCAAACAAACTTTGTCCAGTTGACAAATTGAACGTCTCCTGTTATCATTACACAATACACAATACATTTTGAAAATGAATGAGCTAAAATAAAATACATTTTAATTAAATACAGTGGTCCCTCGCTATATCGTGGTTCACTTTTCGTGGCCTCGCTGTTTCGTGGATTTTTTTATTCCAATTTTTTTTATAGTGTATTAACACGCATTTCTGCGTCCTGATTGGCTAAGGGACTGTAGACCTTTGCCGATTCCTCAGTCATTCTCCTCCGTGTCTCCTGTGAGTGTCTGACTCTGAAGTGCTGTATGTTTGTTTCTCCCCGACAAAACCCGCCACAGCGAAGCGGTGCCAGGAAGAAGAGGCTCGGTCATAAGAACTGTGAAATACACACGAAATACACTTTGGTTTCATTCTATAATACTGTGCCTTTTTATTGAAAATCTACGAAAGTTTGAGAGAAATGTGAGAAAACGTTAATTCCAGTCTGAGAAAAGTGTAGAATGTGTGTGGTGAGGCGTTTACAGCCTTAAAACATGGAGAAGAATTGTTAAATATAAAGCTGACGACTTCGCGGATTTTGCTTATCGTGGGTTATTTTTAGAACGCAACCACCGTGATAAACGAGGGACCACTGTACTGTACAAAGGGATCAAAGAGCCGCATGTGGCTCCGGAGCCGCCGGTTGCCGACCCCTGAACTAGAATTTTCCATAGAGACAAGCAGGCGGCAGATCCTTTTTGTATCTATCTCGAAATGATGAATTTGCTATAAACTTTCAACAAAGTGTATGAAATATCAGAAAGGCTGTTCAATCCACTACTACACATTACTGCTGTTGTGTCCTTGGGCAAGATGCGTCATGTCTGTAAAGTTTGCACTATGTTGAAAGCTAGTTGTATGTAGTGGATTGCAGGGGCTGTTGGCAATGCATTGAGCAGTTGCCAAATTTCTGTCAGGCTGCCCCAGGGCATGGGTGACTGCAAAGGCAGAGCTCATTCCAGTATGACAGGACTGTAAGAAAGGATTCTGAGGGTCGAAAAAATGACACTACTTCTACAATACTTACACAAAATGGCATTAAAATGATCTAGCTTGTATTTGATCAATTCAGTATAAGAGTATTTTTATTACTAAAAAACACACATTGAAAAACATGCATTCTTGCAGTGAGCAGAGCTGCTTCTCCACAGATCTGAACTTTTTTTTTCTTTTCCTGGCAGCACGGTGGCTGAGTGGCTAGCGCTCATGCTTCACAGCAAGAGGGTTCCGGTTGCCCGGGCCTTTCTGTGTGGAGTTTGCATGTTCTCCCCGTGTCTGGGTGGGTTTCCTCCGGGCACTCCGGTTTCCCCCATCAGCCTAAACATGCGCCATAGGTAAATTCCTCCAGCTTAGGGCCTGACCAAGACTAAATAACAAAACAAAATCATGGGGATGGTCCCCGGGTCAAATATAGAAACAACTTCTCCTGTGCGAGATCAATAAAGGTCAATCTTCTAATCCTTGACCACTGTAAGGCGCTTTGTGTTACAATTTTGTATGAAAAGCGCCTTATAAATATTGAAAAAAAAAACCAAAAAAAAAACCAAAACTGTAAGCTGCTTGTCTCCATGCCGTACAGTTGATCATGCAAAGCAATAACATCTTCATGGATAAAAAAAATATCTGATAAAGGCAATGATAGATGCCTCTAACATTGGGTTTCAGAATGATGAAAAATAAGATGGTTGCCATGCGATTAACAATTTAGGACAAAATATGATGTCTTTTGAATGTGAAAACCTCTTCAAAATGTTGCATATAACAGGAAGCAGAATCAGAAATAGATAGCGTCTGTTCACTCTTCTGTAGTTTTCAGTGACAGTATCCGTTTGCAGTTAGCATTAGCCATAAGGACAGTGCATTACCTTCCCAGTCTCAGTGGAATGTGCAGATTTAAGCAGTGACCAAAACAGCTGACCACCCTCTCACCATCTGCCCCTCCTCCGGACGACCAATCACAGATGGGTTGCCAGATCTCCGGTTTGGTGATGCCGTGCCAGATAAAGCCCAAATGCCACCCAACCGAGCCTGACATTTTTGTTCTCTGCTCATTTGCTGCTTTGGTTAGTGTTCTTCAAAACTAACTGAAACTAAAATATTTCAAACCATTATTTTTAAATTAATCTCATTTATTCATCAAATACCATTCTATTTTTTCCTGTTTACAAGTTTATTTTAGCATGTTACTAAGCTTAAAGGGATAGTTTGGGTTTTTTGATGTGAATCTGTATGGCATCCCCTTCAGCAGTGTCGTGCATTAACACTGACTTACCCCTGAGTAGGTCAGTTAGCCAGGACAGTTAATAAAGCTTGTTTTTCTTCTCAAAACAATATTTGTCCAAAAAGTGATATATTTGCGTCACAAAACAGTTGCCCACGAAAAAGTCAGAAGTCATAATCGCTTGGTGCTATTTTCTCTCGAGTCCTACGTATCACTGCGCGCCTATTATTATTATTATTATTATTAGCATGTTCACTTGTAAGTGGCAATAGGCACAGTGATACAACTCAAAGAGAAAATAGCACCAAGCGATTA
The DNA here is from genome assembly GCA_036785185.1 of Paratrypauchen microcephalus. Lineage (NCBI taxonomy): Eukaryota > Metazoa > Chordata > Actinopteri > Gobiiformes > Gobiidae > Paratrypauchen > Paratrypauchen microcephalus. The sequence continues at coordinate 2,291,987 of JAVJIX010000138.1, forward strand.
TGACTTCTGACTTTTTCGTGGGCAACTGTTTTGTGCTGTCACTTTTTGGACAAATATTGTTTTGAGAAGAAAAACAAGCTTTATTAACTGTCCTGGCTAACTTGCCGGACCTACTTTCATCAGCGCCAGAACTGGGGCAGAACTCGGCTCACAGGACACTGTCAGTGATAAGTCAGTGTTAATGCACGACACTGCTGAAGGGGATGCCATACAGATTCACATCAAAAAACCCAAACTATCCCTTTAAAGCAGCCCTATTAGGCAAAATCCACTGGTTGAGCATTTAGCCATGTTATATCTGTTTCCCCTAACTGTGTTTGAGTCAACCACCAGCATACGCCCACTGATCTGTACTTACTCCATTCTTCAATTTTATTGTTAATAAAATTATTCTTAATCTGTGATATGCATTTAACAGCTTTGTGTAGTCATTTTTGTAAAATTTTTAAAAATCTGCTTCTTGCTAGTGTGACCTACAGCTATCCATCAGAGGTGCAGACTGTTTGTTGTGATGACGTTTACAGCGGCGTCAGCTCCCATTAGGCACCGCTGTATTCTAATGCGGAAGTCAGCAGACTTGTTTCCTTTATTCAGATGTTTTAGATGAATATTATTATATAAACTGTGCAAACTGTAACATAATGATCCATGGATTATAGCTATGTAGCAGACACAAGCACGATATGTGTAGTTTAATATATGTATTTATACAAAATGGTTGCAAGTATATAGATTTGAATGACCGGCCAACATCACACATGGTGATGTGGCAGATATTTAAAGGAGAATTAACGGGTTTTTTTTACAATCTGAGCCTTATTTCGGTAATAAAACAAGTTGTTTTACTCACCCATAGCACTTTGGTGTCATATGGAGCACTTCCAGAGATGTTTTAGATTTGCGATCTCCGTAATGTGAGTTCTCGGGGCAAATATTTGCGGTCTCTAAATAACACAAACTTCAGCACTTTTCAAATTATAGAAGCTCGATGTCTTAGTCTACGCTTTCGTTTGAATCAAAAGTGGCCTGTAATGAGCCTGTAGATGAGGAGGCCAGTGTGCATGTGCGGAGCTTATTTCACTCTCAGCTCTCGGGACCCAAACATGAAACGCAAAACTGTAAATTATGGATAAATCTCGGATTACAGGCCACTTTTGACTCAAACGAAAGTGTAGACGAAGACATTGAGCTTCTATGATTTGAAAAGTGCTAAAGTTTGTGTTATTAGGAGACCGCAAATATATGCCCCGAGAACTCACATTACAGATATCGCAAATCTAAAACATCTCTGGAAGTGCTCCATATGACACCAAAGTGCTATGGGTGAGTAAAACAACTTGTTTTATTACCGAAATAAGGCTCAGATTGTAAAAAACGTTAATTTTTTTCAGTCAACGCCAACCAGGCATTGACTGTCACAGAGTGTCATACCCAGCAACACAGGAATTGAACTGGCACACAATGTGAATAATAGAAATGTAAAAAATTCACTGTATTTTGGACACATTGTCAATAATAATGAATGATAACTTTTACAAAATTGTAACACAGCGGTTGTATTTTGTAACATAACCATTCTGTAAAGGCTTGAAGCTCGTATCTCCCATAATTGTAGAAGCATTTGTCATTCTCAGCACAAAGTCATGGGTCTTTTCCACATTGTAAACTCAATCCTTTTCCACATTCTCATTAGTGATTCCCCTTGTGTTTTTGTCCTCGCCAGTGCAGTCCAAATCCGGTTGAAACCATAAAAACTGGAGCTAGCAGCTAAGTCTTTTTTCTTTCATGTGGGGAACGCCAACTCTCGCGCCTGCATTAGAAGATGGTCGGGAGCCATGACAAATTAGCCACTGTTCATTGTTGCAAAGGTACGAACAGATGGAGTCATAAAAAATTGAAATGGCATCACCAAAACGTTGGATGAAGATATTTTCAAACTGGGATGCGATGCTATGAGCATTAGGCCTGTCACAATAACAGATTCTCAAGTGTGATATACAGTATTGATGAAGAAAATATAGACGATAATATATAAACTACTTCAAGCAACTGATGTAAAATCTGAAATGTACAATATAGTTAAAGGGCCCATATTACACTATTTTTATCTGATTTACTTTATAATGTTTCCTCATCAAACCTGGAGTTGTGTTGTTGTTTTTTTCCAGTTCACATATGTTTAACACACAAACGCTGCATATTTAGGCATATTTAGGCATATTTTCTCAAAAAGAAAACACTATTCCGCCTTGTGATATCATGTGGTGATACAGGAAGTGCTCCACTGTATTTTTATATTCTATACACTTTCACTAGCATCATTTCAGATCTGGAATTGCCAATCTTTACTCAGTTAAAGGTCCCATGACATGGTACTTCTTGATGCTTTTATATGGCTCCTTAATGGTTCCCTAATACTGTAAATGAATCCTTCTTCAAAATCAACACTCAGTGCATGAGAAACAGAGATAAGATGAGAAAGAGTAATTTTTCTCTCTCTGAACAGGCCATAATGGGCGTTGTTGCTTGAATGCAAATGAGGAGAAAAGAGATGGCCAATAGTAGAGGGTGGGGGCGTGGCCAAACTCTCCGCTGTCAGCTCTCAGCTGATCCATTTCCATGTTTTTGCACGGGGGGAGAGATGAGAAGCGTTCCATTGAAAAATAAACACATTTCCACAGAAAATAAAATTAAACCACTGCTGTTCAAAGCTCCAGAGGCTCAAATAAAGGACTTCCGAGCCTAGAAACACTCGGACGTGCCTCCAGGCAAATAAAAAAACGCATTTCACATTGCCTAGCGCATTCGCAGTCCAAACTCTCTGGGCGTGATTTACAGAGACGCTGAGTACAGACAGACGGGGGTGGAACTGCATTTGCATTTCTTTTTTCGATCTGACGTCAATAAGGTGCCTTGTTCAAAATCGCCCATTTGAGCTCCGATTTTTTGTAACGCAGAAAAGGATCGCAAATGCTCAGTTTAGACATTTCACAACTTTTAACCATGGGGGGGGGGGGGGCTAAACAGGGTAGGGGAGCTCACATTAACGTTCAAAAACCTCAGAAAGTGAAAATTTCATGCCATGGGACCTTTAAAGGTAAAAGGTAGCTGTTAACTTGAAAGCTACCACTACATGACATCACAAGGTGGAACAGAGCATTTTAATGTAATAAGAGTCGAGCTCACAATTGAAGTTACAGCTTAGATAGCAATGATAAAGGTTTGTCTTGTCCATATGTGGTGTGGAGGAGGAAGAAGGGGAGGATGAAGAGGGGGAGGAGGAGTAATTGGGAATAATCAGTGAAACGTTTTTGTTCATGTCTTATCCCTTGTGAATGTGAATGTCCCTAACCTCTCATTCACTATGTAGGGTCGCACTATATTTGACTACATGACCTTAATATTGAATATTATTACAAAACAGAACAGAACAGCTGCATCACGAGAATAAGTGACCTTGTCTTTACTTTATTGGTGAACAAATAAAATTAGATAGAAAATCTGCGTCAGAGACGCTGAGTTCAGACAGACGGGGGTGGAACTGCATTTGCATTTCTTTTTTCAATCTGACGTCAATAAGGTGCCTTGTTCAAAATCGCTCGTTTGAGCTCTGATTTTTTCTAACGCAGAAAAGGATCGCTAAACAGGGTAGGGGAGCTCACATTAACGTTCAAAAACCTCAGAAAGTGAAAATTTCATGCCATGGGACCTTTAAAATGTTTCAATCTTTAATATTTCATTTATTCAACAAAAAACACAAAACATTATCTGTCACACATATTATAACCCAAAACCTTTAAGGCAAATACAGATGATCAACTTGAAGTGAAACGCATAAATTATCTTGTTACTCTAGCAACGCCACCTCGCAGCTCCGCCCCCTCAGATCTAGCTTTGAATTGGCATTATTCCCAAATAATCTAAATGAAGCTATACTACAGCTGACAGATGCGCTAATGAGGGTACTCCAGTGTGCTGTTTTTTTTTTACAAAGAAAGAGCAACCATACTGTATGTTTTGTATTGATATTTTTGATACTACAGAATCTCATTGTAAAGGATGTCTCACTTTAATTCAATGAGAGAAGAAGACGGTGCATTTATATTGTTGGCACATGCTATAAAGTCAGCAAAAATGCCACAGCAGAGAAAGCACAGGTGTGAAGATGTTGGCGTTTTTGACAGAGTGGAGTGGAGTGGAAAACGTAATTAAAACTCTCTTCTCCTCTTTGTTTTGTTGTTCATTAATTTTGTATTCTATTCCATTTTTTGTATTGTACTTAATGTTGTAATGTATTTTTTGTCTTGTCTCTTACCTGCAAAAAAACCCAAAAACATTTTCATTCCTGTTTTGATTTTGATTGAAAGCAAAATCACCTTACTATTGTACTGCATTGTGTGAATTTCTCCATCATTTATACACATATTGTTTCTATATGAATTGATAGTTAAAGTAAAAGCAACTTCCAATTCAAAGTCTACATTATTTCTTACATTACTACTATTTTTAATTGATCTCCGTCTCCTCACGTTGGGTGGGAGTGAAGGAGGCGGAGTTTAGGACCCCTGTTCACACTGAAACGCACACCCATCCTCCACAACCACAGACTGCTGAGGCAAACCCGATATAAATAGATGAGTGGAGAAAGAAACAAAGAAAAAATTCAAACAGATAGTATTGGTAGTATATGCCACAGGAATAAATTATCAATAGACTGAAAGACTTAAATTGCCACAATTAGCAAATCACTAATGCCATTAAAACATGATATGGCCTCTCATAAGTAGCTATATTGTCGATAACAATTTAACAAAGATGTAATATACGTAAGTCCAAGTCCTCATTGTTGTGTGAGTAAACTTTGCACTGAAATCCATCATTTAGAAACTTGCTTTTAATAGCAAAACAATGAACAATGATGTATTAAAATTGCCATTAGGCCTTGAAGAGTTAAAGGTGCATTGTGTAACTTTTCTTGTCGAGGGTCCGCCAAATGCTCCATAGAGATGTCATTGCTTTGTCTGAAATGTTTCACAGTATAGTATTAAACCTTTCTATCATCATGGAGACCAAAACAGATAATGTTACAGGTCAGATCTGTGGAGAGGAGATGCTGCTCACAGTCTGTTTTTCGAGGTATTTTTGAGCTATAAAACCACCTGTAATTGAGTAAATGTAAGGTACAGCTGTTATACTCATTCAAAGCAGAGCAATGGCATATCCATAGAAACAAGCAGGTGACAGACTGTCAAGTTAGTCCTTGAGTTCAGCTCACTTCTCAAGTGGAATGACAAGTCTGAGTCTAGGACTGAGTGTGAAGCTGTGAACTTAAAGTTGTGATTACAATAATTGTCAGAGCATTGACAGTATTTTAAAATATTGTTCAATCTTATAACTACTAAAAGAGGATATGACATGGCAGAGGTAATATAGCAAAAAAAAATTAACTTTACTTGAAGCCAGATCACAATTCACATAGGCTACACTTACAATATTTTTACATTACCTTTAAAGGGTAATTAAAGTAATTAGAGTTTTTTTCATGTGTTACTTTTACTTGAGAAATCTTTTGCCCTTGTATCTCTACTTTTACTTAAAGCCCCAGTGTGTAGGATTCGTGGCACATAGGTGGATGGTGCTATTGCACTTTCTGTTTTAGCTACGGCAGACCTCGAGGGTCACCCGGGCGCGCGCACGAGCCGCGCACCGCTACTGTATAAATAAAACGCGGTCCCGTTTTTTTTTCTTCTTTTCTCATGAAAACACACATTCCCGATCATGTACCATGACACTCTACACATCAAATGAAACCTTACAGTCTCCTCTTTTTGACTATGCAGTTCATTTCCCTGCACAACAATCACTCCCTGAGCACATGGGGCTTTTATACGGAAAAGCACAAAACAAGGTTAGCTTACCTTAGAATGCTTTGCACAGGTCAAACTCTGTATTTCACCATAAACTTGCTCTCAATTTGTCCGTAAGGATCCAGCGAATAAAATTCAGTAAAACAATTTAGTCCAAAACGCGTGTTAGATCCATTACGACGTCTGATCCGGCAGCATGCTTGTGTTGTTTACCCAAAACCATGAGCCTTGCCGAAGGCGAAGGCGGAGCCCAAATGTCCTTCTGCGGCTCTCGTATTCAAAATGGCTGCCTCTGCATGGGGAAGATCCCCCTTTTATGTGACTATATCTAAGTCCAAAAGAATACTTTGATTTCATGATGGAAGTGAAAAGGCTTGGAAAACACTGTATTTTTGAATGGGTATCTTCAATTTCAGTAATTAACGGGTAAAAATCTTACACACTGTCCCTTTAAGTAAAAAGTGACTTCACTCACCACTGAGGAAAAGTGGGTGGGGAAAATGGTGTATGTTTGAATCACAGAAATTAGAACATAATTATATTTTGATTACTATATCACAGCACTAATACCAGGTTTATCAAGTAAATATAATAATATAACATTGTTCTGATGTGGCCAGAAGTCGTAACTGTCCTCACCTGGGCACATTCACCTCCTTTGATAACAGAAAAGCTGCCACACAAAGCATGTATTAAAAATGAAAACATCCCACAATGCAATGTGCTTTTAACATTTTAGCTTGTGCTTTCGGGGACTGTTTGATGTCACGAGACGTCCTGCTGTGAAAGAGCCCACATCCAAAACAAGAGCTCCCCAGTATAAAGAAGGAAACATGCGCCCCTAGTGGTGACAAGAGGGAGTGCAGTAAGCATTATTTAGCAACTATAAGAACTGTGTTATTTTACAGGATACTTTAAGTAATACTTGATGAACTATTTGTAACATAGAACAGCTGTTTTTGTGTTGGGGGATATTTAGATGCTTTATATATTCTTGCTTTTTATTTTAAAAAGCGCTGCATAACTTCTCTGCTGGGGGTGTATGCCACTTGTCTCCGTGGAGATGTTATTGTTTGTCTGAAATGCTCCACAGTATGGCTAAACTCCATAGAGACAAGTAGTTGACTCCACTGGGACAAGTTACAACTCAGACATGTGGATTGTACTGAAATAATGCCAGATAGATCATGTCATATTATGGAACATTCAGAACAAAGCAAACACATCTCCATGGAGACCCCACAGGGAGTGTAGTTCAATAATCTTTGTTACTTGAACTTACATAGTGTGTAGTGTAGGTATAAAATTAAAACATATTGTCTAATGAATATTGACTTTTACGTTGGTAAAAATAAAAGAATTATACTATAGACAAATACAGTATATACCTCAAAATGTGACCACTTCCCATAATGCACTGGGTCAGTATGGTCTGTCTGCTTTAGACAATAATCCTGTGCTTTAAGTAGCAACAGCTCAGATAAAAAGCTGATGTCCATGCACAAGATTTAAACAAAAATACAACTAATCTTAAGTTCTATATACATATATCATCATATATTTAATTAACTATTGTCACTTTAACACAGTAAATTTCTAATTTAATGAGGCAAATAAGATGCATTGTACTTCTTAATTCTCATAGGGTTCAACAATATGCACTACATTTCAGACATTCACTTTTTACTAGGGGTGTGAATCTTTCACTCACAAAACGGTCCGATTCGAATCTCGATTCACAGGCTACGATTCGATTCAGGGACGATTCATAAAATTACGATCCGGTACAATTCGATCCGATCCAGTTCGGTTAATTTCGATTCAATACAAATTGACAACTTTACTCCCAAGTGCTTTAAAGTTATTGAGAAGAAAAAGAGAGAAACAGAAATGAAATTTCAAAATAGTATCCTTTTGTTTATTTAGTGTCCAACAGACAATACACCAGGTCTACTGAAAAACTGCTCATACTTAAAATACAACACATTCCTTCCCTCAAGCAACACAAAACAATAAGGTTGGATATCAAAAATAAAAAAGACCTTATAAAACAAGCAAGTTGCCTATTAAAGTCAAAAATCTGAATGAATCATAATGAGTTAGTAATTAGTGCTTCAGTCACTCATGAGTTTCAGTAAGTGTAAAAGTGAAACTTATCACTGACAAGAAGATAGATATTACTAGGCAGTTATAGAAAACACTAGCATGTTAAATCCACTGAATAACTAATACTTTCTCTCCATCTTATAACATTTCCTTAGTCTCCTTTGAGACAAAAATCATCTGTGTGTGAAGTACATTTCTATACACACAAATCATAAGTATCTAAATACAGAAATGCACCAATTCTGATTATACATTGTCTTTTCCACACAAAAGTAAATTAGCCAAGTCAATTTTAGCCCAAATCAAATATACATTGCCAATACATGAATGTTGTCTAAATAAATCACCCAATCCACTAACCGTGACAATAAAAACACTAGTATCATACAATTGTTATGGTCTATAGTTGCCATGGAAACTATCAAGCCGACAGTGAAACATCAGACTGATATCACCGCGACACAACACTGGCACAAAAGTTAACCACACATACGAACCATGTCCATAAATAGCGGTAGCACCAAATTAACTTAAACAACAGCTCAATAAATGGAAACGTATCTTACCGGTGTTCTGTCGAATCTTCCTACCTCGTCAAACAAGGCGATCTGTCCTACACTGTCCTGACGAGACACAAATATTGCTCGCTTCTGCATACAACCCGTGAGGCTCGCATGATTGGCAGTTAACAGCCAAAAAGCTTCAATCCCAGGTAAGTGAACCACCCACCATTCGCTAAAGAACGCAAACACACACAGGCGGCTTCTGCGCCATGACAGAGACCGCTCAGGAGCCGAGAACCGATTCTTGGCCGTTATTCCGGTGCATCGAACCTTTCGTAGTGAATTTGGACCGATCCGGGCTCCGCTGATCAGTACACTCAGATCGCAGAGGTCACAGACCAATAACCGATCCAAATCGGTTCATCTTTACACCTCTAGTTTTTACATTTGTTTAAAGGGCCCATAATACTCCATATTTTATGATCTATGTTATAATGTTGTCTCCTCATCAGAAAGTTGTGTTTTGTTTCATTCACACATGTTTAACACACAAACCCTGCATATTAAGGCTGAGTTCTTCTCTTAAACAGAAAACACTTGGGATGTCATGTGGTAATACAGGAAGTGCTCCACTGTGTTTTAAACTTCATATACTCTCACTAGTATCATTTGGATCATTTCAGAGTTGGAGTTTCCAATCTCTACTGAATTAAAAATAAAAGGTAGCTGTTATCTTGAAAACTACAACTTCATGACATCACAAGGTGAAACAGAGTATTTTGAAGATGGAGATGTCCCTCACGTGTATCTGTTTACATCCACATCCGCGTGGACTGAGGTGAAGCTACAGATTAGCGATAGTGACTACTTCCTGTGTACTTTGTCACCAATCTTTAATGCTTTAAAAATCATGTATCTGAAGTACTGCATCACATTTGACAAACAATAATAACAGTTTTGAGTAGGATCTAAACTAGAAGTGCAGTGCTCTGATCTTTTGAACACTTCAGAGTCTCAAAGCGAGTGGTTTTCTGTAGACAGGAAACAGCTGACGCGATCGCGCTCACAACTTTACAGCCTGTGATCCTGTCGCATGTGACGCTCTTAACACATCTTAAATCTCACAAGAGTCAGTTTTTGCGTAATATACTGTAGGACCTTCACGCAGTTCATTTCACATATGGGGATAATTGAGTTGTTTTGATCAGAATAACACGGCGTAATCAAGAGACTTAGAAATAAAGCTGTGTTTCTATCATTTAATTAGTTAATCTTTTATGAAAGCCAACCTCCACATTTTAGCGATGCACATATCTGTTGTCAGCACTACAGACAGAATGGTACAACAGAGGCACGCTGGGCTCCCTGCTGCTTCGCTCATTCTTGTTTTTTGTCCTGCAGCCTCCAGCGTGTTCATCTCTGCACTCGGAAATAACTCACTCTTCAAAACAAGACTTATCCAGTAGTGAAAAAGGAAAGTGATGTAAAGTCACCAGCAGGGATTTCAATATTTCTCAGTTAAAGCTTCACTGTGTAACTTCTCTGGTGAGGGTATGCCACCTGCTTGTTTCCATGGAGATAATATTGACTTAAATGTGTGTCGTAGCATGGCAGTAAACTTGTATATTATCATGCAAGCACAAGCATTTGGGCATTTAGGCCAGGTTGTGATCTGTGGAGAGAGAATGTACACCTTTAATTAAATACATTTTACATAGATGCTTTTAATGCCATACTGTGGTGCTTTCTAGGCAAGCCAATAACATCTTACACAGTACTCCTTTATTCAGTAATTGCGATTGTTCAGGTCATAATATAATTGCAAGAAATATAAAATAATAATAATTGAGCATACTTTTAGAAGCAAAAATAATGCTTTTTTTTAAACTTAAAGGGATATGCCACCCCCAGGTCAAACTTGGGCATCTCCCCACAGTCCAGAGACTAAAATAAGTGGTGGAAAGCGTTTTTCTGGTGACGCAGCCATTGTCCGAGTCTGTCAGCACTGACCGCCGCGGTATCTGCAGCTCCTCCTCGTTAGACTGGAGCCTAACGTCGCCAGAGAAAGATTTCGGCCAAAAGGAATTAATTTGCTCGATGCATTTCCCAATTACTGTATGTGTAGTGCGCATTCATATCGAGTGCAAATAAATGTGCAAATCAACACGGAGAGCTTGACTTGGTCATTTTGGGTGGGAACTATTTTCCAGTGCGGAAAAACACAGCTGAAGCACACACCATGCTGACAGGGAATCCCTGTTACGCACCACGTTGGGAGTTCCCCTGTTACGCAGCGTGGTGTGTGCTTCGGCTCTGTTTTTCCGCATTGAAAAATAGTTCCCACCTAAAATGACCAAGGCAAGCTCTCCGTGTTGATTTGCACATTTATTTGCACTCAATATGAATGCGCACTACACAGAAAGTAATTGGGAAAAGCATCGAGCAAATTAATTCCTTTTGGCCGAAATCTTTCTCTGGCGACGTTAGACTCCAGTCTAACGCGGAGGAGCTGCAGATACCACGGCGGTCAGTGCTGACAGACCTGGACAATGGCTGCGTCACCAGAAAAACGCTTTCCACCACTTATTTTAGTCTCTGGACTGTGGAGAGATGCCCAAATTTGACCTGGGGGTGCCATATCCCTTTAAATTTAAACTTAAAATGCTAAATTAAGTTTTTCAACCAGGACGTTTGATTTCATAGCAGAGGAATGATGATCTATTAACCCAGTTCCCGACCCTTTTCTCTCAGCGATCTCCCACATCCTTCAATTGCATCTTATATTTTCTCTGGTTAATAAAGATATTATAACAGCAATTGTTATAAAATACATTAAATAGATGCAATTATGCTATCCCTTCATTAAAATGTTCAGAAGTGACTTTGGACCTCTTTTCTAAGAACCCATGGGGACCTCCTGAGAATACCCAGGTTGGAAATGACTGTATTAGATGATTATGCAAAAAAGAAAAGAAAAGTAAATGATGGATTTCACATTTGTTTAGTCATCAATAATCGTGAATAGCAAGTATCACATCACACTAAAATTTGATATCATGACCTCTTTAACCACCACAGTTCTTACATTCTCGAGGATTTAACATGTTTTCTCCTCCTACACATCCCACACATCGCAGTCAGCTCTGTCTTGAATGGCTTCACAGTGGTTGCGCAGGGAGCATAAAGGAGACCGGCTTCAGACGTGAAAATGAACACACACATGCACATTTGCCCATCCCCCTACGCACTGTCTGCACTAGAGGATTATAACAAGCTCAAGAGGTGCTCGCCAAGTCATCCAAAGCAACAAACAAAACAACATCGAGTAACACTAAGACTTTTGAGCAGGACAATGAAAAAGGGAGATCTGACATTATTAATTATAGACTTGGACCAGATGACAAAGAAAGTATTACATTATGGTACTGTCTTTTGTTGATCAGTAAGGGTTGTTTCTTGAATATGCTGAGATGTCCCTCTGACACATGGTGGGTCCTGTCATTTATAAAGAGCACTGGAAATACTGAAAGGAAAAATCTGCAAATGTTGAAAAAAAAAAAAAAAACATGGCATGAAATTTTCACTTTCTGAGGTTTTTGAACGTTAATGTGAGCTCCCCTACCCTGTTTAGCCCCCCCCCCCCCATGGTTAAAAGTTGCGAAATGTCTAAACTGAGCATTTGCGATCCTTTTCTGCGTTAGAAAAAAATCAGAGCTCAAACGGGCGATTTTGAACAAGGCACCTTATTGACGTCAGATCGAAAAAAGAAATGCAAATGCAGTTCCACCCCCGTCTGTCTGTACTCAGCGTCTCTGTAAATCACGCCCAGAGAGTTTGGACTGCGAATGCCCTAGGCAATGCGAAATGCGTTTTTTTATTTGCCTGGAGGCACGTCCGAGTGTTTCTAGGCTCGGAAGTCCTTTATCTGAGCCTCTGGACCTTTGAACAGCAGTGGTTTAATTTTATTTTCTGTGGAAATGTGTTTATTTTTCAATGGAACGCTTCTCATCTCTTCTCCACGCAAAAACGTGGAAATGGATCAGAGCGCACAGCTGAGAGCTGAGAGCGGAGAGTTTGGCCACGCCCCCACCCTCTACTATAGGCCATCTCTTTTCTGCTCATTTGCATTCAAGCAACAACGCCCATAATGGGCTGTTCAGAGAGAGAAAAATTACTCTTTCTCATCTTATCTCTGTTTCTCATGCACTGAGTGTTGATTTTGAAGGATTCATTTACAGTATTAGGGAACCATTAAGGAGCCATATAAAAGCATCAAGAAGTACCATGTCATGGGATCTTTAAAATGTTAAAATATGATATCAACCAAAATGTATCCAAGGTGTAATTATTTGAAATTAAGCTTTCTGAAGCCTAATTAAGTTTACATTTCATAGTTTTCAAAGAGTCTAGTAAGAATTGTCCTTTATCTTGCAATTTTAAATACAGATTTTAAACTAAAACTGTAGAAATGTGTTTGGTGTAAATGCATATTACAGTATTAAAGGGATATGCCACCCCCAGGTCAAACTTGGGCATCTCCCCACAGTCCAGAGACTAAAATAAGTGGTGGAAAGCGTTTTCCTGCTCACCCAGCCATTGTCCGAGTCTGTCGCCACTGACCGCCGCGGTATCTGGTGCTCCTCCGCCTTAGACTGGAGTCTAACGTCGCCAGAGAAAGATTTCGGCCAAAAGAAATTAATTTGCTCGATGCATTTCCCAATTACTTTGTGTGTAGTGCGCATTCATATCGAGTGCAAATAAATGTGCAAATCAACACGGAGAGCTTGACTTGGTCATTTTGGGTGGGAACTATTTTCCAGTGCGGAAGAATACAGCCGTATCACGCAGTACGCTACCAGGGGAATCCCAGTTACGCACCGGGAAGGGAGTTCCCCTGTTGCACAACGTGGTGCGTGATACGACTGTATTCTTACGCACTGGAAAATAGTTCCCACCCAAAATGACCAAGTCAAGCTCTCCGTGTTGATTTGCACATTTATTTGCACTCGATATGAATGCGCACTACACAGAAAGTAATTGGGAAACGCATCGAGCAAATTAATTCCTTTTGGCCGAAATCTTTCTCTGGCTACGTTAGACTCCAGTCTAAGGCGGAGGAGCACCAGATACCGCGGCGGTCAGTGGCGACAGACTCGGACAATGGCTGGGTGAGCAGGAAAACGCTTTCCACCACTTATTTTAGTCTCTGGACTGTGGGGAGATGCCCAAATTTGACCTGGGGGTGGCATATCCCTTTAAGAGCTTTAAGCAATGTTATAATGGTGTTTCCTCCTCAAAAATGTACCTTGAGTTGTGTTTGAGCAACCTTTTATTATTAGTCTGTCTACATCATCAAAGCTCAAGATGCTCTGTTCCCCCTTGTGATGTCATGAAGTTGTCGTTTTCACATTAACAGCTACAATTTTGTTGAGTAAAGACGGGCAATTCTAGGGTTGAAATGATCCAAATTATTCTAATGAAGGTGTATGGAGTTTAAAAACACAGTGGAGCACTTCCTGTATTAACGCATGACATCACAAGGGAGAACACGGTGTTTTCTAATTGCAAAAAGACACGACCTATTAATATGCATGGTTTGTGCGTTAAACAAAACTCCAGGTATGTTTGTGACAACAATATGGCGTAATATGAGCCTTTTAAAACGTGTAAACAATTATACACCAAAATGACATAGTGATATAGTATAACAGCGAAATAAATAACAGTGAAAACATGACAGGGCTAATCTCCGGGTCAGGGTTTTCTCTGCAGTGGAACCAATCACTGCACAAGAGGCTACTGATGCTAAGAGCACATTATGGGTCATAACGTGGAGACAGCGCTTGAAGACAGATCAATCAGCCTTTTCCAGCTGCTTTGCTCTGTGCACCTTTAATATCGAGAGACGAGGAGATAAATTACACCATACAGGAGTGTCAGCAACTATCTACATAAAACAATGCAAGACTAAGCAAATAGAATACGCAGTGTAACAGAAACAAAAAGGTGCACTGTGCAGCTTTTCTGGTGGAGGGCTCACTACCTACTTGTCTACATGGAGATGTTAGTTAGCCATAGATTGTGCATGAGGGAGACAAGCAGGTTGTAGCACTATTCTACATTACATCACTATTAATACACCAAAAACTTGTCCATGTAGATAGTATATTAAGAAGTTCTTGTTTTAAAGTGAACAATATATAGCTGTAATGTATTCTCAGCTGGAACTTAGTTTTTTCAAAAATCTATTTAAAGGAAAAGTTACGTTTTTTACAATTTGAGCCTTATTTCGGTAATAAAACAAGTTGTTTTACTCACCCATATCACTTTGGTGTCATATGGAGCATTTCCGGAGATTAGCGTTAGGCTAACGCCGTTAGCCTAGCGCAACTTATAGCCATAGCTCGGGGCATTCCCCGAGCATGTAATATGCCCCGTGCGGGCTCCAAATAACACAAACTTTAGCACTTTTCAAATCATAGAAGCCCGATGTCTTACTCTACAATTTCGTTTGAATCAAAAGTGGCCTGTAATCCGAGATTTAGCCATAGATTACAGCTTTGCGTTCCATGTTTGGGTCCCGGGAGCTGAGAGCACAGTCCGCGCATGCGAACTGGCGTCCTCATCTACTCGAAACTATGGATAAATCTCGGATTACAGGCCACTTTTGATTCAAACGAAATCGTAGAGTAAGACATCGGGCTTCTATGATTTGAAAAGTGCTAAAGTTTGTGTTATTTGGAGCCTGCACGGGGCATATTACATGCTCGGGGAATGCCCCGAGCTATGGCTATAAGTCGCGCTAGGCTAACGGCGTTAGCCTAACGCTAATCTAAAACATCTCCGGAAATGCTCCATATGACACCAAAGTGCTATGGGTGAGTAAAACAACTTGTTTTATTACCGAAAAAAGGTTCAAATTGTAAAAAACTTCACTTTTCCTTTAAAGTTGCACTACTGGCATTATGCATATCAGTGTTAATACACTAAAACATCCATGCAAAAAGCAGCTTGACTGTATTGTGATGCCCAGACCAGTCTTTGCTAATCAAATGATAAGATTTGCGATAAATATAATATATTCTTCTATTAAATACAGACATTTTAACTTCTCACTTTAATGGTGCATTGTTTAACTTTTCTACTGGAGGGTCCGTCCCCTACTTTTCTCTCCGGAGATGTTATTGCTTTGTCTGGAATGTTTCACAGTATGGCATTAAACCTTTCTATCATCATGGAGATCAAACCAGACCAAGTGACAGGTCAGATCTGTGGAGAGGCGACCCCGCTCACAGTTAGAATGCCTGTTTTTGTAGGTATTTTTAATCAATAAAAACACCTGTAAATAAAAAATAAAATACATGTAAGGCAGAACTGTTTAATGTCATACTGTGGAATATTCAAAGCCGAGCAATGACATATCCATAGAAATAAGAACGTGACAGTCCCCTAACCAAAAAGTTACACAATGCATGTTTAAATTGAACAATACATGACTAAAATAATACGTTCTCAACTGGAACCTACTGATTTCAAAAATCTATTTAAACTTGCCCTATTGATAAACTAAAAACCTCCATGAAACAAAACATCTTGACTGTATTGTGATGCCCAGAGCAGTCTTTCTTTGCCCTCTACGATGACTCACCACAACAGCGAGACATCATTCAATAAACCTGCTTATTCTCAGCACAGTTGCTCCCGATGTTCTCTTACACTTACATCATTCCTTCACTGTATTCCTCCCCCACTGCCACAGCACAGCAATAGGCAAAGAAAAGAACATATAGAATAAATGCTATAGGTTATGGATCATTTTAGCAAGTCAAATTGTCTTACTTTGGCCCCATCCAGTGGCGCTGCGGAGTATGACAATGCAAAAAACGCACATTTTCTTTGTTTTCAATCGGTTTCGTAACATAACGTGGTAAACCATAACAATATGAGGCTATCCTATATATGTTAAACATGCAAAATGATGATGAAATCTATAGGAATGTGGCTGCATTACGCATTTATGACGATGCACTTGACTTTGATTGACTCGTCCATTGAGTGATTGCTTTTTTTACTATTCCTGGCTTGAACTTTGCGCTATTCCCTCAGTACCATCTCGCCTCTCAGCATTTCTTTGCACTACAAGATAAGTGTCTGCCGCAGAGAAGCCTCGTCCTGTAAATATTTTATCGGATACAGTCACCTCCTATCTGCTCCATTCAAGCCGGCAGTGTGTGCACCGTGAGGGAGAGTGGAGGACATGGACTTGCACAGACACTGGAGTGCGCCCCCCGTCACGAGTACCGCTGCTGCCGCTGCAAAAAGCGACGCTGCTGCCTACGTTTGCTTCGTTTATTCATTGCAAGACATAAATATAAGTCAATATGAGTCAAATGTTCAAATTTCATTCACAATGCATCATCTAATCCAGGTGCTTTGATTGGTACAGTCACGTTTTATCGCGCGTCAGAAGAATTACTACAGCTAATTTCGTGCGTAAAAATGCCCAAATCGGTTAAATTGGCGATATAATAAGGCAAGAATGGCATAATAGAAGCTTTATATGCGGTGGGGTGTTTACGGAACCGAGTGTTCAGCAGTGGAGGGCGGGAATAAGGTGGGAGGTTGGCTCCTTTGTCCCTTCACAGCCCCTCACTCCTACGGCATGACAAGCAGAGAAAGCCAGCTCAAGGAACAAACCGACCCAATACGCTTTAAGCAAGCGTGCCAATCTATGAAATCATTACGTGCAGAATGATAAGACAGAATAAAGTTGCTTATGGAGGGGGGATTGTTGTAAAGTGTGGGAAGGCGCAGCACAACAAACACGGCGTTTGGATTTGGATGCGGCGCGTTGTTGTTATTCCAGCGCGCTATTCACTCCCGCGGTGTAAAGTTAACATATGAAAGAAACACTGCTTAAAAAAATGACTTTGTTAGCGGTGAACTTGGACAAGGCATTCACAAAGCATCAGGACATGTGTTTAAAGCAAATAGACAGGGCATCTCCACGTTTCCATGCGAACAGGCTGTCAAAACCACAGCGCGTTAGAGGAAATATCTCCCCCAAAAAAATCCTCTTCTTCCCGGGAGAGTTAACGAGAGCACTAGTACACAAACAACACTGCAGACAGATTAAGCAAATCCCCGGCTGATTGACGGGTGTATTGAAGCGTAGTAAAGCCCAAATGGTTGCTTATTATCTCAGCGAAAGCAGCACTTACCCGATTTCCTTCACGTCCGCGTTCGCTTGCTTCAGCAAAAACAGTGGGTCCACATCGCGGTGCGTCCCCCTCTCCAACACCGTAAAGACAACTCAAGAGTAGCGATCGCTCGTGGACATATGGGTCGTCGTCGCGCGCTGCTGGCTTGTGTAGTAGTAGTAGTAGTAGTGATGGTAGTAGTAGTAGTAGTAGTGGTAGTACACGGGACCTCTTGAGTGGATAAGCTATGCGTGTGTCAGGAGGATGAAACGCCTTTTCTCCTCCGCGAGCTGCATTGTTGACATTGGCTTCATGACGTCATGCGGGCCCTCATTCACAACAGCGACCAAGCCCCCCTCTCCACAGCCCGAGTCACTGCCATGGAGAGAGAGGGAGGGAGGAAGAGAAAGAGAAAAAGAGAAACAGAGACCCCTGCCTGGCCTTGACAAAGCACTCGAGATGCAGAAGTACTCGCTTACTACTACTACTACTAGGCTACTACTACTATACCAGATCACAGCGAGCTACTTTGTGATTAAACTGCTGCTACTACTACTACTAACGCGAGGAGGCAGCCTGATGGAGTAGAAATAGGGACTACTGTACTTCTATCATCTTGTGTAATGGGGCTTCTCATTCAGGATTTTGCAGCGTGCGTAAATACCAGTTGCATTCATTAATCGAGTAATGAACACATCATTTATGGCTGTTAGGAAATAATTAACAGTATGTCTTCCACTTGTGATGTAATGACAATAGCCTACAAATCGACACCTGTGCAAAATATGGCATAATTCCGTTTATCTAATAAGGTAAATATTAGATTGCTGTTAACAGTCACTGAAGCCTATAGACTGGATAGGTCTTATATTTGCAGTGATGGGAAGAATACTCTGATAATGTATTTAGTTACATAATACTGAATACCTGCATTAACTATTCTGAATACTTACAATATTTTTACATTGAGCTGCATTTGATTATAGTGTAAAAAACAACATAGGATTAAAAACATGTATTTGTTTCACTGTTTTTTAAAGCATTCCTATGAGTAATTAGGACAAATCGCACACGCACTCACCACCAGAGCAGTGTTTTCTATATTTTTCTCACTAATATCAAACCTTTTGAAGTCTAAATGGTGTGATAAAGAACAACAATGTACTCCTACCAATGCCACCAAATAAAAAAGTAACTGTACCATATTCAGTCACTTCCCAACACTGTACTGATGGTAAATATATAAAAGAAGTCTATATAAAGAAACTGGGGGTGCACCTGTTCATACGCTTGGTGATGTTATTGCTTTGCCTGGAATGTTCCACAGTACAGCATTAAACAACTTGAGTGGGGGTCAGAGCAGAGGCTTAAGATAGATAATATGATAGATTTGTAGTTATATGGTCCCTCCATCCATCCATCCATCCATTTTCTTCCGCTTATCCGGGGCCGGGTCGTGGGGGCAACAGTCTGAGCAGGGACTTCCAGACTTCCTTCACCCCGGACACTTCCTCCAGCTCCTCCGGTGGGGAACCCCAAGGTGTTCCCAGGCCAGCCGGGAGACATAGTCCCTCCAGCATGTCCTGGGTCTTCCCCAGGGCCTCCTTCTGGTGGGACAAGCCCGGACCACCTCCCGAGGGAGGCATCCGAAACAGATGCCCGAGCCACCTCAGCTGGCTCCTCTCGACGTGGAGAAGCAGCGGCTCTACTCCGAGCTCCTCCCGTGTGACCGAGCTCCTCACCCTATCTCTAAGCCACTCTGCAGAGGAAACTCATTTCGGCCATTTGTATCCGCGATCTTGTCCTTTTGGTCATTACCCAGAGCTAGGGATGCAAATTATCAGTTAATTCATTAACTGATAGTTGACCTTATCGATCGATTAACAATTAACTGATAAGCGGCGTTTTTCACCTGAATTTTAGTGTTTCAATAGGGTCTTTAAGAATATAAGCTATAGTAACATAACACTGAGTCATAAATATATCATAGTATTATTATATTGTATATTCCTCAATTAATTATTCCTTAGTAAAAAGCAGACAAATGTATTGATGCTGAATAACAAAATACAGTAATCCCTCGCTCTATCCAATTTTTTTTTTTATAGTGTAACATTTTTTTATAGTGTAACATTGTGTTCTGTCCTGATTGGCTAAAAGACTAGACCAGGACTGAACGTGGACTGGACGTGGACTGGACCAGGTCTGAACCAGGTCTGGACCTGGACTGGACCGGGACTCGACCGGGTCTAGACCTGGACTAGACCAGGATTAAACCACCACGTGCCGCTGCTGGTTTCGCCGCGGCGCATTCCGGGCTCGATCTCGCCTCGCGCGTACACCCGGGGCTGCTGAGCAGTGCCGTTGGCGCCTGCGGTCGGCTGTGAGTCGAGCTTGGCGCAGCGCGGTTGCCTTGTTTCGGGTGCGCGTGTCCGCGTGTCCGCGGTTAGCGGTTAATTACAATTAATGCATTTTGATCGACCAACGTCTTAATCGACAATTAACCGTTAATCGATTAATTGTTGACATCCCTACCCAGAGCTCATGACCATAGGTGAGGGTAGGAATGTAGACTGACGGTAAATTGAGAGCTGAGCTGAGCCGAACCTCTCAATTTACCACAACGGTCCGGTACAGCGACCACATCACTGCCGACGCTGCACCGATCCGCCTGTCAATCTCACGCTCCATCCTCCCCTCACTCGTGAACAAGATACTTGATACTTGATACGAGATACCTGAACTCCTCCACTTGAGGCAAGGACTCCCCACCCACCCGGAGAGGGCAAGCCACCTTTTTCCGGTTGAGAACCATGGCCTCGGATTTGGAGGAGCTGATCCTCATCCCAGCTTCTTCACACTCGGCTGCAAACCGCCCCAGTGCACGCTGGAGGTCCTGGTTCGATGAAGCCATCAGGACAACATCATCTGCAAACAGCAGAGATGAGATCCTTTGGTTCCCAAACCGGATCCCTTCCGGCCCCTAAATATAATGAACAAAGAGCAGCCCTGGCAGAGTCCAACATGCACCGGAAACAGGTCCGACTTATTACCGGCAATGCGAACACAGCTCCTGCTCCGGTCATACAGGGACTGAACAGCCCTTAGCAAAGGGCCCCGAACCCCGTACTCCCAGAGCACTCTCCACAGGACCCCACGAGGGACACGGTCGAATGCCTTCTCCAGATCCACAAAGCACATGTGGACTGGTTGCGCAAACTCCCATGCACCCTCGAGCACCCGATGGAGAGTATAGAGCTGGTCCAGTGTTCCCCGGCCGGGACGAAAACCACACTGCTCCTCCTGAATCCGAGGTTCGACTATCGGTCGAATTCTCCTCTCCAGCACCCTGGAATAGATCTTACCGGGAAGGCTGAGGAGTGTGATTCCCCGATAGTTGGAACACACCCTCCGGTCCCCCTTCTTAAACAGAGGGACCACCACCCTGGTCTGCCAGTCCAGAGGTACTGTCCCCGACCGCCACGTGATGTTGCAGAGACGTGTCAGCCAAGACAGCCCCACAACATCCAGAGACTTAAGATACTCAGGACGGATCTCATCCACCCCCGGGGCTTTGCCACCGAGGAGCTTTCCAACCACCTCAGTGACTTCAGCCAGGGTGATGAATGAGTCCGACCCCGAGTCCCCAGCCTCTGCTTCCTCCTTGGAAGACGTAACGGCGGGATTGAGAAGATCCTCAAAGTATTCCTTCCACCGTCCGATAACATCCCCAGTCGAGGTCAACAGCTCCCCACCCGCACTGTAAACAGTGTTGGTGAAGCACTGCTTCCCCCTGACAGCTCTGCCCCTCTCTTCACCCGAGTGTCCAAGATACGTGGCCGGAGGTCAGATGACACAACAAATTTGATTATCGACCTCCGTCCTAGGGTGTCCTGGTGCCACGTGCACTGATGGACACCCTTGTGCTCGAACATGGTGTTCGTTATTAGTCCAATAACAGAACACCACTTGGGTTCAGATCAGGGAGGCCGTTCCTCCCAATCACCCCTCTCCAGGTGTCACTTGGGCGTTGAAGTCCCTCAGTAGAACAACGGAGTCCCCGGTCGGTGCACTGTCCAGTACCCCTCCCAGGCACTCCAAGAAGGCCGGGTACTCTGCACTGCTGTTCGGCCCGTAGGCCGGCACAACAATGAGAGACTTGTCCCCGACCCAAAGGCGCAGGGACGCGACCCTCTCGTTCAGCGGAGTGAACTCCAACACTTGGCGGCTGAGCTGTGGGGCAATGAGCAGGCCCACACCGGCCCGCCGCCGTTCTTCGCGGGCAACGCCAGAGAAATGGAGGGTCCAGCCCCCCTCAAGGAGTTGGGTTCCAGAGCCCAAGCTGTGCGACTATATCTAGTCGGTGTGACTATATCTAGTCGGTAACGCTCAACCTCCCGCATGAGCTCAGGCTCCTTCCCTCCCAGCGAGGTGACATTCCATGTTCCCAGAGCTAGTCTCCATGTCCAGAGATCCAGCCGGCGAGGTCCCTGCCTTCGACTGCCACCCAGATCTCTTTGCACCCGGCCCTTAAAGATCCTCCTGCGGGTGGTGGGTCCACAGGAAGACGGCCCCACGTCACTCCTTCAGGCTCCTTCGGGCTACATAAAATATAGGTTACATAAAACAATAAAGACACAATACTGCAGTTGCTTTCTGCTTGGGGTCATGCTATATGCTGTTACCTCCTTAAACACATACTTAGAGTTGTATTTTGTTTCATTCACACTCTTGAGTAACCCTTTATTATTAGGCTGCCTACATCTCCAAAGCTCAAAATGCTCTGTTCCACTTCCAGTTTTCACATTCGTATCTACCTTTCACCTTTAGTTCAATAGAGGGCAATTCCAGGGCTACAATCATCCAAATGATTCTAGTGGTGTATGGAGTTTAAAGTATGGAGTTTAAAACACAGAGCAGCACTTCTTGTATTAGCACAGTGTTTTCAGTTTGAAAGAAGAACTTATCTTAAATTTGCAGGGATGTTTGTGATGAGAAACCCACATTATAACGTAGATCAGAAAGTAGCGTAATATGAGCCTTTTAATGGTCTAATTTTGAATTTTTCTTTGAGGTACTTGATGCTGCATTCTCTATAATTATTATAATATTATTCAGTTCTTGCTTTTCAATCATCACTTTGTAAATAAAATTGGTCTGACACTTCTGCTAATAATACGACCTAATTCATCAATCAGCTCCTTAACATTTTCTTTGTTACAACTCTCACAAGCTCCAAATGTCAAATCCATTTTACACAGTGGATATAAAACTAGGTCTGTTTAATTTGGTCATCACAGAATTCAAAAACACAGGGAATAATCCCTTGTCAACAAATAAACATAATTCCTCCTGGGTTTGGAGCCACATGTTCACAGCGCTGTGGGCAGGACAGTGGGTGCAACCTGGTGAGTGTGTGTACATGTTTATCCAGTCACATTAGGACCTCTTCCGACCAAATCAACCATTTAAACTAGGTCATGATTACTGGTGCACTTTGAGCTTCTTGTACATGTTTTCCAATGTGTATGTGTGATTTTAAACTACAAATTGAACTTAGACAAACTTTATTGATCCACAAGGGAAATTATTTGGACACAGTAGCTCACACATAACAATATTTTATAATTACAATGGAAAAGCGCTATATAAAAGGTGACTGTACAACATCAAACAAGTGCATCAAGGGACACAATAGCAAATAGTATAGACAACCGGTGGGGTCCCACTTGCAGCACATTTGAGGACCCCCAAGGGACCCCAGACCCCCTTTTTAAGTCCTTGAATAATTTAATAGCTGCAGCATCATCTTTAACTTGTTTCAACATGACCATACAATGTGAAGAAGCTTTAACCAGGACGGAACCAAATCAGATCTAAACTGAGACTAATAATATGTGTCTCCTGATGACACCAGGCCAATGGATGCTCTTTTTAACTACATTCCAGATATCAAATCCTGGATGGCAGAAAACTTTCTCCAGCTTAACCAGGACTGGATCGTTCCTGAGGCCCAGCGAGAGAAACTTTTACCCAAATTACAAGCACAGTCTTTTAACCCATCTCCTCAAGTGAAAATCTGGGTGTCTTTTTTGACTCTGAGCTGACTTTTATCCCACACATTAAGAGCATCACAAAAATAGGTTTCTATCACCTAAAAAACATAGCCAGAGTGCTTCCCATTCTGTCTTGGGCCAACACGGAGACACTGATGCTTTTATCACCAGCCGTATAGACTACTGTAATGCCCTGCTCTCTGGTCTTCCCTAAAAGAGGATTTCAGGTTTGCAATTATTACAAAATTCAGCAGCACGTGTCCTGACTAGGACCAGAGGGCGGGACCACATTACACCGGTTTTAAAATCAATGCATTGGCTCCCTGTGAGTTTCAGGATCGATTATAAAGTTATTTTACTGGTTTTTAAATGCCTTAATGGTCTTGGGCCTTTTTATTTTTCAGAACTGCTTTTACCGTACGAACCTTCACGGGCCCTGTGTGTGTGTGTGTGTGTGTGTGTGTGTGTGTGTGTGTGTGTGTGTGTGTGAGTGTGTGTGTGTGTGTGTGTGTGTGTGAGTGTGTGTGTGAGTGTGTGTGTGTGTGTGTGTGTGTGTGTGAGTGTGTGTGTGAGTGTGTATGTGTGTGTGTGAGTGTGTGTGTGTGTGTGTGTGTGTGTGTGTGTGTGTGTGAGTGTGTGTGTGAGTGTGTATGTGTGTGTGTGAGTGTGTGTGTGTGTGTGTGTGTGTGTGTGTGAGTGTGTGTGTGTGTGTGTGTGTGTGTGTGTGTGTGTGTGTGTGTGTGTGTGTGTGTGTGTGTGTGTGTGTGTGTGTGTGTGAGTGTGTAGGTGTGTGTGTGTGTGTGTGTGTGTGTGTGTGCGGTGTCGGGCACCTGTGGAGGGGCTGGTTGGGTGGGTGGAAGGAAATGTGGGATTGTTTTTATCACTGTAAATCACTTTGTGTTACATTTTTTTGTATGAAAAGCACTTTATAAACTGTATAAAGTTTGATTGATTGATTGATTGAATATAAGCCTACTATTAATCTGGACCTAAGAAGAGCTAAACAAGAACTCAACCAGGTCTAAACAAAGCCTAAAATGTAAATCAAATGAACATGTGTATTTCAGAAACTCAGTGCACTCCCCTATAGATCTGCTAGGTTAAAGGAAAAGTAACGTTTTTTACAATTTGAGCCTTATTTCGGTAATAAAACAAGTTGTTTTACTCACCCATATCACTTTGGTGTCATATGGAGGATGAGGAGATGGAGGAGGAGATGTTTTAGATTAGCGTTAGGCTAACGCCGTTAGCCTAGCGCGACTTATAGCCATAGCTCGGGGCATTCCCAGAGCATGTAATATGCCCCGTGCGGGCTCCAAATAACACAAACTTTAGCACTTTTCAAATCATAGAAGCTCAATATCTTACTCTACGATTTTGTTTGAATCAAAAGTGGCCTGTAATCCGATATTTATCCATAGTTTACAGCTTTGCGTTCCATGTTTGGGTCCCGGGAGCTGAGAGCGAAATAAGCTGTGACTCCGCGCATGCAGGCAGGTTGTGGCCATACCTGCCTGTCAAAGCCTGATCCCATCAGATCTCAGAAGCTCAGCAAGGCAGGGACTGGTTAGTACTTGGATGGGAGACTGCTGGGAATTCCAGGTGCCACAGGGGGGCGCCAGTTGCAAAATACTGTCGCTGTGTCCTTAGGCAAGACACTTTACCCACATTTGCCTAGTATGAAAGTGGAGTGTGCGTGAGTGTTGGAGGTGGTCGGAGGGGCCGATGGCGCAGATTGGCAGCCTCGCTTCCGTCAGTCTGCCCCAGGGCAGCTGTGGCTACAGAAAGTATCTTACCACCACCAAGTGTGAGTGAATGAACAATGAACTGTAAAGCGCTTTGGGTGTCATGAAAGGCGCTGTATAAATCCAATGAATTATTATTATTAATTATTACTATGCGCACTGGCGTCCTCATCTAGTTCCTCATCTACTCGAAACTATGGCTAAATCTCGGATTACAGGCCACTTTTGACCACACAAAATTGTAGACTAAAGATATCGAGCTTCTATGATTTGAAAAGTGCTAAAGTTTGTGTTATTTGGAGCCCGCACGGGGCATATTACATGCTCGGGGAATGCCCCGAGCTATGGCTATAAGTCGCGCTAGGCTAACGACACCAAAGTGATATGGGTGAGTAAAACAACTTGTTTTATTACCGAAATAAGGCTCTTTTCCTTTAAAGGGGACATATAGAAAATGAATGAGCTTTTAACCACAGTGGTCCCTCATCACTACCTTACTCAAAGTTGTATTTTGATTCATTCTGTTTGGATAATGTTATTTGGTGATGCATTTGAGGCTTGAAATGCTCAGAAAATTCCTGTTTTCATCTACCCCCTATCTCCATCCACATGCCGGTACTTGGTTGCAGTTATTTGATGTCACTTTTCAACAACAAAAACACTTAAAAAATAATCTGTGAAGAGGCTGTGCTACTCATTTCCACAGTTTTAAATAGGAACTCAGTGGTCCTATTTCTGCTATCATTAAGCTGTTTTAGATCCATATTGCAGTTTACAATGAAGAAAATGCAAAATGATAACCTATACTTTTGTACTAGATAATAAAAAGCATAATATGTAGTCTAAGGACATGTTTGGGTTTAGGGCAGCAGTAAGTCTGGTTAAGGTTAATCTTAGGCTCCAGGATACATAAGTCCATGTAATGTCCCCACTCCACACACAGACCTGGTTGGTGTGTGAGTGTAATCCTATGGGAACTGGCAGCGCAGCAACATTTTATCAGTGTGCCACAGACAGGCACCTCTCGGGCCTCATTCAGAGCAGCTGGATTCAGATCAGCCCACATTCTCAATGTCAAAGATGTTTATAAATAGCCTGAACTGATTTGAGCAGCTCCTCTGGCAGCTCAGTGGGTGAGGTGGGGGGAGAGGAGGAGGAGGAGGAGACGGAGAGGGAGAGGGAGAGAGAGAGAGACAGGTGAGGGGAGGGGTGAGGTGGGGGAAACAGGGGAGAGGTGGAGGAGAGAGGGGTGAGGTGGGGGAAACAGGGGAGAGGTGGAGGAGAGAGGGGTGAGGGGTGAGGTAGACAAGGGAGGGACGAGATCTGGGAGAGAGGGACGAGTGAGGGGGTTAGGGGTAAGATGGTATAGCAACGGGGGAGGTGGAGGAAGAGGCAGGGAAAAGGGAGGGGGTAAGAAAGGGAATGGAGGAGGTGGAGAGGAAGGGATGAGGTAGTGAAAGAGGGAGGTAGAGGTGAGTCAGAGGGGGTGAAATGGAAGAGGGAGGAAGGGTTGAGATGGAGGAGGGAGAGGTAAGAAAACAGAGGAAGGGTGAGAGAGGGATGAGAGAAGAGGAGGAGGGAGAGGGGAGGTAGAGGGGGTGAGATGGAGGAGGGAGGGGTAACGAAATGTAGGAAGGGTGAGCGAGGAGAGAGGAGAAGGAATGGGTAAGAGGAGAAGAAGAGGAGGGATGGAGACATGAGATAGAGGTGAGATAGAGGAGGGATGGGTGAGAAGAAAGAGGGAGGGAGAGGTGGAGGAGGTATGGGTGAGGGGGTGAGAGAGGGGCTCAGAGGATGTACTGGCGACAGGGACAGCGCCAGATTCCGCCCACAGACAGACACCTCACCACATCAGACCAGCCAGAACTTGTTGATATGGTCTACCTTTTACTGTCGCCATAGAGACCAAGTCCTAAAATACACTATTGCTTCAGGCGCCGCTGATGACAAATGAGCAGGGGTGGGAAGTAACTAATTATAAATACTCACCTTATTATAACTGACATTTTTTGGGGTTATTTGTACTTTTTTGAGTAGATTTTCAGACTTCACTGCAAAAAGTAACATCTAAACTACTGAAATTAAGAACATTTAACTTGATTTGAGGAGATTGGACTAAATGTATCTCTAGTGAGATACATTATTTTTTCCTTGATTAAGCTAAATAAGATGTAGTTTCTTATTTTGACTGTAAAGAGTTGTTATTTTTCTTATCTTTTGTGTAACAAGTTGTATTTTCCCGTGTAAGTTTTCGGATGGGGGTCTGTTACCTTCTTGTTTTTATGGATATGTCATCGCTCTATTTTGAATGTTCCACAATATGACTTTAAACAGATCTACCATATATTTATTCAATTAAAGGTGATTGTATAGGCTATACATTGTTCCAACAGTATATGCCGATCAATCACCTTATACCTTTACCTATCAATCACTTCTCACCCCATTTTCTGCCTGCAAAAATTAAGCTGAAGAAGTCACTCTCCCACCAAATAAAATCTTTAACTTCAATTTGAGTTTACAACATGTATAAATCAGAACCTATGAGCCAAAGCACACTGAGATATGTTACTTGACTATGAGGAGAGTTGCATCATGTAGGTGAGCGGATGCAGGTCTGGGGATGGAGGTTGAAGGATGGAGGCTGCAGAGGAGACAAAATGAACAATGATTCCAATGCGATAAAATAATCACTGCCTGAATAAATAAGAAAAGAAATAGATACACATAAAAACATATCAGGTCAATCATCTCCAAAGGGAAAAAGAATTCAACTCTTTTCATTGTCTGGAATGTTCCACAGTGTAGCATTAGACATACCTATTTATACATTTACAGTGGTACCTCACCTTACGAAATTAATTCGTTCCAGAAGTGGTTTCGTAATGTGAAAAATTCGTAAGTTGAGTAGCTATTTCAATGGAAAAAGCCTGATTCGTTCCAAGGCCCCCGAGTTTTTTTTTTAATAGTGTAACTTTTTTTATAGTGTAACTTTGTGTTCTGCGTCCTGCGTCCTTTTCTCACATTTGTCTCTTGTTTAAACACTCAAACTTTCATAGATTTTCAACAAAATTATTAATAGTGAAGTGTGGGGGGAAGGGGGAGGGGGGAGAAGACTGCGCTCTGACACGTGTGATAGCGCACATGACCCGGCACGGAGCTGACAGCAGGTCTAGACCAAGGTCTAAACCTGGACTGGACCAGGACTAAACCAGGACTAAACCAGGACTAAACCAGGACTAAACCAGGACTAGACCAGGACTAGACCAGGACTAGACCAGGACTAGACCAGGACTAGACCAGGACTAAACCAGGACTAGACCAGGACTAGACCAGGACTAGACCAGGACTAGACCAGGACTAGACCAGGTGGATTAAAGCGCTGCGCGTGGGTCTATTTCCTGGTTTCGTTTCGAGTCACAGCTGAGGCGAGCCGCTGCTCTAGACCTGCCCGCGTAAGGTGCTCACAGAGCGGCCTGGACAGAACCGTGAGGTCGGCCTCTTCAAGACCTCCAGGCCGGTGACCGGGACAATCCCCGGACCCATGCCCGCTTAGGGAGCTCTTAAGGCGGGCTGGCAGTGTCCCCCTGGGTCCCTGGATGTCTGGGGCTCCGTGCCTGAAGTGGCCCTGGAGAGCAGGTCTAGACCTCTTGCATGCGAGCAGCGGCTCGCCTCAGCTGTGACTCGAAACAAAACCAGGAAATAGACCCACGCGCCGCGCTTTAATCCACCTGGTCTAGTCCAGGTCTAGTCCAGGTTTAGTCCAGGTTTAGTCCAGGTTTAATCCTGATTTAGTCCAGGTCTAGACCTGCTGGCAGCGCCGGGTCAGCTGTCACACATGCCGCTATCACACACGTGTCAGAGCGCACACTTCTCCCCCCTCCCCCTTCCCCCCACACTTCACTATTAATAATTTTGTTGAAAATCTATGAAAGTTTGAGTGTTTAAACGAGAGACAAATGTGAGAAAAGTTTAAATCCAGTCTGAGAAAAGCGTATAATGTGTGTGGCTGAGCGCCCATTATTTGAATTTTTGAGCTTTCGCGTTTCGTAACTTGAATTTTCTTTTGTATCTAGAGACCAAAATTTACCGTGAAGGCGTTTCGTAACTTGAAATTTTCATTTGTTGGGTCATTCGTAAGGTGAGGTACCACTGTATATCATTTGCAGGTGTTTTCATTGCTTTAAAAATGCTTTCAGCTATATCGCCTCTCCGCACATCTGACCTGTAACTTGACCTGGAGGTGTTATCCGCTTGTCTCTGTGGAGACTGAAATAAATTGACAGTTAGTCTGCTATCATCACTGCCATTGTGTCATTGAGCTAAACATTTCACTCTCGTGCTGTGAACAGTGGATGGCATCTATAGAAACTTGCTATTTAACAGTCCTATATTACTCAAAATTGACTCTTGTGAGCTTTAGGCCATGTTATAATGTTGTTACCTCCACCTGGGACTGTGTTTTGTTTCATTCACACAGTAATCATTTATTGTTTGTCTGTCTACATCCCCAAATCTTAAAATGCTCTGTTCCACCTTGTGATGCCATGTAGTGGTAGTTGTCAAGTTAACAGCTACCTTTTACCTTTAGTTCAATAGAAATTGGCAATTAAAGCGCTGAAATAATCCAAATGATTCTAGTGAAGGTTTATTCCATTTAGAAACACAGTGGAGCACTTCTTGTATTACCACATGACATCACAAGGTGGAACAGATTATTTTGCGTTTGAGAGAGGAACTCCAGGTATGTTTGTGACAAGGAAACAACATTATAACAGATCAGAAAATGGTGTCATATGGGCCCTTTAATTGATGGATGATTCACTGTCATTATACAGTCAAGTATTTGAGAGCACATAAGTATACAATATAAGCAACTGTTTACATAAGTGTACCACCAAACAAAGAAATGCTGGTTTTAAATAATTGTATTATGCTATGTTTCATTCTGTTTAGAACCATGTTCATAGAACACATGCATTTAAAGTAGATTAACCTGAAATCCCCAAATTAACTTTAGACTAATGTCTAGTATTCATTTGGCTGTAGTATTTTTTTAAATGCAAAGGTTTGGTATATTTGTATGTATGTATGTATTTATTTATTCTTGTTTTCATTTTTTAGTGTGTGCAGTTACCAGACCATTGACCACAGAAATAAAACAAGGTGTGTTCACACTTGTCCTGTTTGAGCCTGGTTAAGTCCTGATGTAGACTCTGTGTGCTTTATTTCCCATCTAGTCCAGATTTAGTCTTAGCCTAGTACAGGTTTAGTTTGAGTCCCTATAGAGTCCTAAAAAGAAAGTTTGAATTTACCATAAAATATATGACATTTTCCAAGACTTAGCTAGCGTTAGCCAACAGTTTTTTTCAGTTAGTCACCTTTTAATTGAAAATTAAACACCTAAACATGACCATTTATGACCATTCGTATTGATCACAGGCTCCTGAAAATGTGTTTTGAAAATTGATTGTTTCAGTCAATTTTGTATTTTTTCTTGCATTTTCAGACTGTCTTCACTTTTTTGTTTGTATTTGCCAATGTGTGTGTTGCGTCACCATGGTAACTGCTGAACATTCCATCAATAGCAAAAGAAGAAATTCAATTTGTCAACTGGACAAAGTTTATTTGGTTGAATACGTTTCGCAGCTCATCCAAGCTTTGTCCAATTGACAAATTGAATTTGTTCTTTTGCCATGGATTCTACCTGGACGACTGAGGGATTCTTCACAAATTCCATCAACAGATATTCATGTAGAAGTATCAATACACAAAACAGCATCTCAATATTTTGCACTTGTTTCATCTTTGCTCCGTGACTGGCAAACAGTTCGCTGATGTGCAGGTTCAAACACAGTCCAACCAATGAGGATGCACTCTTTAAATGTGTGTGTGTGTGTGTGTGTGTGTGTGTGTGTGCAGTGCATCATGGGTACAACACAGAATTACCACAGAGCATATCAAAGTCCTGTCAAAGGATCTATAAAAACCACTGCATTGCTATGGTAACTGCCAGCTCACATTGACACGGAGCTAGTTCTCATCTCTGACAAAAGAAAACACCTCCAGCAGAAATAACCTAAGAGCAGAGAACAAAATGTCTCCTCTTTATTGTATTATTGACTCCTGCTTAAACAGCAAATCAATGACTTCACTCAACACAAAATACGGGTGTGAATAGGGATTTCAATATGAAGAGGCGACAGTCAAAGGGTCTAAGTGAGTGGTATTAAAGGTGAAATTGAGTTGGTAATGAAATGTTGAGGTATGTTCTCTTCGCTTCTCTAATTTATATGTGAACTGTGCAAGTTTGTCTCCATGAACATTTCCATCTGTGGAGACAGGCAGGTGCAGATTACTCAAGTTTTGTAATACACTCAACAAAAATACAAATGCAACACTTTAGTTTTTGCTCCCATTTTTCATGAGATGGACTTAAAGATCTAAAATTCATTCCAGATACACAATATTACCATTTCTCTCAAACATTGTTCACAAATCTGTCTAAATGTGTGATGGTGAGCACTTCTGCTTTGCTGAGATAATCCATCCCACCTCACAGGCGTGCCACATCAAGATGCTGATCCGACATCATGATTAGTGCACAGGTGTACCTTAGACTGCCCACAATAAAAGGACACTCTGAAATGTGTTTTGTCTCACAGCAAAATGCCACAGATGTCACAAGCATTGAGGGAGCGTGCAGTTGTCATGCTGACAGCAGGAATGTCAACCAGATCTGTTGCTTGTGCATTGAATGTTCATTTCTCCACCATAAGCCGTCTCCAAAGGCATTTCAGAGAATATGGCAGTACATCCAACCGGCCTCACAACCGCAGACCACGTGTAACCACACCAGCCCAGGACCTCCACATCCAGCAGGTTCACCTCCAAGATCGTCTGAGACCAGCCACTCGGACAGCTGCTGAAACAATTGGTTTGCATAACCAAACAATTTCTGCACAAACTGTCAGAAACCGTCTCAGGGAAGCTCAACTGCATCCAGATCGTCGTAACAGACTTGAGTGGGCAAATGCTCACATTCGATGGCGTCTGGCACATTGGAGAGGTGTTCTCTTCACGGATGAATCTCGGTTTACATTGTTCAGGGCAGATGGCAGACAGCGTGTGTGGCGTCGTGTGGGTGAGCGCTTTGCTGATGTCAATGTTGTGGATCGAGTGGCCCATGGTGGTGGTGGGGTTATGGTATGGGCAGGCATCTGTTATGGACGGAGAACACAGGTGCATTTTATTGATGGCATTTTGAATGCACAGAGATACCGTGATGAGATCCTGAGGCCCATTGTTGTGCCATACATCCATGAACATCACCTCATGTTTCAGCAAGATAATGCACGGCCCCATGTTGCAAGGATCTGTACACAATTCTTGGAAGCTGAAAATGTCCCAGTTCTTGCATGGCCAGCATACTCACCGGACATGTCACCCATTGAGCATGTTTGGGATGTGCTTGACCGGCGTATACGACAGCGTGTACCAGCTCCCACTAATATCCAGCAACTTCGCACAGCCTTTGAAGAGGAGTGGACCAACATTCCACAGGCCACAACTGACAATCTGATAAACTCTATGTGAAGAAGATGTGTTGCACTGCATGAGGCAAATGGTGGTCACACCAGATACTGACTGGTTCTGAGTCCCCAGACCCCCAATAAAGCAAAAAAAAAGCACATTTCAGAGTGGCCTTTTATTGTGGGCAGTCTGGGGCGCACCTGTGCACTGGTCATGATGTCGGATCGGCATCTTGATGTGGCGCACCTGTGAGGTGGGGTGGATTGTCTCGGCGGGGCAGAGGTGCTCACTGTCACACATTTGGACAGATTTGTGAACAGTGTTTGAAAGAAATGGTAGTGTTGTGTATCTGGAGTGAATTTTAGATCTTTAAGTCCATCTCATGAAAAATGGGAGCAAAAACAAAAGTGTTGCGTTTATATTTTTGTTGAGTGTAGATTGGAGCAGAAATTGTAATGAAGATAAAACATATTCATTTGCATAGCGCTTCTCATATGTTTTAATGCTTGTAACTGGCATGATTTAAATATATATATATTTATGATATAACAAGTAAAAAATACAGTACATTTATTTCTTAAAATATGTACCAGCTGATTCAAGGATAAAACCAGTGTGTTTGTATAAGCTCAACTCCAAAGCAATATACTGTTCAATCTTTAAAAAGAACATTTCTGGGAGTAGGAGGCCATGGTCAGAGTTACTACACAGACATTCACCAGTATCTCACCATTCACAAAGATGAAGGATGAATACAAGGTCAGAACCAAACATGTACACAATAAAAAGTGGTGTACTGAAATGCTCTGACATAAAAGAGGACAAAAACACCACAGCATGAGAAGAAACAAGAATCGTGTAAAGAAAAAAAGAATATTTACTTGAACTTTTTTTAAGTTTACTCAAAGCTTAAACATACTACGTCAGTACCAACATGGGTTTCAGTGTGATTAAAAATTGGGACCCCTAAAGCAGAATTAAGAAAAAGGACTAACCCAGGACTAAAGCAGGACTGAACTATTAGCGAACTATAAAACCATGTCTAAACCAAAGAGCATTAAACCAGTACACAAGAGAAATAAAGGTCCTATATTACACAAAATTGACTCTTGTGAGCTTTAAGCCATGTAAGAAAGCTGTTTCCTCCTCAAAAACATATCTGGAGTTGTGTTTTGTTTCTTTCACACACATCTTCAAAGCTCAAAATGCTCTGTTTCACCATGTGATGTCAGGTAGTTGTAGTTTTCAAGCTAACAGCTACATTTTAGGTGTATGGAGTTTAAAAACACAGTGGAGCACTTTCTGTATTACCAAATGGCATCACGAGGTGGAACAGAGCATTTTCTGTTTGAGAGAAGAATATAGATCAGAAAATAGTGTCATATGGGCTCTTGAATATTTAGATCTGATCTGAAAGCCAGCCATAAAATAAAAAAGTGAAATAAGGACAAAGAGATCAAATCCATCCTCCACCACGTTGTCTTAGCGTGGATGTATTTGATGAAAAGTTCATATAATTTTCATACTGTGAGCTATAGTTTGATAATATTAGCTGTCATATGATTGTGTGGATTTGGCCTTTAACTGTCTGAGTGTAGAAGAATGTGAAGAATGAGAATGAGATCACCACAGCTCACTCGGACAGAGGAGGTTTGGCCCTGGTGCTGTGCACAAAGCTCTCTCTCTCTTCAGTCGATTCAATTGTACCAATGACAACAAGATAAAAGGAGAAGTTCAATTTGTCAACTGGACAAAGTTTGTTTGGTTGAAAATGTTTCGCCGCTCATCCGAGAGGCTTCGTCAGCTCTGGTTCTAGTGCTGGTTAGACACTGCTTATATCTCGCTGCAGGGAGGAGCTCCCTACCCTGAAAAAGCTCTGAAAACGATCCCCCCTAATCTGTCTCTTTGTTTTTCAAATTACTCTGGCGACTAGTTTCGCCTCCCTATTCAACGTCTAACGACCCTCTCCACCCCTCTGCCCTGGATCGTCTGCCCTAATGTTTCTTTGTCTGTTTTGACTTGGTTTAAGAATCGAATTATAGATGGGAGACAAGTTATGTCTAACTCCCCCATTTCTGTTTAACGACGGATTCTCTTTTTTTTGACAAAAATAGCCTCTTTAACTCCCCTCTCAAACCAGTTCTTTTCCCTGGATAAGATCTGAACCTCACTGTCCTCAAAAGAATGGCCCGCGGCTTCTAGGTGAAGATGTACGGCAGATGACGGTCCACTCTGGCACGCCCGTCTGTGTTGGTACATCCTCTTGTGAAGTGGCTGTTTTGTTTCTCCAATGTAGCGCTCACTGCAGTCTTCACTACACTGAATGGAGTAGACCACATTGCTTTGTTTGTGGCTCGGTGTTTTGTCCTTTGGGTGGACGAGTTTTTGTCTTAAAGTGTTTGTGGGTTTGAAATAAACTGGAATTTCATATTGTCTGAAAATCCTCTGTAGTTTTTCCGAAACGCCGGCCAGGTAAGGAATCGCTACCCCTTTCCTCCTGGGTTCGGATTCTCTGTTGTCTTGTTTCTTGCCCTTGTCTCTCTTGGTTTTGTTGACAGCCCATTTAGGATATCCACAAACAGAGAGGGCTTCCTGCACATGTTGCTCTTCTTTCTCCTTACCCTCTGTGCTTGTGGGAACCACTTGGGCCCTGTGTTGTAATGTCCGAATAACTCCCAGTTTGTGCTGCAGTGGCAACAAGATCTCAAACGGGATCAAGAAAGCTTTAAAGGTGCATTGTGTAACTTTTCTGGTCCGTCAAGTGCGTGTATGTACTGTTTTAGCCACAAGAAAATTACCTTTGCATATACTGCAGCATGCTTATGTTGAAGCTGCTTGCAGACACATTAATAAATAAAATAATAATAATACATTTTATTCATATAGTGTTTTTCAGGACACTCAAAGAAGCTTTACAAAACAAATATTAAAACAGTCAAATGAGCAATAATCTAATAATGATGGAAAGATAAAACAGTAAATCATATTGAGAAAAGTTAAAGGTGCACCATGTAACCTTTTGCTTGGGGGTCCATCACCTGCTTGTTTCTATGGTAGGCCACTGCTCTGCTCAGAATGTTCCACAGTGTAACATTAAACAGCTCTACCTTACTTTTATTTAAATAGAGGTGGTTTTATAGCTCAAAATACCTAGAAAAACAGGCATTCTGACTGTGAGCAGTGTCACCTCTCCACAGATCTGGCCTGTAACTCGGTCTGGTTTAGTCTCCCTGATGATAGAAAGGTTTTAATGCCATACTGTGAAACATTCCAGACAAAGCAATAACATCTCTATGGAGGAAAGCTTTTGACCGACCCGCCACCAGAAAAGTTACACAATGCACTTTTAAATATTAAGAGTTATTCAAAATAAATGCGTCTTGAAATTTTTCTGAAAAGTGGTGAGGTCGGTGCACTCAGAGATTAAGAGATTCAAATAAAACATAAATATTGTTTAATCACAATAATAAAACATCTAATTTGATTTCAGTTTCTATATGTTTATACCTATATTTGTAATAGTTTACCAATAGAAATGTGTAAAAGCTTTGTAAACTGTAATTACCTCAATCATGTACATTTTAATTGCTTAAGACAGATGCCCACTCAATCGTATTCTGACAGGAGCGGGCACAGTGAACTGCTTGAGATGTTATTGTTATCACTGGATGGTTCTAGAAGTGGAGTTAATATGATTGATTCAGAAGCAGGAGCACGGCTCAACCTCCTTTTTAGATATTTTTATTGTCTTATACCATTGATGTGGCGTGGTGCTTGCCTTGAATATGGCATTAAAGTGATCAATGTGCGGATGAAAGTGCGGCACATCCATCCATCCATTTTCTTCCGCTTATCTGGGGCCGGGTCGCGGGGGCAACAGTCTAAGCAGGGACGCCCAGACCTCCTTCACCCTGGACACTTCCTCCAGCTCCTCCAGGGGGACCCCAAGGCGTTCCCAGGCCAGCCGGGACACATAGTCCCTCCAGCGTGTCCTGGGTCTTCCCCGGGGCCTCCTCCCGGTAGGACATGCCGGGAACACCTCCCGAGGAAGGCGTCCAAGAGGCATCCGAAACAGATGCCCGAGCCACCTCAGCTGGCTCCTCTCGACGTGGAGGAGCAGCGGCTCTACTCCGAGCCCCTACCGCGTGACTGTGCTCCTCACTCTATCTCTAAGGGTGCGCCCAGCCACTCTACGGAGGAAACTCATTTCGGCCGCTTGTATCCGCGATCTCGTCCTTTCGGTCATTACCTAGAGCTCATGACCATAGGTAAGAGTAGGAACGTAGATTGACCGGTAAATTGAGAGCTTTGCCTTTTGGCTCAGCTCCCTCTTCACCACAACGGTCCGGTACAGCGACCGCATCACTGCCGACGCTGCACCGATCCGCCTGTCAATCTCACGCTCCATCCTCCCCTCACTCGTCGTGAACAAGATACTTGAACTCCACTTGAGGCAAGGAGGCAAGTGCGGCACATCTATTATAAAATATAATAAAATGAATCAATGTTACAAAACTGAGTACATGAGACTTTAATATGGGCCCAAATACAACCAGTGCAAAATACATTCTGTAAAATCAAATAAAACACCAAAAAGTTCAAACATGTTCTCTGCAGTTATTTCGTGTTGAAAGCCGTCGCATTCACAGTACAGTTTGTAGTATGTTCATGTGCATAGACTATTCCCTTTAAAACACATTAAAACAGATATGTCAGTTTATGCCATTAAAAATAAAAGGACCAAAACATTTCAAAATAAAAGTCTATTTACAAATGAAGCTTTGGTCCCATTACATTTACATACACTGAGCTTGAAGAAACATTTAAGGCTCAATATTATTTTGAAAAGTACCAGGGTGACATGTTGTAGTGTTTTCCATTTGAAAAGTCATACATTTGTTATGTGACAAAAATCTGCGAGTCATTTTGGACCACTGAAATAAATTATGACCCTTTCTTTGACCCTGGACATCCTCTCAACAGTCAAACATTAATGGATAACAAAAACAAGGTATATCATTAAGTAAATGCAGTAACTACACACACAACATGACCAGTATTTTCTTTCTGTTTTACAATATTGACACTTTGTAGCTGATGTCATCAACATTCCCTGGGATGTGATGCTAAGTGAAGATCTGTTACTCGAGTTAGACTTTAATCTAAGCTTTGTTTTAACACAGTCTGACCATAAAGAGCTAACTTAGCTCGAACTACAACAGGGTGAGCTCATTTGTGCTGTGAAGTCCCTCTCAAATTACATTACAGATAGTCATTCACTTTTTTGTTGAAAATCAACACCTAAACAGGACCATGATCATTTGTACTGATCACAGACACTTGAAAATGTGTTTAAATCCATTTCGTATTTCTTCTTGAGCATGTAGAACACCCCCAGTGTGATGCAAAGTATCAATAATGTGCACAATTAGTTGATGTAATCCTTAATTGTCCAGGAGTGGTCCATGGTAGAAAAGGTTTCAAAGGTCATCATCTGGACAGTGTTTATCCTGTAACCAGTAGATCCATAATGGTTTCCCGAATGAAAAAATTAACCATTGAAACCTCTTCTACTTTTGTGAGCAAGTTCTGTCGGAAAATATATATGTATATCTGGGTTACACTGTCACAAGTTCCTTAACAAAGATAACCAATTGTTCCAGTTGATACAATTTCCTCATATAACTAAAAACACATCTTCTTGGACAATGGTTAAGGTCATTTTGTTGGGTTTAAGATATCACAATGTAATACAGATGGGGTCAGCAAAAGTGAATACTGTTAAAATGCATTTTCTTTTTGTAATATAGTGAGCTCTTCGGTATAGTCACTAATAAAAATGATCAGCTCAACATTTGGCCATTTTCCTTTTAGATATTTCATGGCAAAGTTCAGTCTATTGGAAAATCTGACTCTTCTCATTTGGGATTATGGCATCTTCACAAAACTGTCTTGGATATCTATGTATATATGTATGCATATGTTATTTGACCAAGTAAAACAAATTCTCTATGTAGATTTTCATTAATATTTGACACAAAACACATTTTCCCGTCAGTATCTGTGTGTATGTAGCAGTGGCACTCAGTCTATTGCACCAGCCCACACAGACTGGCCCTAGCTATCCTGCTGGCTCTGGATCATTCGGAGTTTGGTTTTCAGGCCCTGGTGGTAGGACGTGAGGTTGCTGTGGTCCTCCTTCAGTTTGCTGTGCTCCTGGATCAGATGAGACGAGGTCTGCTGTTCCCTCTGCTCCTGCTCCAACTCCAGACTCAGCTCCTGTCTGTCACACAGCAAAAAAACTGCTCCAAAACATGTATAGAGTGTAAAAAGGGTAGAAACCCAGGAACTTCTAACTACCACGTTTTAATACAGATCCCTCATCATTAACTTACTCAAAGCTGAAGTTCACTTGATTCATGCATGTTTGAGCAGTCCTGTATTTCCCCCATAGACTGTATATATAAATGGACACGGGTAACCCAATAGCCACCGTGTTCCAAATAGGAAGTGAGCATGGGCGTACGTTCAGCTCCATCGACTGTATTGAAAAAATACCACCCCTCTCTCCATCAGGCTCTTAATTTTGGCCTTAAAATGTTTGTATTTCAACCTGCTCTATGTGATCCTGCTGTTTTTATTTCTCCATTTTGTCAGTAAATCAATTCCCATTCCTAATTTGGAATTCAGCTCCAAATTCGCTCCTATAACTGCTAGCCTCAGTGAGCTTCATTCGACTGAACACTATGGGTGACGTCACACACCCTTGGTCCACTTCTTACTGATTTGATTGATATGATTTTGACACATTCACCAACCCCGTCTCCCCCACTGCTGTGTCCTTATATGCAATTACAGTGGTCCCTCGTTTATGTTCTAAAAATAACACGCAATAAGTGAAATCCGCGAAGTAGGACAACTTTATATTTTACAATTATTCTACATGTATTAAGTCTGTAAACACCTCACCACACACATTATACACTTTTCTCAGACTGGAATTAACATTTTCTCACATTTGTCTCTCATTTAAACACTCAAACTTTCATAGATTTTCAACAAAAAAATGTATTAATAGTGACGCGTGTATTTCACAGTTCCTCTGACCGCGCCTCTTTGTGCTGGCGCCGTGGACGCGGTCCTGAGAAGAAACACGGTCCGGACACTGCCGGCCTCGGTCTGGTACTCACGGCCCCAGGTGAGACGCCCAGTCATGCTGCTCCATCACAGATTTGATCACGATGAGCAGGTGCACATGTCCGCGCGCACACTTCTCCAGGTGGTTAATGCACATCGGGAAGTAGCGGCAGTGTTTCTGCAGAAAGAACTGGTGGAACCTGGAGTCCAGGCAGCGGAACCAGTCCTGAGAGCACACAGAAGCGTTCTCACTGCAATTCAGAACCTGCGCATCCCAAGACGTGGCAGTGGCGTTGGATGAGCGCGGTGCGCCCTGCTCCGTGGGTCCTTCTGTGCTCACACTGTGTTTGAATGAGAAGCAGTCCGAGCCACACCAGGCTCTGGGGCCGCCCGCTTTCAGCTCCAGTGTGTCCTTCTCCGTGAGCCGGTGGAGCGTGAGGAAGGATGCGAAGACCAGGGACAGATTCAGCACTGGCTGCATATTTCAGTTCCGACCAAAACACGTAGCATGCACTCCTTCAAACACAAGAGCGGCTGCAAGAAGTGGCAGAAGCATAAGTGGGATTTGCTCCCTTCTCATTGGATTCCGGGACGATGTTTCGTTCAAGTCTCTACGCTCGTCCCGCTCTACTTGGGTAAGTTCCGTGCGCTCTCGTGCAGTTATTATTTTATTTTTCTGAGTTGTGATGATGCTGGTTATTGTGGGACAAACTGTGAGCTTTGGACTGTCGATGAATGAAAGAAAGCAGTTTGGATTTGACGCATGGGATGTAGAAGAAGTTGTGACAGTGTTACATGTGTACTGCTCTCATGTTTCTGACATTAATCAAGAGCTGAGCGATCTTTTTCCAAACTCAAACTTATTATAAGACCTAAGGAGCAGCATGGGGCAGGAGAGGCTCAGTGTTCTAGCTATCCTATCTATAGAAAACACAAAAGCCAGAGAATTAAATATTGGGGACATTATTGACGATTTTGCAAGGCTCGTAACATGGCCTTCTGGTGGCCCAATTCATGCGCACTGGCGGTCTTATGCATATGAATCACTTTTTTCTTTGTTTCTGCAGAGATAATAAGTTAAATTAAGTTTTGTTTCTGCACGGTTCGTGTTTAAGCAAGCTACGCTGTTTCAGCAAAAGGTTAAGGTTTCAGCGCTTTGAATATTCCCATAATTCCATGAAAGCTAATGTTGCTGCAGTAATATTTCATTACCCTGTATTAATACAATTATTTTTAATGTTTACCCATGTAATGGCAAACTGAACACATTCTGTACTGTACAGGAGACACGACACGGAGGAGAATGACAAATCGGCAAAGGTCTACAGTCCCTTAGCCAATCAGGACGCAGAACACAATGCGCATTGATACACTATAAAAAAAAATGGAATAAAAAAAAAACGAAAGGCGAAACAGCGAGGCCGCAAAAAGTGAACCGCGATATAGCGAGGGACCACTGTATTCAAAAATGTCACTCATCACAAACATACCTGAAGTTGTGTATGGTTTGATTCACACTTGTTTAATACACAGACCCTGTATCTCAAACAGAAAACACTCTGTTCCACCTTGTGATGTCATGTTGTAATACAGGAAATGCTCCACTGTGTTTTTAAACTCCATAGACCTTCACTAGAATCATTTGGGTAATTTCAGCCCTGAAATGGCCAATCTCTACTAAACAAAATGTAAAAAGTAGCTGTAGATTACATCACAAGGTGGAACAGAGCATTTTGAGCTGTGGAGATGTCAACAGACTAATAAACCAGGATTGTGTGACTGAAACAACTTCAGGTATGTTTCTGAGGAAGTAATAACAAGTCAATTTTGAGCAATACAGGACCTTTAATACCAAATACTGGGAAATAATATGCATTAGTAATGTGTCTTTTACCCTCACAAAGAATACAGTATACTGCTTACTTTTTCCGGACAAAGTGCGCAATTTCAGCCTGGATTTTCAGATACTCCTGGACCATCCTCTGGTGCTGTTCATAGATCGCCATGGACTCTTTGGAGTTTGGACACGGGGTCAAAGGCTAAGGGAGGAATTATGGAAAATACATACATGCAATAAAATAGTATTAAAAAGAATGACTAAAATGAGAGCAAGAATTATTGGTATGTACCTGTAATTGGATATCCAGCCTCAGATTGGCCATGGCGGTGTCCAGACCATTTGTAGCTAAACAAATAAAATGCACAGTTAAATTTGAGTAATAGTATAATATATTAAACAAACAATAGTTACACAATGTTTGGCTGCACAGCTCTGCCCTCTAGTGATGAATACTGAAAAGTGCAATCAGGTCTAAAATACAGTATTTGTGCTAATGATTGAACTTGAGAGTTTAATCAATTGTGTAAACATGATTCAAACATGTTATTTCATTGAGATATTTTAACAGACCTCAATAGAGATTAAAAAAAAAAAACATGACTTGTCTTCACCATTTAAATACTTTATCAAATTGGGTGTATTTGGCCCCCTTAATTATAGAACAGGCTGAATAGCAAGTTGCAAGAAGTGAAGCCAATAATACTTTATACCATCAGTACACTACTACACAAATCTATATTTTTTAGGATGATCAATGACAATTTTCCATCAGTATTATGTTGGCTCATGTAAGATGTGCTAAAACACGGCTATAAATATTGTAGTTAAGATTTAAGTATTCCAGTAAAAATTAAACTGTTATAAGTTTTTTTTTTAATCCTAGCCAATATAGATATATTA
The DNA here is from genome assembly GCA_036785185.1 of Paratrypauchen microcephalus. Lineage (NCBI taxonomy): Eukaryota > Metazoa > Chordata > Actinopteri > Gobiiformes > Gobiidae > Paratrypauchen > Paratrypauchen microcephalus. The sequence continues at coordinate 2,334,874 of JAVJIX010000138.1, forward strand.
CTTTGCATCTTCAAAACAACAAATGAGTCTATTTTCAAGATATCTCATCTATGTTGAGTGTGCTATAAAATGGAAAAACAATCGCTCTGTGTGTTTCAATAGAGACTAGTGATAAAACTAGGTCCCATAACCAATTGAAATCCACTCATCCATTAAACAGCCCATTAAAAAGGTGTAATTTGCATGTTTGTGGTCCTCCTGGGGTCTGGGTCGTACCTGGGGGGCTGATAGACATCCTGAGCTCTGATTGGTTGGAGGTGGCTGCAGGGCTGGTGCAGTGGGTGGGGCTTTGGGAGCGTTGACTGTCCCCGCTAGAGACTCGAGACAAGCTGGTCCGAATAGTGGTGGCCTGAAGAAATATGACAGAGGGTTTTAACCATAGGCTAAATCATATAATAATATACATTATTATATGATTTAACATAAAACAACAAATGCATCAAGACAATAGTTAGAAGTTTTATGTGATGTTATTTATGGTGATGTTTTGTAATTATCTCCAATTAAAAAGAATAAATGACTGAATAAATACATGCATAAATAAAATTACCTATGAATACCACAGAATAACAGGCACGGTTTGCTGTGATTTTCATATGTTGTTAAAACTGCTGAATGTAATATTAATTTGAATCTATGCATTTGTTGATGCCTGTGTATAGGATTTATTTATTGAAACAATAACTGGAGTCAAATCAGCAAATACTGAATTTGCATCTCTTCTGTGGATGTGTAAATAATACACTGGTGGGTTTAGTATGAAATCATTGGCTTCTACTGTATTTGTGTGTTTGTGTGTGTGTGTTTTAACTCTACATTTCTAAAGAGCCATTTTGTACTTTCTTTACCTTAGCGGGCCAGAACTGCAGTGGGAATTTGTTTTCAAAGCTTTTCAGAGTCTCCTCTCTCCCTCCAGATGTCCTGTAGTCACTGGTGTCATCACTTCTGTTGCTGCTAATGGTGCAGTCCGCATAAGAACCTACAAAACAAAAATACTGCTTAAAGGGACAGTGTGTAAGATTTTTACCCGTTAATTACTGAAATTGAAGATACCCATTCAAAAATGCATTGTTTTCCAAACCTTTTCACTTCCATCATGAAATCAAAGTATTCTTTTGGACTTAGATATAGTCACATAAAAGGGGGATCTTCCCCATGCAGAGGCAGCCATTTTGAATACGAGAGCCGCAGAAGGACATTTGGGCTCCGCCTTCGCCTTCGACAAGGCTCGTGGTTTTGGGTAAACAACACAAGCATGCTGCTGGATCAGACGTCGTAATGGATCTAACACGTGTTTTGGACTAAATTGTTTTACTAGATTTTATTCGCTGGATCCTTACGGACAAATTGAGAGCAAGTTTATGGTGAAATACAGAGTTTGACCTGTGCAAAGCATTCTAAGGTAAGCTAACCTCGTTTTGTGCTTTTCCGTATAAAAGCCCCATGTGCTCGGGGAGTGATTGTTGTGCAGGGAAATGAATTGCATAGTCAAAAAGAGGAGACTGTAAGGTTTCATTTGATGTGTAGAGTGTCATGGTACATGATCGGGAATGTGTTTTTTTGTTTTTGTTTTTTTTCCTCATGAAAACAAACGGGACCGCGTTTTATTATACAGTAGTGGCGTGCGGCTCGTGCCCGGGTGAACCTCGAGCTCTGCCGTAGCTAAAACAAAAAGTGCAATAGCACCATCCACCTATGCGCCATGAATCCTACACACTGGGGCATTAACCCCAATAGTTAAAATCTTAAAATTATCCTTATTTCACACATATTCTACTACAGTTATTATTATTTCTGAACTTAACCATTTTCAACTGTTTCCAAGACTGCATTCAGCTTTGCACAAACACTACATTAAAAATTGCAATGGGAATAAAAGCAGAACTAAACCTAAAGTAGATCAGGATTAAACCAGGACTAGAACAGAACCAAAGCAGGATTAAATCAGGACTTGAACAGGTCTTAACAAAGTCTACATCAGGACTGAGCTCAAACCATAGACTCTATATAGATGGACACAGCCACTGCATGAGGGGTGTGAGCACAGGGGCGCTTCTGGCTCCAATTCGACTTTACATTAAACATTAACACTTTTTCATACAGCCTATGGTTCAAACAAGGTCCACACCAGATCGTAAACAAAGCTTAGTCCATAATATAACATACAGGTTACACACACAGCTCTGTAGTCATCATTATAGCTGTGATTACCTGTGCTTGTGGCTGATGAAGAGCCACTTCTGTTTCCAGACGAATAGTGTGAGAGCTTAAGAGGTTCTTCAGAGCCGGGGAAATACTGCAAAATGACACAAAATGATAATTACAGGTAGAATAGACTGTTATATCAGTTGAGGTTATTCAGCCAATGGAGAAAGGCCATTTGAAAGCAGAGGTCCAATAAACTAGAAGTAGAATTAACATTGTATTGAGAGTAATTATTGGCTTTTACAACAATATTACAACATAGTCACGCTCTCAGGTATAATTATTGTTTATTTATTTACCAGGTGCAATGTTTTCCTCTTTTTACAGTTGCATTAAACTCTAGGATAATGATCTACAATGTTTTGTGGCTAGAAAACAAGTGGTGGTCTGTTGATATAAAACCACATCTAAATATCTCAAATGTCAATAAAGCTGTAAATTAAGGTCTATTTTAGCTGTGTTTTTGGGTTGCAACAAACATGGGTGTTCATTATGGGACTATCTTTGGTGAACAGTATTTCATAGTAATGATTTTAAGTCTCTGTGATGAATTGTACTTGTCCATGTACCACAAATAAACTAAACCAGGCCTCAGATGTGTAATTAGGCCTGTATTTGATAAATGATACAAATGATAAACAATAATATTGAAACTTAAGCCAATGAAGCAATAATAACCCCGATTTAAACCACAAAAACATAGAATAATACAATACAATAATAATACGTACAATAACAATAAGTAGAATATTGTTTTTAAAAAAAACATGAGCTGTAATTAATAAATAGCAACTTTTGTACTTAGTTTGCATCTGTAATGAGCCATAGAAGTTATTAATTCAACCTTTAAAGGCTCAAGTCTTATCATAGGGCCCAAAATATTTACCATAAATTTCCCAGTAGTGCAAGGCAATTGTACACACAATAAATACTGACACTCAAAAAAATATTGTTCCAGCTTTCATATATTGAACGATAAGTCAATATATAGTAATAATGTGACAGGTCTATGTGTAGTACCTTCATGAGGCTGCTCATGGTGCTGCGCACCTCCTCCATAGAAGGTCTGAGGCTGGGCTCTTTGTCCCAGCAGCGTGTCATCAGGGACTCAATGGGCTCCGGCAGGTCTTTGATCAGAGGGGGACGGGTGCCTGCACAGGTTTTATATTGCTAACACTTTAGAATAATCAAATTAAACAGAAAACACACACCAAAGTTCTTGTAGAGGTGCAAATGACTGGAGCAGCAACATTAAAAAAAAAATAAATAAATAAATGCATAGCACACTCAAATGGCTGATGTCCAAAACTTTTTCTTTCTTTTTTTTTTTAAACTTTTTTTTTTAATTACAGGTTCTTATTCTTGCTTTGGACCACAGTAACTACACACAGCACTGTGGTCCAAAGCAAAGCAAAAATAATCTGACAAAGGCTTTTTGCCCTTGTGTACGTCGACCATCTGAGTGCGCTTTATAATAAGGCATACCTACAAATCATTTATAAATATGTACTGTATTAGGTTACCATTAAAGGGATATTCCAGGATTTTTGACATGGGGGCTCATTTCCGAGTTAGCCAGAGTGTTGCAGAGATGTGGAGACACTTTTTAGCGAATTTCATGCAGTCCTTCCAGCTGCAGAGTTTTCAGATGCTAGGCTAGCGCAAGTCAACGGTAAATGGTAGCCCGATTTAAATCAGGGTTACCCACTCCATAGTGCACCCAAAACAAGTCAATTATAACAGCAGACTGTCGATGTAGATATATGTTGATTGAGTAATTTTTGAAATCAAACTGACTGCGAATAGCATGAATCATTCCATATCTGAGGGACGAGCTTCACAGCAGCAGCGGAATTTTACTTTACTCTAGTTGGTTGTGAAGTGACCAATCACGTAAACAGAGAAGCGAGAAAAGTCGTAGTAAGGAAGACCACAGAGTGAAGAGGTGAATTTTAAAGGAACTACCGGGCAAATTGGTTTTTCAGTGTGCGTTTAGAAAATGTACAAATAAAGCCCGCAGGTGGGCACCACAAAGTTTCACAGCTTTCCAGTGCACGATCGAGAAAGGACTCGACTGTGGCTTGTAGCTGCTGGCTTAGACATCAACACACCGGTGGAGACGCTACATAAACAGAAGATTTGCAGTGATCATTTCGGACCAGACGACTACACCAAATCCCTTGGAAAGGCTAGTCTGACAACCACTGCAGTAACATCTGTCTTTCCAAGCGCAAGATCCCGTGATGAAGAACAGGTTTATACCTTTTTTACCCAAGCTTGCTCCTGTCGTTATGTTAGCGTGCTGGTCGATTGATGAAGACTGTGCTAGAGCTTTTGCTTCACTCTTGTAGTCTACCCGGCTGACAGAAAAGGCATGCACGCTCATAAAGTTGTTGCTAGCCCGTGAACATTCGTCTGTATAGTCTGGCTCGTACAGGTACGGTTCAGTGGAGAAAGCAAATTGCTCAGCATCATCTTCAAAAGCATCGGGGAGACCTCCAAACGTGGCCATGTCTGGATTGTAGAACAGGGCAGGCTACTGTACTCTACGGCTAACGGTGACAGCTTAAGGTAAACAAAAAATAGCTGGAAACCTAACTGCAAGGTGATATCACTCTGCCCATGCCTAGCTTGATCAGGGGAAAAAAAGAAAAAAAAAACGTGCTGTTGCATAAGGACAAAAATCCTTTAAAGTACAAGGTTGATTATATTTCTAAAAACACAGACATTTGCATCGACAGTCTGGCGTTATAGTTGACTGGCCTCGAGTGTCCTTTGGTGTGGGTAAGCCTGATTAAAATCAGGCTACCATTTACCATTGACTTGCGCTAGCCTAGCATCTGAAAACTCTGCAGCTGGAAGGACTGCATGAAATTTGCTAAAAAAGTGTCTCCACATCTCTGCAACACTCTGGCTAACTCGGAAATGAGGCCCCATGAATGAGCCCCAAAAATCCTGGAATATCCCTTTAAAAGGTGCATTGTACAATTTTTCTGGTGGAGGGTCCGTCACCTACTTGTCTCCATGGAGATGTTATTGCTTTGCCTGGAATGTTCCATGGTATGACAATAAATATATCTATTTGGGTCATTCCAGAATTGGAGGACATTTTGGCTTTAAAATTCTTGAAAAATAAACTTTTCAAGAATTTTTCTGATTTTCTGCTACATATTCATCAATAATAGGTAATAAACTATCAAATGCTTGATTAGCTCAGCTGACGGTCAATGGTGACATTTTTATTATATGATTTATATGGTTTATTTATTTATTTACTCTAATCACAGTAACAGGGTTGCAGGTAACAGGGTTGCAAAATCGCACTAATGTTCACTTTATCTCAGGAATAGAAGCTAGCTGTTTAGCTAGCTGTTATTACTAATCAAGAGGAAAAACTTATTTATGCAAATACGTAAAGGGAAAAAAAAAAAAAAAGTCTTATTTTGATCATTTGCATAACAGGGTTGCATGAGGCAGAGTGAGACATTCAATCAAGGATAATTATGTTATAAAAATATGAAAATAGAAGAGAAGATAAACCTTTGCTCTGCCCATTCTTTTGGAAAACTGTTTGATGATGTCAAGTCCAGGGGATCATGTGGTTTTCTGTTTTCTTCTTCTTCTACCAGACTAAAAATGTTCTGGTAACAGGGTTGGTGCAGGTTGTGGGACACATGTTCCATGAATAATAATTATTATTTGAAATATTATGTCTATTAAAACAAATGTTCCACAGTTACAAGAGATGGCAATGAAACAAATTATAGAAAAAACAAGAAATTTCAATTCAATTTTAACTGTTTTATTTGAGATTCAATTTGGTCATTAGAGCGGTGGGACAAGAGGAAAATGGCATTTTGGGGGGTACCCCAGATTTATTTGGTATTATAAAAACTATTTTCAAGCATTCTTTTCTCTTAGTTTTTTTTAGATTTGGTCTCAGGACAAGTCAATTCACTCAGAAACTGTATGTTTTAGTATTTTGTATGTGGATTATTTAATATTTGATGCGTGGGACGTAAAATGTCCTCCAATTCTGGAATGACCCATTTAGCATTTACTCATTATGGGTGTTTCTGTTGCACAGAAATACAATAATTCTCTCTGTGAATGGGGTTGCCTCTCCACAGATCCGACCTGTAATGTAGCATATAGTTGTCTGACAAGCAGGTGATGGACCTCCAGCAAAAAAGTTGCACAGTGCACCTTTAACTAATCATTTACCCATTAACAAGTGAAGAGTTAATTTGAATTTAAAAATATATACAAATATACAAAAATCTAAATGATAATCCATCCTTCCTTGATAAAACACTGATATTTGTAGAATACTTTTAAATAGAGATATCCATTTTTGTAAATTAAACTATTCAAGTGTTTAATAATAATTTACAAATATAGCAAAAAAGTAGCACTATTTTATAAAACACATAAAACCGTATTTGATTAGAAATGTTATGCCAATGGATTAATTAAAGGAAAAGTAACTTTTTTTTTTTACAATCTGAGCCTTATTTTGGTAATAAAACAAGTTGTTTTACTCACCCATAGCACTTTGGTGTCATATGGAGCACTTCCAGAGATGTTTTAGATTTGCGGTTAGCCTAGCGCGACTTCTAGCCATAGCTCAGGGCATATAATACACTCAACAAAAATATAAACGCAACACTTTTGTTTTTGCTCCCATTTTTCATGATTTATCCATAGTTTACAGCTTTGCGTTTCATGTTTGGGTCCCGGGAGCTGAGAGCACAGTCCGCATATGCGCACTGGCCTCCTCATCTACTCGAAACTATGGCTAAATCTCGGATTACAGGCCACTTTTGACCACACGAAATCGTAGGCTAAGACATCGAGCTTCTATGATTTGAAAAGTGCTAAAGTTTGTGTTATTTGGAGACTGCAAACAAGTGCCCCGAGAACTCACATTATGGAGATCGTAAATCTAAAACATCTCCGGAAGTGCTCCATATGACACCAAAGTGCTATGGGTGAGTAAAACAACTTGTTTTATTACCGAAATAAGGCTCAGATTGTAAAAAACGTTACTTTTCCTTTAACTTCAACTCACAAGCGGTTTGATTTTTTTCAGTTTTTATGGTCATGAGAACTCTAGCGTGTGGTTTAATCTGAAAACCACTTCCTGTTTATTTTGAGAGTTTTATTTTTACTCACATCATAATTACAGTCAGTGTCAGTTACCTTTCCTATAAATTAAATGTGTTTTTTCTGGTATCAACTATGAACCAACAAATTGAATATTGCAAACTATAGTGCATGGAAACTTATATTTTTTGGAAATGTTGTCAAATTGTATGCATGTATAAACACGGTGCAACAATTGGCTAGTAGTCTTTAATAAATTGTTAATATGAACAAAGACTAAAGGGCCCATATTACACTATTTTCTTCTGTATGCCAGGAGTTGTGTTTTGTTTCATTCACACATGTTTAAGACACAGATCCCGCATATTTAGGCTACCTTGTGATGTGGTAATACAGGAAGTGCTCCACTACCTTCACTAGAATCATTTGGATCATTTCAACCCTGGAATTACCCATCTCTACTGAACTAAAGGTAAAAAGGTAGCTGTTGAAACTTGAAACTTACTCCAATATGTGTGAATCAAACAAAACACAACTCCAGGTATGTTTTGATGAGATAATAAAGCTCACAAGAGTCAATTTCACTTAATATAGGTGCTTTAAAGAGAAAATGCTCCAGTGAAGTTACTCTGATCTCTGTTTGTGGTTATCCCAAATGGTCTGTTAACAAAACCAAGAGAGACAAGGGCAAGAAACAAGATAATAGAGAATCCGAACCCAGGAGGAAAGGGGTAGCGATTCCGTACCTGGCAGGCGTGTCGGAAAAACTACCGAGGATTTTCAGACAATATGAAATCCCAGTTTATTTCAAACCCACAAACACTTTAAGACAAAAACTCGTCCACCCAAAGGACAAAACACCGAGCCACAAACAAAGCAATGTGGTCTACTCCATTCAGTGTAGTGAAGACTGCAGTGAGCGCTACACTGGAGAAACCAAGCAGCCACTTCACAAGAGGATGTACCAACACAGACGGGCGTGCCAGAGTGGACCGTCATCTGCCGTACATCTTCACCTAGAAGCCACGGGCCATTCTTTTGAGGACAGTGAGGTTCAGATCTTAGCCAGGGAAAAGAATTGGTTTGAGAGGGGAGTTAAAGAGGCTATTTTTGTCAAAAAAGAGAATCCTTCTCTGAACAGAAATGGTGGAGTCAGACATAATTTGTCTCCCATCTATAATTCCATTCTTAAGCCTAGATCAAGCAAACAGGGGAACAATAGGGCTAGCCAGGTCAGAGCCAGAGGTGTGAAAAACAGGCGTGTAGGGATGAATAGGGATCGTTATCTAGACGCCAGAGAAACAAAAGACGGAAACCAATGAGATAGTTTCGGAAAGTAGTTAGCTAGTTAGCTCCTCCCTGCAGCAAGATATAAGCACGTGTCTTACCAGTATTCTTATTAGAGCTGACGAAGCCTCTCGGATGAGTGGCGAAACGTTTTCAACCAAACATACTTTGTCCAGTTGACAAATTGAACTTCTCCTTTTATCTGATCAGTACTGAAATATTATATGAAGAGCACTGACCTCTGTGAACCGCCCACATGATGCAGAAAGCAGAGCCCCCGATCTCATCAAAAGGTTTCTTTCTGGACAGAACCTCCCACAGAATAATGCCCCAGCTGAACACGTCACACTTCTCGCTGTAGTTGCTGCCTGGAGGAGGAAATAGCATTGTATTACATTACGAAACAGTGATTCTGTTATTTCATATGTAGGCGTTTTTAGTAAGATTATCAATCTTACTAAAAAGGTGCACTGCACAACTTTTCCAGTGGAGGGTCCACCATCTGCTTGTCTCCATGTAGATGTTATTACTTTGTCTAGAATGTTCCACAGTATAGATTAAACCTATCTATCAAAATGGAGACAAGCAGTTTACAGCACTATGCCACATACAATTCAGATCTGGAGAGTCTCCCCTATTCATTGAAGGAATTATTGGGTTTTTAAGCAATAGAAACCCATTTTAAATAAATATGATGGATATGTTTAATGTCATACCATGGAACATTCAGGCTTTTGGATCAGGCTTTGTGGCCATACCTGCCTGTCAAAGCCTGATCCCGTCAGATCTCAGAAGCTAAGCAAGGCAGGGCCTGGTTAGTACTTGGATGGGAGACCACTGGGAATTCCAGGTGCCACAGGGGGGCGCCAGTTGCAAAAAAAACTGTCGCTGTGTCCTTAGGCAAGACACTTTACCCACATTTGCCTAGTATGAAAGTGGCATGTGCATAAGTGTTGGAGGTGGTCGGAGGGGCCGATGGCGCAGATTGGCAGCCTCGCTTCCGTCAGTCTGCCCCAGGGCAGCTGTGGCTACAGAAAGTAGCTTACCACCACCAAGTGTGGAGTGAATGAACAATGAACTGCAAAGCGCTTTGAGTGTCATGAAAGGCGCTATATAAATCCAATGAATTATTATTATTATTAACATTCTTTGCCTGGTTTACACCTGACCATATCACAAGTGAGATATGGTCTGGAAGCCACCTTCGAAATACCTCGTACCGGAGGTGTGGTTTACGATCGCCAACAGCCGTTTATTGGGTGTTACGAATGTCTATCATTTGGCGTATACGTAGCCCATAGCCAATCATGTCAGTTGTCAGTTCAAACTACAAGCTTCCATTTGTCACGTATTATGCGTCACCGTCTTGCCACCCCTCCCCGCTCTCTGATTGGCTCCCAGAATCGGGAGAGCTCACTTGCCATAGTTGCCAGGCTGCCTTTCAGATCAGAACAAACGAAAGCAGCCTGGGATTTCCCAGGTTAGAACATTCTAGGGAAAGCAACGATATATCCATGGAGAAAGCAGGTAACAGACACTCCACCAGAAAAGTTGTGCAATGCACTTTTAAGTAGTTTTTTTTCATATGATAATTTTACTTTAGCATTTTTTGCTCCAGTATTTGTACTTTTACTTAAATTGAGTAAGGTACTTCTTCCACCACTGCTTAAGACTTATAGACTTCTACAGATCGTTGAATGAACAGTGAACACATCTACAGTCTGTTCTGTTCATTAAAAAGGATCACAAGTTTTTTACTACAGTGTATCCTATGTACTTACCATTTGCAAATCTTCATTATATTATTATATAATTATATCTTCATTATATATAGTATACAGGGATGAAAGTGGCCAATCATGAAAAAAGCAGAAAGTCCCCCCCCCCCCGCGGGGACTTTAATAAATAGCAATAAAACACATTTTTAAACAATTGTAGTGGTTTTTATTTGAAAGTTGATATCAAAACACGGCACTGACCCCGATTTTGCGACATCAAAGTCTGATAACGAGCCGAGAGAGCGCACTCGCGGCGCAGCTCGGGCGTGCGGTGTCCGCAGCACCAGAAGAGCACACAAGCTCGCGCGGCCCCGCACACATGTACAAGTTTAATACGAGACATGTACTTTTGTTTCTGAATACGGGACGATTACATTTTTCAACGGACGGTTGGCAACCCTAAACACAATTATACATATATAATACACACCCAAAATTTCAACGTATTTGGGGAAAAAAAATAAATAAATTACCACGCGGCTAAAAAAAAAGCGGAGATCCGCTAAAAAGCGGAACTCTTTCATCCCTGAGTATAGTATAGTATAGTATAGTATAATGTTGTTTCCTCATCACAAACATACTACCTGGAGCTTAATGCACAAATCCTGTATATTTAGGCCGAGTTCTTCTCTTAAACAGAAAACACTCTGTTCCACCTTGTGATGTCATGTGGTAATATAAGTGCTAGAATCATTTGGATGATTTCAGCTCTGGAATTGACAATCTCTACTAAACAAAAGGTAAAAAGGTAGATGCTAACTTGAAAGCTACCACTACATGACATGACAAGGTAGATTAGAGCATTTTGAGCTTTGGGGCTGTAGACAGAATAATAAAGGATTACTCAAACATGTGTGAATGAAACACAACAGGACTTCGGGAATGTTTTGGGGACATAACAGCATTATAGCATGGTTTAAAGCTCAGTTTTATGTAATATATGGCCTTTAAACAAAGAAATGGTAGTAATTCAAACTCACCTTCAAAAACCTCTGGTGCCATCCACGCTGCGCTGCCTTTATTATTGGTCATATAAGTTTGAATGTCACAGGCTGTACCAAAATCACAGATCTTCAGGACTGTCCCACGAGACACAAGCAGGAGACTGAAAAAGAACAAAAAGTATAATAAAAAGCTACAGCAGCCCATATGCTGAAGCATATGCTAGTCTCATCTGACTGACTGGCGCAAACAGTTAACTGACATCTAAATTTGAAAGGTTTGGCAAAAGTTCTGGTCTACTTTAAAAATCTGGATATCATAAATTAATTTTAAAGGTGTACTGTGTAACTTTCTGGAGGGAGGGTCTGCCACCTGCTTGTCTCTGTGATGATGTTATTGCTTTGTCTGGAATATTCCACAGTATGGCATTAAACTTATCCATGCATTCATTCAATTTAAATTGTTTTTAATTGCTCAAAAATACCTTGAAATACATGCATTCTTACTGTGAGTGGGCTCACCTCTCCATAGATCCTGTAACTTAGCTTGGGGGTGTCACATGCTCGTTTTTATGGAAATGACTATGTCTAATGCCATATTATGGCACATTGCAGGCAAAGCAATAACAGATAAGTAGGGAGCGGAACGCCCACCAGAAAAGTTACACAGTGCACCTTTAAGGTCATAGTATAGCATAAAAAAACGTTACTGAATTTGCTTATATAACTTATATTTTTGGAAACAGGGAAATCTGGGAGTTCAGTTACCTAGTGTCATTACATAGCTATGGTAATTAGTTCTGAGAATGATAATTTTGTAGATGACAGCAATGTTTTTTTGATTAGTCACCTAGTCAAATAATTACGAGAATATTTTCAAATTCATTGTTAACTTAACTGCCCGTTAGTCACAAAAAATTCAGCTTTTAATTACTGCCTTAAGCTAATTAAACCAAATGATTGAAAGTGAACTAAGAATTTCACCCTCGGTGTTAAAAATCTAGACATTTGTAAGTTCGTTCTCACATGAAATCCCTCCTCTCATTCACACTGCAGTCTTACTTGAGTGGTTTGAGGTCTCGGTGGATCAGAGCCTTTGGTTTCATGGCGTGTAGATATGCCACCCCCTGTGCACACTGCAGACACCAGCTCATGGCGTGGGCCGCTGTGTATTGAGGCTGAGAATCTGCACTGTGCAACACTGAAGACAGAAACAAAGATACTTCAACAGACCTTTACAGATCTTTGAATGAACAAAGGACGCATCTACATTCTGTTATGTTCATTAAAATGAATAACGTATTCAATTTGGTTCTTCAAGTCCTTTTTATTACAATGTATTCTGTCTGTTTACTATTTGCAAATCTTCAGACCAACTGAAAGACTGCACAAAATGTGAATATGCAGCCTTCTTATGGAATTACAGCAAAATAGGCTTGTGCTTAAAGGAAAATTAACATTTTTTTTTAACAATCTGAGCCTTCTTTCTGCAATAAAACAAGTAGTTTTACTCACCCATAGCAGTTTGGTGTCAATTGGAGCAGTTTCGCAGAACTTATGTTGAGCCGTTCTGTTCTACTAATGATCCCGTATCCGTTAGCGTGAGTGCTCGGGGCATTACTTTGCGGTGTCCAAATAACACAAACTTTAGCACTTTTCAAATCACAGAAGATCGCTGTGTCAGGGTAGACTTTTAGTAGATTCCAAAATGGCCTGAAACCCGATATCGCAACAGAAAAGTAAAGTTCAGAGCGGTGTTAGCTTCTTTCGGACTAGCGGTGTTTACAAAACAGCTGAGTTCACGTATGCGCACTGTCCTCTCTGATGACGTCATCAAATGAAACTATAGCTGCATATCGGGTTTCAGGCCGTTTTGGAATCCACTAAAAGTCTACCCTGACACAGCGATCTTCTGTGATTTGAAAAGTGCTAAAGTTTGTGTTATTTGGACACCGCAAAGTAATGCCCCGAGCACTCACGCTAACGGATACGGGATCATTAGTAGAACAGAACGGCTCAACAGAAGTTCTGCGATACTGCTCCAATTGACACCAAAGTGCTATGGGTGAGTAAAACTACTTGTTTTATTGCCGAAAGAAGAATCAGATTGTAAAAAAACGTTACTTTTCCTTTAAGTTTGTTACAAAAGCATAATTTGGAGACAATGAACTATTAATATTTATATAATACATTAATATAATATAATATTGGCAGATGTTATTGACACCACTTAACACACCATCACACCACTTAAGACAGTATTAAAAACTATTTGTAAATTCACTTACGGTTGTGTAATGAGCCACATTCTGCATACTCCATCACCAGACACACCTATAAATAAATAAATTTAAAAAAACAAAAAAAAAAACAATTACAATAATCCAAGTATCACAAACTACAAGAGTTAAGATTACTTGCTTAGTGGTCACTGTGTTATGTGTGTGATAAGAACCCTACCAACCATTGCATGCAGCCCGTTTTGAAATCAAATAGGAAAAAATTATAAAAATCAATTAAAGGTCCTATATTCCAGAAAATTTCATTCACACTTCCTCTATTACCACATGACATTACAAGGTGGTACAGAACTAAGCCTAAATATGCAGGGTTTGTGTGTTAAACATGTGTGAATGAAACAAATCACAACTCCAGGTACGTTTTTGATGAGGAAACAACATTATAACATCGATAAAAAAAAAATAGTGCAATGCAAAAAAACTCACTGGGTTATTACAGGAGCCATAGAGCTTAACAATATTGGGATGATTCACTCTGGAAAGCTGCCGAAGCTTTAAAAAAAGTATTACAGGAAATTAACAGTTTGTGCAAAATAGTTGACAAAATATGGACAAATAGACTCATGTAAAGTGTACCTCAACCAGGAAGGCGTTCTTTTCATTTTCACTCTCTATTGTTTTGATAGCCACATCTTTGCCTTTCCACACAGCTTTAAAAACCACCCCAAAGGTCCCTCTGCCGACAACCTGGTGGCAACACAGCAATAAAAGTGAGTTATGATGGAAAATACTCCAAATAAACAACAGATGGTTCTTATAGTAACTACAGTGACCCGTGATTAACTACAACTGTTGCTATCTGCTATCGTGTTAAACTCAGTAGCCTATGAGAACTGTATTGGAAGGCGTTCATTACTTAGATCATTGTTGGCATAGTTACCGATTATAAACAGGCAGAAGCAGATCACTGGAAAACTTGAGCAATCAAATGTACCAATAGTTTCATAATATGTCCAATTTACTCTATAAATCATTGATTATAAAGACAATGTTATGATTATATAATATGCAGATGTCGACATTTTAAAGTATTATTTAAAGGTACACTATGCAACTTTTTGGTTGGGGGTCCATCACCTGCTTGTTTCTATGAATACGTCACTGCCCTGCCAGGTATGTTCCACAGTATGACATTAAAGGAAAAGTAACGTTTTTTTTACAATCTGAGCCTTCTTTCGGCAATAAAACAAGTAGTTTTACTCACCCATAGCACTTTGGTGTCAATTGGAGCAGTATCGCAGAAGTTATGTTGTAGCCGTTCTGTTCTACTAATGATCCCGTATCCGTTAGCATGAGTGCTCGGGGCACTGATTTGCGGTCTCCAAATAACACAAACTTTAGCACTTTTCAAATCACAGAAGATCGCTGTGTCAGGGTAGACTTTTAGTAGATTCCAAAACGGCCTGAAACCCGATATCGCAACAGAAAAGTAAAGTTCAGAGCGGTGTTAGCTTCTTTTGGACTAGCGGTGTTTACAAAACAGCTGAGTTCACGCATGCTCACTGTCCTCTCTGATGACGTCATCAAATGAAACTATAGCTGGATATCGGGTTTCAGGCCGTTTTGGAATCCACTAAAAGTCTACGCTGACACAGCGATCTTCTGTGATTTGAAAAGTGCTAAAGTTTGTGTTATTTGGACACCGCAAAGTAATGCCCCGAGCACTCACGCTAACGGATACGGGATCATTAGTAGAACAGAACGGCTCAACATAAGTTCTGCGATACTGCTCCAATTGACACCAAACTGCTATGGGTGAGTAAAACTACTTGTTTTATTGCCGAAAGAAGGCTCAGATTGTAAAAAAAAAAAAACGTTACTTTTCCTTTAAACAGCTCTACCTTATGTTTATTCAATTACAGGTGCCTATCCACAGATCTGACCTGTAACTTGGTTTGGTTTGGTCTCCATGATGAAAGAATCATACCATACTGTGAAACATTCCAGATAAAGCAATAACATCTCCATGGAGAAGATACTGGAAAAGATACACAATGCACCTTTAATATTATATTTAATACTAAATTCTGAAATGGCAAGGCAAGTTTATTTGTATAGCACAGTTTGTATACAAAATAATTCCAAGTGCTTCAATCCAGTTATTGCACATTTTGTCAAGATCATTAGAAAATTGTACCGAAAAGGTTTTATAATGCCAAACTCCACTTTACTCACAATACAGTCTATGTAATATGCAGATGCAGACATTAAAACTATTATTGAATATAGGCAAATTCTGAAATCTAGTAATTGCATATTTGTCAAACTATGGCTAAACAATAGCCAATGAACTACATATTGCGGTTTAGGATGAATAGGTTACTATAACTAGCCCAGACAGTCTGTGTTGTGATATATTACAGGACCATAATAATCTGGTGTCCCACTTTTCCTAGAAATGGGGGTCGAGTGGAAACAACGCTTAGGGCAGGGCTGTCTCTGGGGTTCCCCAAAACAAAAACACACCGCAGAGTTTTCGAGAAGGAGGCCAAAACATTTAAGCTATTTGCATTGTGTTATGTTAAATGTTATGTTAAATCAAGCACAAAATAGCTTCTCCGTAATAACTTGTGTGTGCGTTCATAAGTTTACCGCCTCCACTTGGATATCTTCATACTGGATATCTTCGAACAGACAGGCAGCGGCGGTCTCCACCATGGCAGCACCGCGGCCCGCTGCTCCTTAAAGCCGACGGCGGTGCAGGTAAAAGCCGGCACTTCTCTGGCGTTGATTCGGACAAAGAGATGCGGAGAGACGCTGGTTTCTTCCTGATAAACAGCCGTTTCTCATTTGTTGCTGTGAAATCAGGAAGTAGCAACCGGAGAGCTAC
Organism: Paratrypauchen microcephalus; assembly: GCA_036785185.1. Classification (NCBI taxonomy): domain Eukaryota; kingdom Metazoa; phylum Chordata; class Actinopteri; order Gobiiformes; family Gobiidae; genus Paratrypauchen; species Paratrypauchen microcephalus. The sequence continues at coordinate 2,351,321 of JAVJIX010000138.1, forward strand.
AGCTGCGTCCTTACGCACGGGCTACGTGGGGTACGCAGACCACCCCTGTCACGACGCGAAACACAGTAACAAAACATCAACTTTGAAAACAGTACTGTAGCTTGGAATATTGTTTGTACAACATGATTAAAGATAAATTATATAGTAAGGTGCCAGATCAACGAGTTTATCCGCCTTGAATGTAGTTGTCTGGTTTGGTTTGGGCCGCCACATGGGGGCGACAACTCACCGGCTCCCACAGACTGTATGCTGCGAACAAGAACATGATGTTTAATAGTTTCAGATCAGATGGTCAAGCCAAGTTTTGATTTTCACGATGACCCAGTTTAGGCTGAATAATAATAATTTGAAGTGATAATTTACTTATTTACAAATTTAGTTTTGTTTATTTAGGTCAAATTGAATGCACTTTTCTTTGTATCTGAGGTTCTCTTCATCTCTTCAGCCCTCATTTTGTTCATGTTTACAAAGCCTTACAAAGTAAACAATGGCATTTATACAGGCTGTTTGTTTAAGCATCTCAGTGACACTCCCCTACAATATTCTTTACAAATAGAGTTTATATTAATGTCCAGAACAGTGTTGTCACCACACTAAAATTTCAAGCTCAGTTTCTATACTAAGGAATTTACTCTGGATACCAATCACAATACCACAATGAAGATTTAAAAAAAAATCTGTTCCTTTGTAATAATGGTTATATGTAATTTTCATATATAAAATAATGGTACTGGCTTTGTCTTAGCATGATGTCTTACAGTATATTCACAGTAGCTTCTTAATGTGATTTTGTGCAGTATCGATACTTGCTCAAATGAGTATTTAGTTTGGTTGTTGGTTTTAGTATCTATTAGTATCTGCCAACCCTACTCCAAAACATAGCCTTAGTGCAATGCTTTGTCCTGACATGTCAATAATATGCTTTATTCATTCCTTCTTCAAACATAATCCTTTTTATTTTCTGACTCACAGCTTTGAACACTGGCAGTAGTTCAAAATAAATACACACAGAACATAATTACAACATTTATAGTAACATTAAAGGTCCTATATTAGGAAAAATGGACTCTTGTGAGTTTTAAGCCATGTTAGAATGTTGTTAATGCCTCAAAAACAAACCAGGAGTTGAGTTTGGTTTAATTCACGCATATTTCAGTAATCCTTTATTATTAGTCTGTCTACATCTCCAAAGCTCAAAATGCTCTGTTCCACCTTGTGATGTAGCAGTGATGAAGCAGTAGTTTTCAAGCAAACAGCCACCTTTTACCTTTTATTTACTATAGATTGGAAACTGGACATTAAAAACACAGTGTAGTACTTCCTGTATCGTTTGAGGCAATCACTCAGTCTAAATATGCAGGATTTGTGTGTTAAACATGTGTGAATGAAATAAAACATAACTCCAGGTCTGTTTGTGATGAGAAAACAACATTATAACACAGATCAGAAAAAATAGCATAATATGGGCCCTTAAAATCTTGTGCAGCAGCATTTTCAACAGCATTTGATCCAGTGCTCTATAGTAGTCCAAAAGAGGCATTTAAAAACTCATATCCAGTGTCCATAAAGTGCATGTTTACTCCTTTAGTTTAGTGTTAGGCCTCTCCCGGCTTGTCTCAAACTGGTTTACTTTTCTCTGTTTCCTCCGATTCATTTTGGACATATCTTTATCAAACACCTCTCCAGATCTCAGGGCGGATACCAGATCGTCAAAGTCCCCACTCCGGTGACCATCCTCATTAGCTTTGGCTTTCTTCTCTTTTTCTCTCTTCAGCTAAAAAAAAATATGAAAAAGGGAACTTATTAGGATAATATAGAAGATGATGTTAATATTGTGTTATTTATATCACTTCAGATAAACATCACTAAAGTAGGTCTAGAAATACAAAGTAATGAGATGGTATTGGGGCACCACTGCTATGTTAAAGGTGCATTGTGTAACTTTTCTGGTGGAGGGCCCTCAAATGCTTTTCTCGTATGGAGATTAGGGATGCAAATTATCGATTAATTCATTAATCTATAGTTGATTGACCTTATCGATCGATTAACGATTAACTGATAAGCGGCGTTTTTCACCTGAATTTGAGTGTTTCAATAGGGTCTTTAAGAATATAAGCTATAGTAACATAACACTGAGTCATAAATATATCATATTATTATTATATTGTATATTCCTCAATTAATTATTCCTTAGTAAAAAGCAGACAAATGTATTGATGCTGAATAACAAAATACAGTAATCCCTCGCTCTATCGCGGTTCACAGATTTTTTTCGAATTTTTTTTTCAATTTTTTTTTTTTATAGTGTAACATTTTTTTTATAGTGTAACATTGTGTTCTGCGTCCTGATTGGCTAAGAGACTAGACCAGGACTAAACATGGACTAAACCAGGTCTAGACCAGGTCTAAACCAGGTCTGAACCTGGACTGGGCCTGGACTAAACCAGGACTGGACCAGAACTAAACCAGGACTGGACCAGGTCTAGACCTGGACTAGACCAGGATTAAACCACCACGTGCCGCTGCTGGTTTCGTGCGGCTGGTTTGTGGCTCGGGCTGAGACTACGCATTCCGGGCGCCGCGGTTCGATCTCGTGCTCAGCAGCCCCGCGCGTACACCGGGCAGTGCCGTTGAGTGAGCGCGGTGCGCGGTTGCCTTGTTTCGTGACCACGCGGGTGCGCAAGTCCGCAATTAGCGATTAATTACAATTAATGCATTTTGTTCGACCAACGTCTTGATCGACAATTAATCGTAAATCGATTAATTGTTGACATCCCTAATGGAGATGTTATTGGTTTGTCTGGACTGTTTCACAATATGGCATTAAACCTTTCTATGTTCGTGGAGACCAAACCAGGTTAAGTTACAGGTCAGATCTGTGGAGAGGCAAGTCCGCTCACACACAGAATGTCTGCTTCTCTAGATATTCTCTAGGAGCTATAAAACAACCTGTAATTGAATAATTTAATGTCATATTGTGGAACAGTCACAGCAGAGCAATGACGTATCCATAGAAACAAGCAGGTACTTAACAATGTTCAGATTATTTTATATTGTCAACAAGATTTCGTAGCTTCACAGCGGGACTCTTTTTACTGTATCATGGCAAAAAGTTAGAGAGTTATCTATTACTGTATTGTTTATTTTTTTTATTACTTACACTATTATTGTATCATTGTTGTTCAGCACTTTGGTCATCTTTGGCTGTTTTGAATGTGCTTTATAGATAAAAAGATATAGATTTTATATTATTCAAGTTGGAGTAAAAGTGTGGCGTCAGAAAATGATTGGCCTAAGTACTTTTATTAGCAATTTTATTGCTACAAAAATACTCAGAAATGTATGAGTAATTGTAACTGACTTGTAAACTTCTGTGATTAATAGAGAGTGAGTCAGGAATAGTTGGAGAAACATGTGGAGCAGGTAAAACATATTACGAGAAAACTGACAGGACTATTGTGAGGTAATTAGGTTTCAGAACAAGAGGTTAGACTAGTTATGTAATGTATAGTTTGGAGAGTGTCAAACAAGCCTGGCAGGTGAAAAGAAAATAATTACCTCTGAAGATTAGTTGACTATTCAATTTTGAAACATTTAAAAATAGGGAATCTTAAAGGGACAGTGTGTAAAATTTTTACCCGTTAATTACTGAAATTGAAGATACCCATTCAAAAATACATTGTTTTCCAAGCCTTTTCACTTCCATCATGAAATCAAAGTATTCTTTTGGACTTAGATATAGTCACATAAAAGGGGGATCTTCCCCATGCAGAGGCAGCCATTTTGAATACGAGAGCCGCAGAAGGACATTTGGGCTCCGCCTTTGCCTTCGGCAAGGCTCGTGGTTTTGGGTAAACAACACAAGCATGCTGCCGGATCAGACGTCGTAATGGATCTAACACGTGTTTTGGACTAAATTGTTTTACTGGATTTTATTCGCTGGATCCTTACGGACAAATTGAGAGCAAGTTTATGGTGAAATACAGAGTTTGACCTGTGCAAAGCATTCTAAGGTAAGCTAACCTCGTTTTGTGCTTTTCCGTATAAAAGCCCCATGTGCTCGGGGAGTGATTGTTGTGCAGGGAAATGAATTGCATAGTCAAAAAGAGGAGACTGTAAGGTTTCATTGTGTAGAGTGTCATGGTACATGATCGGTAATGTGTGTTTTCATACGAAAAAAATAAATAAAAAATAACCGGGACCGCGTTTTATTTATACAGTAGTGGCGCGCGGCTCGTGCGCGGGTACGAGAGCTGTCTGCTACGGCGCACCCGGGTGACCCTCGAGGTCTGCCGTAGCTAAAACAGAAAGTGCAATAGCACCATCCACCTATGCGCCACGAATCCTACACACTGGGGCTTTAAAGGTGCATTGTGTAACTTTTCTGGAGGAGGGCCTGTCAAATGCTTTTCTCTGTGATGTTATTGCTTTGTCTTTGTTATTAAACCTTTCTATCGTTGTGGAGACCAAACCAGACCAAGTTGCAGGTCAGATCTGTAGCGATGCATCCCCATTCACTCTCAGAATGCCTAGATATTAGATATTTTTGAGCTATAAAATCACCTGTAACTGAATCAATGTAAGGTAGAGCACTTTAATGTCATACTATGGAACATTCCAGGCAGTGCAGTGACATCCAGAGAAACAAGCAGGTGACGGACCCCCAACCAAAAAGTGACATACTATACCTTTAAAACATGTTTTTAGAAATGAACTGAATAGTATATTTTGTTACCGTTGCCTCCATCAGCGCTCGTCTCTCTTCCTCTTCTTTGCGTTTGATCATATTCACGTTGTCTTGTTTTGCATCTGAGAAGGACGTCATGAAAGAGTCAAAAATCCCAAAGAACTCATCGGGCTGCAGGGCGTGCTCTCCAAAGTGCCTCAGCGCCTTCGCAAACTGAAAGAAAAAAAGGTTCAGTTAACATTTTAATGAAGCTAAATCCAATCAGGTTCTATATGAAGACAATCATGTCAATCAATCACAACCATAGTCCAGTTTTAATCATTTATTTATAATTGTCAGTTATATTGTAGGGTCTTTTAAAAGGTCCTATATTATGTAAAATGAATTGCTACCTCCTCAAAAACATACCTGGAGTTGTGTTGTTTCACACGTTTCAGTAATTCTTTATTATTAGTTTGTTACGTGAAGAGTCCCTCAGTCGTCCAGGTAGAATCCATGATAAAAGGAGAAATTCAATTTGTCAACTGGACAAAGTTTGTTTGGTCGAAAACGTTTCGCCGCTCATCCGAGAGGCTTCGTCAGCTCTGGTTCTAGTGCTGGTTAGACCCTGTTTATATCTAGCTGCAGGGAGGAGCTCCCTACACTGAAATAGCTCTGAAACTATCTCCACTAATCTGTCTCTTTGTTTTTCAAATTACTCTGGCGACTAGTTTAGCCTCCCTATTCAAGCCTAACGACCCTCTCCACCCCTCTGCCCTGGATCGTCTGCCCTAATGTTTCTTTGTCTGTTTTTGACTTGGTTTGAGAATCGAATTATAAATGGGAGACAAGTTATGTCTATGGGGGGAGTTAGACATAACCTGAGACAGATTAGTGGAGATAGTTTCAGAGCTATTTCAGTGTAGGAGCTCCTCCCTGCAGCTAGATATAAACAGGGTCTAACCAGCACTAGAACCAGAGCTGACGAAGCCTCTCGGATGAGCGGCGAAACGTTTTCGACCAAACAAACTTTGTCCAGTTGACAAATTGAATTTCTCCTTTTATCATTATTACTTTGTTAGTTAACTGCTGCCTTTTACCTTTTGTTCAGTAGAGTTTGCCAATACCAAGTCATTCAAATTATTCTAGTGAATGTCAGAGCCAGATGTATGGAGTTTAAAAACACAGTGGAGCATTTCCTGTATTACCATATGACATCACAAAGTTGAGTGTTTTCAGTTTGAGAGAATAACTCAGCTTAAATATGCAGGATTTGTGTGTTAAACATGTGTGAATGAGACAAAACACAACATTATACTGTAATATAGATCAGAAAATATAACAAATTAGCCCTTTAATCTGGAGTTCTATAGCCAAGGTGGAGGATTGGCTGTAGAACAGCGTTTGGAGGAATCCATTTTATTTGATTCTCTGATGCGATGTGCTGTAGTTTCATTAGTGGGGTGCACGCTGATTGTATTGTGATTGTGCTCTGAAGGGAGAGTGACTTAGCGTGGAGTGTGAAGGGAGGGATTTAGAGTGTTAAAGGTAACATGGTGCTCTAAGTCAACCTCTTCTTCTCTTTTCCCCTTTTCCCCCAATGATTTGATTTGAATGGATGTTGTTGTTTTTTTTTTATAAAGGAAAAAAATTGGAAAAAATGAAATATTATTGATTGTTTAGTCCATAGACTCTATATAACGTGCTAGCCGCAGCGTTTAAATAGGAAGTTCACATCTTCCGGCTCCTTCTGATCCTGGCTCCCATTGACTCCAATTGGAATACTGTTGCCCCTCTGTCTCTGATGTGAGCCTCATCATTTTGGTCTTATAATGTTCGTATTGACCCGCTCTACATGATCCTGGTGGTTTTTTTGCTACTTTTTCATCAAAAAAATCCTATTCATAATGTAATTCCAAATAATTCATAATTCCAAATTTGCCCCTGTAACCGTTAGCATCGCAAGCTTCATTTGAGTGGTGCCGAACGCTATGGATGACATTTACATTATACAGTCTATGGTTTAGTCACACTGTCGCAGCATGACCTCTCATCCCATCATATGGTAAATCAATCAATCAATCAATTAATCGATCTCACCAGTTCTTTGGCCTCACTGAGAGACTCCTCCACCTCTGAGAAGCTGAAGGTTGCCACGGTGATGAATTGGCTGACCACAGGGACAAACTTGTCCACGGGGCCCTGGGAGGACTGAGACTGCTGGTGCTTGAGCTCCTGTAATAAGAAAGATACAGAAAATTTAAAAAAAAAAAATTTTTTTTAAATAATGTTTGACTATTATGTGGGAATTTCATACCGATTCAACAAGCTTCAGACCAGATCTTAGGCTCTCAATCTCCTTTTCCAGCTCCGCCATACTACAGAGAAAAACATGGGAAATAAGTAATACAGATGCTTTCAATTTATAGAAAATAAAATGATAATATTTGAAACAAAACTTTGACATTAGACAGTTATTTTACTCAAATAAATAGTGAACGTTAACAAGTTGAAATTGAATTGTATATTTCAGTATGTAGAACCCAGGAGGAAGGGTGTAACCATTCCTTACCTGGCCGGCGTTTCTGCAAAACTACAGAGGATTTTCAAACAATATGAAATCCCAGTCTATTTCAAACCCACAAACACTTTAAGACAAAAACTCGTCCACCCAAATGACAAAACACCGAGCCACAAACAAAGCAATGTGGTCTACTCCATTCAGTGTAGTGAAGACTGCAGTGAGCGCTACACTGGAGAAACCAAGCAGCCACTTCACAAGAGGATGTCATCTGCCGTACATCTCCACCTAGAAGCCACGGGACATTCTTTTGAGGACAGTGAGGTACAGATCTTGGCCAGAGAAAAGAACTGGTTTGAGAGGGGAGTTAAAGAGGCTATTTTTGTCAAGAAAGAGAATCCTTCCAGGGCTCTCAAGTTTTGAGCGGGGTCGTACATGAGACTGCGTAATTTCCGAGGGGGGGGGGGGGCGGGAGAATTGCGTGAGAAATGCCGTCGAATTGCGTTTAATTTGTCTAAAGAGCAAACTTAAACTACAAAGCAACTAATGAGAGTTATATAAATGAAGTTATTACCTGATGGTTCTCAGTTTGTTTTATCATCACCGTCAGTCGCTGTGTGCGCTTAGCAGCTGAAACTAGTCTGCCCAACAACAGAACAATCTATTTTCTGATTGGCTGAAACTGAGATTTTTTTTCCGGGGAGCGGGACGGGGAGGAGGGGGGAGTTTTTTTTCGCTGAAAACGCGCGGTGCCTGCATAAACTGAGCCACACAGACCAATTTTCTGGGCACAAAAAAAAAAAAGAAATTCAGCGTAAGAAATGCCACGTGTGAGCGTGTGAACACGTCGAATTGCGTGTGTCACACTCTCAATGCGTGAGACTTGAGAGCCCTGATCCTTCCGTGAACAGAAATGGAGGTCTCAAACATAATTTGTCTCCCATCTATCACTCTATCCTCAAACCTAAATCAAAACAAAAAAAAAAGAAAACAATAGGGTTAGCCAGGTCAGGTCCAGAGGTGTGAAAACACCCACTATGGTCCTGAATGGCTATGCTAACAAGACCCCCACTCCCACTGCATATTGAATAGGCTTAATTAACACACTGAAAACAAATAGGTGTGATAATTTCATAGTAATTTCATTGTAGTTAGCTCCTCCCTTCAGACAGATATAAGTGGTGTCCACCAGCACTCTAGCCAGAACTGAAGAAGCAGCTTGGATGAGCTGTGAAATGTATTCAACCAAATAAACATGTCCAGTTGACAAATTTAATTTCTCCTTTTGCTATTTCAGTATAGTGTAACTGTTGTTGTTGTTGTTTTCTTGTTTATTGACCTTTATTTAACCAGGATAGTCCCTGAGATTCAGAATATGTTTTCAGGTGTACATGTTTTCAGTACAACGCTACTAACATATAAGTATTAACTGGAAATGTTAATGCTTGTATTATTTGGAAATCATCACATCTAATACAACAAAACCACAGAGATAATGCAATCCCAGCTAACATAGAGCCATACGGTTCCTAAACAGTTTTAAAGGTTTTAATGACTTACTTGACTTTAGCAGCTTCTGGTACATTTTTTAGATCCTCACTGAACATCATCACTTTTGGATATTTCTGCTCCAACACAGTGATCAGGTAATGGAGGAGAGTAATGCTCCTGTGAAACAAAACAGGTTTAAAAATTGGTCAGTTATTAATGATTAGACAAATTTAAGTCTAAGTTATCTCTCAAAAGTTCAAACTTCACACACAACAGTGAAATAGGGACCAATAAATGAGGACTAAACTCAAAAGTAAAGCAGCAAAAGATCATGACTAAACCAGGACTAGAAGTGGACCAAACAATTCTACAGTACTGTATATCTAGACCAGAATTAAAGGTCCATGCCCATGTTACTGCTTTGCCTTGAATGTTCCACAGTATGGCATTAAACTTATATATCCATGGAAACAAGCAGATGGTGGTCCCTCTACCAGAAAAGTTAACCAGTGCAACTTTTAAGCCTAAACATGGGCAAAAACTGGATAAAAATGTTGAAATACTCCTGTTCTGGTCCTGGTTTAGTGTTGTTCAGGTTTAGTTAATACCAAGTTAATCAAAATGTCAGTTCCATATAAAATCCATGTAAATTAAACAACATGACACAAAACTACAAATGACAGCACATACTTGTCTATGCTGGACTTGGTGTCTGCGATCTTGTTGAGGCTGTTGATCCTAAATCCATACGCGTTCCCTCTTTGTCCTTTGTTCATGTAGTTTCCAAAAGCTAAAACTATCTCTAAAAGATGTCGTAGTGAACCACTCCTCGTCACCTCTCGAGACGCTAGACTCAGAGCTGGAATACAGAAAAAATATAATGAGTCTCTGTATGGTAACTCAGTAGCACCAAGATTCATCATAATAAAGACCAAATAAGTAATATAAAATAAGTATATAAAATTTGATAAGTCCAAATATAAAAATACATATACAAGTTTAAATATCTATTAACTAAATGCACAATGTTTAAAATGTTATGTAAGATCCTAAATATATGAATGAAGGGGCAATAATATGGAAATACAGGGAGGTTGTATAATAGTAGTTGTAGTTGTAGTTGTAGTAATATAGAAATATGTTATATTGAGTCCTATAATAATGTTTTAACTACTTTACTTTTTCTATACCTTTGATTCTAGGCTTGACTTCTTCCAGTCTTTCTGTAAATTTCTTCTTAAAGTGAAGGGACTGTAGCCTCTGCTGGTAGTGGTTTATTCTAAAGAGAAAAGTACAGTTAATTCATATAGGCGAAAATGTTGAAAGTTAATATAGTATGTAGCAGTTCTTTTAATACTTTCATTGTGCTTTGCTGTCATTTATGAATTCACAGATTAGTTTAGATTAGTGTAATTGACCATTTTGGGATGACTGCACTTTGGCAGTCCACCCCTTTTTTGTGGAACTGTCTGAAGCTCTTTTCATGGTTTGAAAATCAGGTACCCCGTTTTAACTGTTTAGCTGTAGCTGAAGTTGTTTTAAATGAGCAATACAGTTTACTTAAAGGTGCACTGTGTAAGATTTTTACCCGTTAATTACCGAAATTGAAGATACCTATTCAAAAATACAGTGTTTTCCAAGCCTTTTCACTTCCATCCTGAAATCAAAATATTCTGTTGGACTTAGACATAGTCGATTTGTAGCGGCCCCATGTAGCGGCAGCCATTTTAATTACGAGAGCCGCAGAAGGACATACTGTATTTTGGGCTCCGCCTTCACTGTTTTCTTTATAGCTGTCGGCAGTGGCCCGTGGATTTCACACACTTTCACTTTTGGGTTAATGGTGGGTTACGCGTTGCTTGCGCATACCGTCACCTACTGGTTCCTGGGAGATTCTGCTACTTATTACTGCTGTTTATGACCCTCGAGGTCTGCCGTAGCTAGAACCGGAATTGCAATACCCACCATCCACCAATGCGCCACCATCCTACACAGTGAACCTTTAAAGGTGCACGGTCAAAAGGAGAAATTCAATTTGTCAACTGGATAAAAGTTTATTTGGTTGAATATGTTTCCCAGGTCATCCAAGCTGCTTCTTCAGTTGTGGTCAGACGCTGGTGGACACTGCCTTACTGTATATCTGTCTGAAGGGAGAAGCTAATTGTATTCCAACTACTCTGAAACCACCACACCTACTTACTTACAGTTTCTGTTAGTTAGCTAAGCCTAGTTAGTCACAGAGTAATTTCACTGTAATTAGCTCCTCCCTTCAAGGTCCCATGGCATGAAATTTTCACTTTCTGAGGTTTTTGAACGTTAATGTGAGCTCCCCTACCCTGTTTAGGTAAACTGTAAACTGAGCATTTGTGATCCTTTTCTGCGTTTGAAAAAAAGGCAGCCCAAACGGGTGATTCTGAACGAGGGAAGTTTCTGACGTCACACTCAAGGAAAAATGCAAATGCAGTTCCACCGCCCATCTGTGTTTCTACCCACACTCTCTGGAACTCACGCCCAGAGAGTTTGGACCACGAACATGCTACGCAATGCGAGATGCGTTTTTTTATTTGCCTGGAGGCACGTGAGAGTGTTTCCAGGCTCGGATGTTTATCCGAGCCTCCGAACCTCTGAAACAGCAGTGGTTTAATTTTATTTTCTGTGGAAATGTGTTTATTTTTCAATGGAACGCTTCTCATATCTTCCTCCGCGCAAAAACATGAAAGTGGGGCCAGCGCACATCGCACCGCTAAAGAGGAAAGAGCGGAGAGTTTGGCCACGCCCCCACCCGCTGCACTGGCCTATCTCTGTCCTCCTCATTTGCATTCAAGCAACAACGCCCAGAATAAAGTGTTTGGGAGATATTTATGACTCTGACTGTGTTCATGGGTCTTTCTCATGCACTGAGTCTTGATTTTGAAGAAGGATTCATTTACTGGGCCTTTCTGTGTGGAGTTTGCATGTTCTCCCCGTGTCTGGGTGGGTTTCCTCCGGGCACTCCGGTTTCCCCCACCAACCCAAAACATGCACCATAGGTACCTCCAGCTTAGGTCCTGACCAAGCCGAAGCAAGAAGATCATGGAGATGGTCCCCGGGCGCCCTAATGTGTGCTGCCCACTGCTCCTAATATATGTATATATATATATAGGATGGGTTAAAATGCAGAGAAGAATTTCTCCAGTGTGAGATCAATAAAGTTCACTTCTTCTTCTTCTTACAGTATTAGGGAACCATTAAGGAGCCATATAAAACCATCAAGAAGTACCATGTCATGGGATCTTTCAGGCAGATATAGGCAGTGTCCACCAGCGTCTGACCAGAACTGAAGAAGCAGCTTGGACAACCTGCGAAAAGTATTTGACCAAATAAACCAAAATGACAAACTGAATTTCTCCTTTGCCATGGATTCTACCTGGACGACTTGGGATTTTACACACATCTTAAAGGTGCACTGTGTCACTTTTCTTGTGGAAGGCCCAGCAGTTACTTGTCTCCATGGAGATGTTATTGCTTTATCTTGAGTATTTCAAAGTATGGAATTCAAATATCTCCATAGAAACAAGCAGGAGACACCACCAGGCCAATTTACATGTGAGATCTGTGAAGAGGCGACTCCACTTACAGCCAGAATGCTTGTTTTTAAAGGTATTTTTGATCAATAAATACCCCTAATTTAATAAATTAAAAACATAAAAAATATATTGTGGAACTTTACACGCAAAGCAATAGCCTCTCCATGGTAACCTGTAAATGAGTACAGGTTTGTGTTGTACCTGCTCATGTCGTAGAGGAAGCGATCAGCTCTGGCCATTCGGTCCAGTTCATTCTTGTGCTCCTCCAAAAGCTCAATGTCACTCTTTTCTGGGACAAACTTCAGGAGCTGCAAGAAAAACACAAAAGAAAGAATAAAGAAAAAAATTGTTAAATATTATTGCTTTTACATTAAAGTCCTAACAGCTATTTTATCGAACCGTACTTGAGTATTTTTATTTGGAGTTACAGCAATATAGCTCCAAAGTATCAATTAGTATTATGACTAGAGGTTAACCAATTTTACTATTACAAAGTGCTATGATAAACTGTAAGGAAATTCATTTTTTGGAAGTAACAATGAAACATAATAATAATTTTTTTAAAAGGCCGGTCTGTTGGACATTTTAAAATATTGCATTGTCTTAAATATACCACAGCATAGCATTAAGTTGATCTAGCTCCATGGAGACAATCACAGGCAAACCAAGTCACAGGTCAGATCTATGGAAAGGTAATTGTAAGAAGAAGAAGAAGAAGTGAACTTTATTGATCTCACACTGGAGAAATTCTTCTCTGCATTTTAACCCATCCTATATATATATATATATATATATATATATATATATATATATATATATATATATATATATATATATATATATATATATATATATATATATATATATATATATATATATATACATATATATTAGGAGCAGTGGGCAGCACACCTCTGCGCCTGGGGACCATCTCCATGATCTTCTTGCTTCGGCTTGGTCAGGACCTAAGCTGGAGGTACCTATGGTGCATGTTTTGCACGGGGAGAACATGCAAACTCCACACAGAACACACACAGAAAGGCCTGGGCGACCCGGGGTTCGAACCCAGAACCTTCTTGCTGTGAAGCAAGACCGCTAACCACTCAGCTACCGTGCCGCCTAAAATGTTTCAAGGTGTTTTTGAGAAATAAAAACACCTTTATTGAATAAATGCAAGATGGATTATTGCCCTACTGTGGAACGTTCAAATCAAAATCTCCATGGAGACAGAGCAAAAGTTACATAATGCTTCATATAATACCTGATCGAGCATGTCTTTGGGTAAGTCCTCCTGTTCGTCCATGGTCAGGATCGCATGTCTAATCTCCTCATTGGTCAGTTTCAGTCTGTAGAGTCAAAATGGATAGTCACCTTTCCAAATAAAAATCAGACGAAATATAGAACAGACATCAAATCTACAATGTAGTTTTCATTTTTTCTCACAGACCTTGAGAGTAAAATGTTGCAGTTTTGAGCTCGTCGACCATCAATAACTGACAGCTCCTTCACCTTCTTCACCTCGTCCTCTGTATCTTTCTAAAAACACAAATAGGCCTAACTAGTATGTGCTTATATTGTATGTTACTGCTATGTGATGGTGAAAATACCTGTGGTCTCTGATAGGCTGAGAAGGTTTTCTGAAAGTCCTCTAAATCCAGAGTTTTGAACACTTTGAGGTCGTCTATGTCTTCCCAGATAGTGCCATTGACTTTATTCTGAAAAGATAGTGATGCTTGGGTTTATTGATGTTTTGCAGCAACATCATGCTAGGGGGAGTCCTGCATGTATCTCTATTGGCAGAGTGTTAGATAGTTACCATGGAGACACAGTGCACACATTAGCAAATACAAACAAAAAAGGTTTTAAGATAGTCTGAAAACTTGAGAAAAACACAAAATGGATTTCAAATGAATTTTCAGGAGCCTGTGATGGATACGAGGGTTCATGGTCCTGTTTAGGTGTTTGATTTTTAACAAAAAGCTGAGAGTGACTAACTGAAAACTGTTGGCTAAGGTGAGCTGGCTTGAAACTGTAATTTTATGCATGAGAGACTTATGAGTTTAAAAGCACAAATCATCTCATCTGTTGTAGTTCCAACTAAGTCAGCTCTTTCTGGTCAGACTGTGTTAAAATAAAACTCAGATTAAGTTACACAGAGCTTCTAACAGAGTAGTGCTTTCGGTTAGCATCACATCCCCGGGGAATGTTTATGACATCAGCTGCAAAGTATCAATAGTAGCAGTTGTTCTAGTTCTTCTAAAATCACTAAACTGAAATAATCCTCATGTTATTGTATTGTACCGGTGGCAGTTTGCTCCAGTTGAATGACTTCATTGGGTTTTCAGGTTTGGGGACGTTCTTCACATTCACTGGTCCCACGGGTGCTCCCGGAGGAGGTGGAGGGGGCGGAATGAACCCAAACGCTGGAGGTCCGCCGTGGGGAGGAGGGGGCGGAGGGGGAGGGGCAGGGGCAGGGGGAGAGAGGCCAGACAGGACAGGAGCGAGGCCATCAGAAGACAGAGGAGGTCCACCAGGAACACTGGAGCTCTACAAATGAAAAAAGGATCAGAGAATTAGATCAATACTAGCCAGTGTTCCAGTATTGCACTCATTTGCAGTTCACACTATAAGTTTCAAAAGTAGTCCCTAGCTAATTTTGCTTTGAATTTAAAATGCATAAACTACTAATTTCACAGAAACACAGATAACATAATTATAATATAATTATCAATTATTCAAGATTTGATCAAAAATCTTGCTTAGTTTTAGTGAAGTTTATAACTTAAAGGGATATGCCACCCCCAGGTCAAACTTGGGCATCTCCCCACAGTCCAGAGACTAAAATAAGTGGTGGAAAGCGTTTTCCTGGTGACGCAGCCATTGTCCAGGTCTGTCAGCACTGACCGCCGCGGTATCTGCAGCTACTCCGCGTTAGACTGGAGTCTAACGTCGCCAGAGAAAGATTTCGGCCAAAAGGAATTAATTTGCTCGATGCTTTTCCCAATTACTTTCTGTGTAGTGCGCATTCATATCGAGTGCAAATAAATGTGCAAATCAACACGGAGAGCTTGACTTGGTCATTTTGGGTGGGAACTATTTTACAGTGCGGAAAAACACAGACGAAGCACACACCACGCTGCCAGGGGAATCCCTGTTACGCACCAGGAAGGGAGTTCCCCTGTTACGCAGCGTGGTGTGTGCTTCGGCTTTCTTTTTCCGCACTAAAAAATAGTTCCCACCCAAAATGACCAAGTCAAGCTCTCCGTGTTGATTTGCACATTTATTTGCACTCGATATGAATGCGCACTACACAGAAAGTAATTGGGAAACGCATCGAGCAAATTAATTCCTTTTTGCCGAAATCTTTCTCTGGCGACGTAGCTGCAGATACCGCGGCGGTCAGTGCTGACAGACCTGGACAATGGCTGCGTCACCAGAAAAACGCTTTCCACCACTTATTTTAGTCTCTGGACTGTGGGGAGATGCCCAAGTTTGACCTGGGGGTGGCATATCCCTTTAACTTCCTGGTTGGATACAAGCAGCAGATACGACATATGAAGCGGTAATTCCATAACTGTTCCATAACCACAATGTTAATAGGAGCTAAAACTTGTCTAAATTGCAAACCAAGTAATAATTAGAAAAAAACATGTTATATGCTTTTAAAAACTGTTTCAGAACCTACTCAAAACCTACAGTGAATGACAGCCTGGGTCTGCAGCCAATCCTCTGTCACTAAACCATGTGGTCTGGAGAAGATTGTTTTTGTTTGTCCTGTCCTTATTTTGTGATCTTTTTTGAAATGTGTGAAGTTACAGTGAAAAGCGCTACATAAAACCATTATTATTATTATTATTATTATTATTATTATTATTAGGATATTTGCTGTGATCTGAACAATAATTTTTTTCAGCTTTTATATCATGTTATATAATAACATTTTAACATGAAACCTACAGTGCTGAGTTGCTGTAGTCTCGCTGACAGTTCGGCCATTTGCTGTTTAGTCTGTCTCAGTTCATTTGTCTCTCTCTCCAGTTTGTCCTTCATCTTGTTCAGCATCTCCAGCATGTCCTCCTTCTCTTTATTCTTGGCCTCACACTCGCGCTCTTTACGCTCAAACCTCTGCTGCAAATTCTGATGCTCTGAAAATGAAACAAAACAAAATATGTTCCTAATCTATAAATGTCTTATACATTATTGATTATTGGCAAGGAACCCATATTTTTGTTGCTTATATGGATTTGGCATTTTTTATTAAAGGCTGACTCACCTGTCAGTTGGTAGTTTTCAGATTGTAGAAATAACAATATTTCAGCAATATTCAGCATTTGCATAATGCATAATCTACATTTAAACAATATTAATTAATCTATATTCAATATTATTGATCTACAGAGATTGTGATGACAGCTGAATCCCAGCAATTGGTTATAACAGTTATTAAAATATGAATTAATGCTACACACGTGAATGAAGGAAATGTAGTAATATATGTTTTTTCACATCCAAAATTAGCAAATACCTTTTCTCATTTTGTCCGCTTGTTCTTTCCATTGTTTGACCTCATCTTCTTTGACCAGCCTATTAACAAAAATATAATTAAAGATAAACATAAACATTAAACCTCTTCCTACAGTTTGGACCTTTACAAACATGTTCTGAAATGCGTGAAATGCTTGTGTTAGACTGGCAGTTCCCAGTTCTCAGTCAATTGCTAGTACTGCTGGCTTTAAGATGTAGCATCAAATATTGTTTTTTTGTTGTTGTTGTTTTTTTAATGCAAATGTAATCACAATATTTGTCAGAGAAATACCAGATTGATATTTTGCACAACAGTTAATCCTTGTTTTGAGTTAAACTGGCCTTACATTCGAATGATGTTTTTCACATTGAAGTCTTCTAATGGGGCAACATCAGGATTTTCTCCTTTCTCCGTCTGAAGAACGATCTGTTGGATGATTCTGTCCAGTAACACCCAGTACTGCCGAGAGGTGCTGCCCTGTTTGACTGTCAAAACAACACATATTCAATAACAATAAATTAAATAAGGATATACTTTAAATTTGATTATTTTCCTATTTTGCAAATATGACTGTAAATTTATTTTACAACAGTTGTACATTTATTTATTCATTCATTTATGTTACTATACAAACTTGTGTTTGTTTTTACAGTATAAGTATAAGTGTGGTCCTTTTGACTGTGTGAATGAAAGTGAATATTGCTGGGCTTCAGATGACTTCACAGCATTCTATAGGCCAATAATATTTAATATGAATGGAGGGCAGCTAAAATGAATACTGTTCAACTGGACAGAGAGAGTATAGAGGAGAGCACAGGTCTTACAGGGCATCATGAGGCAGTGTTGCAGCGCAGACAGGAAGTGTGGGTACAGCTCTGTGTGGCTCAGCTTCTTTCTCAAAACCTCAAACATCCCACTGGCACTTTTGGTATCTACATGTACCTGAAGAAACATACATTTTAAACTTATTTTATGAATGTTATCTATTCAAATAATGTGTAGACAACCAGGGTGTACCACAAGGTTCGGTACCCACCCCCTCGTGTTTTAGATATCCTTACTTGTATATAAGTCTCATCAAATAAATCCATTATCATTATCCTTTTATCAACCTTGAAGTGGTCATTATTAGAGATGCACGATATGATATTGGTGACAGATATTGGAATCAGTATAGAACATTTTGATCGGATCTCAATTTCAATATATCGATTCAGTCGATCATCTCATTTTGGTTTATAAACTGGTGTAGTAAGATGATTTACTGGGCAAAGTTGTTCTGTAGTTATGTGGATCATTTTTACCATAAGCCATATGAAAATAAATAATATTTTCGGTCTCTGCTGTAGTATTGTTTGATATCAGGTATCGGCAGATATCGGTGGATCAGTATCAGAACTGAAAAAGCTTAATTGGTGCATCTTTAGTCATTTTCATAACTGCCCTGTTCAAACTACTTACAGAGTCAAAGCGTTTGCTGAGTTGGAGTTCATCTTCATTTCGCAGCATCTCAAAGTAGTTGAGATGTCTGAACAGAGAAGAGAGAGAGTCACAGTTAGATTTGGTCCACACACTCTTTGGTTAATGACTGTGTTTCACCGTACACGTCTAAAGTGGCGTTTTCATGTGAGTGCAGTTTGTCAATCACGGGCTGAATGCCCAGCATCAGAAACTCATATCGCAGGTGGATCCGAAACTCAAGACTGGTCTGGAGAAATGGAGAGTAGTGTTAATTATATATTTAAAATATTCAGACATTATCAGAATCAGAATCAGAATCAGAAAGATTTTTATTACCATTGTCAAGTGAACAGAGTTCACAAAACTAGGAACTTGTCTCGGTGATAAGGTGCAAACATAAAACACTAAATAATAATAGTAATAACTAGAGTATAGACACTAAATAATATTAATAACTAAAATATAGCTATAATATAGTAAAAAACAATAAGCAATCCAAATAACAAAAAGGTCCAGATGAGCAGCATCAGAACAGTAGTGCAAACATGACGTAATTAAAGTGACGGGTGATATAAAGTGTCCAGCTTTGTGCAGATGTTATGAATTGTTCATGAGTCCAACAGCAGAGGGAAAGAAACTGTTCTTGTGACGGGAGGTTCTGGTCCCGATGGACCGTAGCCTCCTACCAGAGGGAAGTGGCTCAAATAGTCCATGTCCAGGGTGAGAAGTGTCAGCTGCTATCCGGCCTGCTCGCCCCCGAGTCCTGGAGACGTACAGGTCCTGGAGAGATGGAAGGCTGCAGCCAATCACCTTCTCGGCACAGTGCACAATGCACTGCAGTCTCTGTTTGTCCCTGGCAGTGGCTCCAGCACCACACAGTGATGGAAGAGGTGAGGATGGACTCAATGATGGCCGTGTAGAACTGCACCATCATCTGGACTGGCAGCTTGGCTTTCCTTAGCTGCCGCAGGAAGTACAACCTCTGCTGGGCCTTCTTGATGAGGGAGTTGATGGTCGGCTACCACCTGAGGTCCTGTGTGATGTAAGCGCCCAGGAACCGGAAGGAGTCCACTGTGGTGATGGGGGAGTCTGTCAGGGAGAGAGGAGGCAGGAGGGCTCTGACTTTCCTGAAGTCCACGATCATCTCCACTGTCTTCTGGTGGTTGAGATCCAGGTTGTTGCTGCTGCACCAGGACACCAGCCGGTCCACCTCCCTCCTGTAGGCAGACTCATCGCCATCAGAGGTGAGCCCGATGAGGGTGGTGTCATCCGCAAACTTAACCAGTTTGAGTCGTGGCCGGAGGTGCAGCAGTTTGTGTACAGGGAGAAGAGCAGAGGAGAAAGAACACAGCCCTGTGGAGATCCAGCCGCACGCACTGTCTCCGATCCGTCAGGAAGTCAGTGATCCACCTGCAGGTGGAGTCAGGCATGTTTAGCTGAGCAAGCTTGTCCTGGAGCAGAGCAGGGAGGATGGTGTTGAAAACAGAGCTGAAGTCCACAAACAGGATCCTGGTGTAGGTTCCTGGGGAGTCCAGATGCTGGAGGATGAAGTGGAGGGCCAGGTTAATGGCATCGTCCACAGACCGGTTAGATCTGTAGGCGAACTGCAGGGGGTCCAGGAGGGTAGAGGTGAAGGACTTGAGGTGGGTCAAGACCAGGCGCTCAAATGACTTCATGACTACAGACGTCACCGCCACAGGTCTGTAGTCATTAAGTCCAGTGATCCTTGTCTTCTTGGGGACGGGGACGATGGTGGACTGCTTGAAGCAGGCAGGGACATGGCATGACTCCAGGGAGGTGTTAAAGATGTCCGTGAAGACAGGAGTCAGTTCTTTAGCGCAGTGTCTCAGGGTGGAGGGAGAGACACCGTCCGGGCCTGGGGCTTTGCGGGGGTTCTGCTTACTAAAGAGTTTAGCCACGACCTGCTCCAAGACAGTGAGAGCAGTGGGGGAGGAGGAGGGGTCCGGGTTGGGCATGACTGGAATGTCTATGGTGGTGCGGGGGGTGGGGGAGGGGTGTGTGTCAAACCTGGCATAAAAGTCGTTCAACTCTTCTGCCAGACATTTGTTGTTCACAGCGGGAGGGGCTCTGGGCTTGTAGTTGGTAATTTGCCTAAGCCCTCTCCAGACAGAACTAGAGTCATTTGACGAGAAATGGTGCTTCAGACGTGTATTGTACTTCGACTTGGGATGCGTGAAGAGTCCCTCAGTCGTCCAGGTAGAATCCATGATAAAAGGAGAAATTCAGTTTGTCAACTGGAAAAAGTTTGTTTGGTCGAAAACGTTTCGCCGCTCATCCGAGAGGCTTCGTCAGTTCTGGTTCTAGGGCTGGTTAGACCTTGTTTATATCTAGCTGCAGGGAGGAGCTCCTACACTGAAATAGCTCTGAAACTATCTCCACTAATCTGTCTCTTTGTTTTCCAAATTACTCTGGCGACTAGTTTAGCCTCCCTATTCAAGTCTAACGACCCTCTCCACCCCTCTGCCCTGGATTGTCTGCCCTAATGTTTCTTTGTCTGTTTTTGACTTGGTTTGAGAATCGAATTATAAATGGGAGACAAGTTATGTCTAACTCCCCCATTTCTGTTTAATCCGTCAAACAGAGCTGACGAAGCCTCTCGGATGAGCGGCGAAACGTTTTCGACCAAACAAACTTTGTCCAGTTGACAAATTGAATTTCTCCTTTTATCTACTTCGACTTAGCTTTCTCCACCTCTCTGCTAAATGAGTACCTGCTGCGTCTGAAGCTTTCTCGTTCTCCGGATCTGTATGCTGTTTCAACTTCCCTCCTAAGCTGCCTCAGTCTGGGTGTGAACCAGGGTTTGTCATTGTTGAAAGTGACTCTGGTACATGACGGAATGATGCTATCCTCGCAGAACTGAATGTATGACGTCACAGTGTCTGTGTACTCATCCAAGCTGTTCGTTGCAGTTTTAAACATATTCCAGTCTGTAAGATCCAAACACATCGGAAGCTCCTCCACAGTCTCACTGGTCCACTTTTTAGAAGTCCTCACTGTCGGCTTGGATAGCTTCAGCCGTTGTTTGTAGGCAGGGTTGAGATGAATCACCGTGTGGTCTGAGAAGCCAAGTGCTGCGCGGGGTACCGCCCGATACGCACTGCTGACTGTTGTGTAACAGTGATCCAGCGTATTCTGCTCTCTCGTGGGGCAATTTATAAATTGTTTGTATTTTGGCAGTTCGTGGCTCAGTATGCTCAGTATGTTTAGTATGTTTAGTATGCCTTCCCTACGTAGTCAAAAGCCTTGTAAAACTTGTAGATGGTAAAATTATTTGCATTGAAATTTCTTTCTTTTATAAAAACTAACACTAACAACTGGTATCTATTACTGACTCAAAGTGCCCTGCACAGTTGATTACAAACATGCTTTCTACAGATCAATATTGTGTAGCAAAAATAATAATAACAATAATAACGCTTTTAGGCCTTCAAAATGACCTAGAATCACACTTCGAAAACCACATTAAGTAAGTGATTTACTTATACTGACCTCTCCAGCTCCTTTCCCGAGCACAGCGTTAATAAAACTCATGATTGTCGTCTTTAAATTCACTTCATCTCTGTAATGACCAGTGGATCTGTCCAGGTCATACACCAGACTCTGTCAACAAAACATCAAATAATTATAACCAAAACAATCCAGTATTGATCTATATGGTAATATGAATGTAGGTATCCAAACCTGAAAACGTGTCCTCTCTGCTGCAAACTTCTGGTAATGTGTCATGGCCTCCAGCACTTTCTTATGCCCCCCGGGCACCAGGCAAACTGCCCCGAGGATCTCCAGCACTGACACCTGAAAATGTATACTTTTATTAATACAATAAACATGGACTTTCTCTTTTAATTAAATTAGTACATCTTGTTTTACTACCCAAAGTAGTGTAATATATCTAGGAACTACTTATATTAGACATTTAAATAATAATGATTTCCAACTTTTTTGTCTAGACTTTATTTGTAGTGTGAAGTAGAGTTGTAGGATAGAGACATAGGTACGGAAGCAGAAAGCAATTTTAGGTATACTAAAAAAGAATCACTATAGAAACTTTGAGGAATATTTTGATAATGCCCAATTATCAAAATATTTTTATATATCCTTTAACATATCATTTGTCAGATGTGTACCTTAGTCTTGATGTTTTCTGTGGCCAGACTCTGTGCGATGATGTTGATGCCCTCAGAGTGTCCCAGGACGTGAGCACGCCCTTGGGTGCTGTTCATGAGCGCATTGATGCACCCGATCAGAGACGTGTGGACGCTTGACTCTGATGTCTCATAGTCCATCTTCTTCAGGAAGTTCAGGAGACAAGACAAACCATCCAGCTCAATGAACCGCGTCACAAACCTGCACCATGGCAGCTTGAGTTAAATGTTTTATAGATCAGGAATATCATTTGATCCATTTGGTTGTGTTGGATCTTTAAAGACATTTGCTGCTTTCACATATGTAGATCATTATTTTACACTGGCCATTGTAAACTGCAATATTAATCAAAAATAAGAAGGTTAACTAACTATCTTCAAAGCTCCAGAACAAGTGCCCCTTCTGCATTCATTGAACATTTACAATAACCTATGTTTTGTACTATGTTTTGGTTGATCTGCTGTCTAAAAATACACACAAAACTTTATTTGAACACTTTAACTTTAAAGGAAAAGTAACGTTTTTTTTTACAATCTGAGCCTTCTTTCGGCAATAAAACAAGTAGTTTTACTCACCCATAGCAGTTTGGTGTCAATTGGAGCAGTATCGCAGAACTTATGTTGAGCCGTTCTGTTCTACTAATGATCCCGTATCCGTTAGCGTGAGTGCTCGGGGCACTGATTTGCGGTGTCCAAATAACACAAACTTTAGCACTTTTCAAATTACAGAAGATCGCTGTGTCAGGGTAGACTTTTAGTAGATTCCAAAACGGCCTGAAACCCGATATCGCAACAGAAAAGTAAAGTTCAGAGCGGTGTTGGCTTCTTTCAGACTAGCGGTGTTTACAAAACAGCTGAGTTCACGCATGCGCACTGTCCTCTCTGATGACGTCATCAAATGAAACTATAGCTGCATATCGGGTTTCAGGCCGTTTTGGAATCCACTAAAAGTCTACCCTGACACAGCGATCTTCTGTGATTTGAAAAGTGCTAAAGTTTGTGTTATTTGGAGAGCGCAAAGTAATGCCCCGACCATATGATACAAGCACCATGTTAACAGATACGGAATCATTAGTAGAACAGAACGGCTCCAACATAACTTCTGCGATACCACTCCAATTGACACCAAACTGCTATGGGTGAGTAAAACTACTTGTTTTATTGCCGAAAGAAGGCTCTGATTGTAAAAAAAACAAAACTTACTTTTCCTTTAAAAACACAGGAAAGCACTTCCTGTATTTCCACATGGCCTCACAAGGTGGAACAGTTTTTTTCTGTTTGCGAGAAGTCAGCCTAAATACGCAGGATTTATGTGTTGAACATGTGTGAATGAAACAAAACGCAGCCCTGGGTGTGTTTTTGAGGAGGTGACAACATTATAGCATAGATCAGAAAATACAGCAATATGGGCCCTTTACACACTGATGTACCTCATTGGTTGTGTCCTCAGTGCAGTCTTCAGACCCTCTAACAATTTATCCCTGCTATTGTCATCGTCTCCATCCAGAGCAACAAATGTCCTCCCCTAAAAACAGGTATAAGTTTCTCTTTGTAATCACCATTATATTGTACAGTTCCAGCATGGATCTCTTTTGACTCACCGCAGTCATATTTAGACGGTCAATGTAGTGATCAGGCCAACGAGTGGCGCCTTTGTCCTCCTCTGCTTCCTGTAAAACACACTGGAGTTTAGCACATCAAAAGTGCCCATCCAGAAACTCCCGTAGCCATCCTATACTACACAAAATTGCCTCTTGTGAGCTTTAAGTACCTCATCAAAAACATACCTAGTTGTGTTTGTTTCTTCCACAAATGTTTGAGTAATGCTGCATTATTAGTCAAATCCAAAGCTCAAAATGCTCAGTTGCACCTTGTGATGTCAGTGGTAGTTTATAGTGGTAGTTTTCAAGTTAACCTTTTACCTTAAATTGAGTAGAGATCGAAAATTCCAGGGCTTAAATGATCCAAGTTATTATTGTGGTAGTGTATGGAGTTTAAAATGCAGTGGAGCACTTCCTGTATTACCACATGACATCACGAGGTGCAACAGACTGCTTTCGGTTTGAGGGAAGAATTCTGCGTAAATATGCAGGATTTGTGAGTTAAACATGTGAATGAAACACAACTCCAGGTATGTTTGTGACTAGGAAACAACATTATAACGTGGATTAGAAAATAGTGTAATAAACCAATACAGTACTAATGTAAAGTCAGTTGACCATACAGTTTGCCAATGCCTATGTAATGTTGCCTGATCTCAGAAGCTAAGCAGGGATGGGCATGGTCAGTACATGGATTGGAGACTGTTGGGCAAGACCAGTGGTTAGAACATTGGCACATAAAGGTTGGCAACTCAGCTCAGACTTGTTGTGTCCATTTTAAAAATCTCACCATTCTTTTACTGCAATAAATATGCCATTTCTTCTCCGCTGGCAGTGCAAACATGCGGGCTCTGTGCTCCTCAGTGAGATCCAACTCATCCTAAACACAAATAAATGAGTTATTTACTGTGCCACTATGTATGCATGTATGTATTGACACCTTGCAACTGGTGTCATCAACATTCCCTGGGGGTGTGAAGCTAACTGAAATGACAATGACACTGACACTGCTGCTTAAAGGAAAAGTAACATTTTTTTTTTACAATCTGAGCCTTCTTTCGGCAATAAAACAAGTAGTTTTACTCACCCATAGCAGTTTGGTGTCAATTGGAGTGGTATCGCAGAAGTTATGTTGGAGCCGTTCTGTTCTACTAATGATCCCGTATCCGTTAGCGTGAGTGCTCGGGGCACTGCTTTGCGCTCTCCAAATAACACAAACTTTAGCACTTTTCAAATCACAGAAGATCGCTGTGTCAGCGTAGACTTTTGGGCCCTGTCCCCACGACAACGTTCCTGTTTTTTTTTTTACCCGGGGTGAAAAAAAGTCTCGTCCACACACGTGTTGGATCAGAAAACATTCGCGTCAAGATGAGCACGGAGCGCTGAGTGAAAACGATGTAGTACATATGTCACACCGATAAGTGGCGCTGTAAACCGGAAAGAGCCAGAGCCGCCGGAAACGCAAGACTACAAAGAGCAAATGTGCAGAAAGTCCTTTCTCTTTCATAAACAAGCAAACACGTGTACTTTAGGGACCGTCAAAAAAAGCTAATTTATTTTGTCCCCCTGCAATGCTCCAGCAATGTAGCAAGGACTCACTCCGGTAATGTGAAAATGTTGACAGTCCCTAACATAGACAGACGCCACAGAACGAAGATTTGCGCTGAGTGAGCAGAGTTTTTGCCTATAAATCGATAGTTAGTATTACTTGCTATCGTTTTATTAGATAGACATTAACAAGTAGAACTCTCGTTAACCTTGCTCGTTACGCTGGATTACAAAACACAACAGTATCAGCAGAACGTCGACTGGGTCCTGCCCAAGCAAATACTCGGACATTATGTTGGCTTTTCGGCGTGAATATACTACCGGGGACACGGCCGAAGGGAAATATTTTTCTCACGATCCCCATACCATGACCAAAGTGCAGCTAACAACAAAACTGTAGGCAGTAAGGAACAAATACAAACATGCCTTTGACTCTGGGCGTCGCAGTGGCGTGTGGTCCTGTTATATTTTGAGCTGTGCGAACAAATCTGGGGTGGATCGCCAGCTACTACAGCCATTACAGCCATTACAGCCGGAGTGGAAACCTGGGATTTGTTAGAGGACGACCCCACGTCTACGAGATCGCTGTGTTCTTCACCTTCCCCGGATTCCCCTCAGACAAGCGAAAACAGAAATGCTTTTATATTTTTTTGTGTGTGATACTGCATGTGCCTGTTTGTAAAAGATACATTTTCATTCAATAAAAAAGACAAGAAATGGTTGCTCTTTTTCTTTATTTACAGCACACAACACACTCAAATTGGTATGGGCTCCTCATTGTCCACTATCTGCCTTTTCATTGACGGGATTTTTCAGTTTTAAAATACGTGTTTAGCTGCAGCGGGGTGAAAAGAATCCGACGTGCGTAAATGTGCATGTATCTCTGCTGTTGTCGCAATGCATTGCAGATAAACAGAGTTTGATGCAGCAGTGCAAATAAACTTCCACATGTCTGTAAAATATACTGAAGTCCATTGTCCGCGATGGCTGATGTTATCTGGTAGTTACCTGCGGAAGGCGCAGGGTTACCTTCTGGTCACCGGTCACGTGATGATTACGGCAGCGCGACGTCATCATTTTCTCACCTGCCGCGCTTTTTTGCCGCCCACATGCCAACGCGACGGGGGGCGTTCTCCGACTTCTCCACTCTGGAACCCGTTTTTGAAAAACTCCGTTCTCGCCCCCAAAAACGCCGGCGCCGTCTGGACGGCGGGCCCAAACGCACACAAACTTCTCCGTTTCCTCCAAAAAACGTTGTCGTGGGGACAGGGCCTTAGTAGATTCCAAAACGGCCTGAAACCCGATATCGCAACAGAAAAGTAAAGTTCAGAGCGGTGTTAGCTTCTTTCGGACTAGCGGTGTTTACAAAACAGCTGAGTTCACGCATGCGCACTGTCCTCTCTGATGACGTCATCAAATGAAACTATAGCTGGATATCGGGTTTCAGGCCGTTTCGGAATCCACTAAAAGTCTACCCTGACACAGCGATCTTCTGTGATTTGAAAAGTGCTAAAGTTTGTGTTATTTGGAGAGCGCAAAGTAATGCCCCGAGCATATGATACAAGCACCATGTTAACGGATACGGGATCATTAGTAGAACAGAACGGCTCAACATAAGTTCTGCGATACTGCTCCAATTGACACCAAACTGCTATGGGTGAGTAAAACTACTTGTTTTATTGCCGAAAGAAGGCTCAGATTGTTAAAAAAAAAAAAAAGTTACTTTATTACGCTACACATTGTGTGTTTTACCTTTATTTGTATTATATACAAGTTTACTGTACTTTTGCTACAGGTATATGTGATGTTTTAGTCATTATGTTTATTGTCTTGTTTATCAGATGTTTTATGTTCACTGTGGGCCTAGGGGGCGCTGCAATTTCAAATCTTGTGTGTGCAACCTGTACATATGGTTTTTGACAATAAAGCTGACTTTGAACTTTGAACTTTGAAAGCACTACTCTGTTAGAAGCTCTGTTACTCAAGTTAGACTAAATCTGATGTTTATTTTAATACAATCTGACCACAAAGAACAGACTTGGTTGGAACTATAATATGATGCTGATTGGTGCACTTCACAAATGTGCTTTTTAAATCCATTTTGCATTTTTTTCAGACAACCTTAAAACTTTTTTGACAGTGTCTGCAAATGTATGCATTGTATCTCCATCATCACTCCTAAACTTTCCACCATGAGAGATGCATGTAGAACACCCCCAGCATGTGTCACTGCACAGTATCAGTATGTTACTAACTCAACTATTTAAACTTTAACCTGAAACTTACCACCAGCTCTGTGAAGCGGGCGTCCAGCTCTTGTTCGGGGGGCATGGGAAGAGAGGGCTCCAGTCCCATGAACAGGCTGTGGTTGTCATGGCGATAGGTGATCTCCGGTTGCTGCGGCTCCCGGTCTTTGAAACAGCAGGAAAATATGGAGTAAAACGTGCTCTCCTGACGAGGCTTCCCACTGGACGCCATTGTCACACGTGCCTCCTTCAAACACACAGAGAGAGTTAAGGACTTGTATTATTCAGGCTTCAGGTGCAAAGCAGGGTCAGTCTCTGGTGGAAGGAAAAATGGCATGCCTACTTCTGCATGCCATAGAGTTCCTCCTAAAAAATGAAAATAAAAAAATGTCTACAAGCCAGGCTATCTTCAGTTCAAGGTCTAAAATATTTATGTACTAGTATTCATAACAATGTGGTCCTGAAGTAGAGCTGTAGCAC
Organism: Paratrypauchen microcephalus; assembly: GCA_036785185.1. Lineage (NCBI taxonomy): Eukaryota > Metazoa > Chordata > Actinopteri > Gobiiformes > Gobiidae > Paratrypauchen > Paratrypauchen microcephalus. Next base: position 2,379,592 of record JAVJIX010000138.1, read on the forward strand.
AAATGCAGGGTAAAGTGCCTCCTGCAAACCTACTTATAGGTTCTGTGGATTGGACTAAAAATGTAACTTCTCTGGTGGGGTTTCGGGATATTTGGTTGTTTCCATGGAGATGATTTTGCTCTGCCTATAATGTTCCACAGTATCAGTGAATCAAACTTCAAAACTAAAATTAATTGTTTTTATTGCTCCAAAACCCTTTCAAAAACATACATTCTTGCAGTGAGCAGGGTCACCTCTCCGCAGGTCTAAGCTGTCACTTGGCGTGGTGGCATCACCTACTTGTCTCCATGAAAATAATTTTAATGCAGTACTGTGGAACACTCCAGGTATTGCTAGTAGCTTATGCTCTCCATGGAGACAAACGGGTCGTGTACCCCCCACCAGAAAAGATACATATTGCACCTTTATTTTGTGACAGTGCTACAGTTATGTTGCTTGTTTAAAGAAAGGAAAGTAGTTCATGAAATAAATTTTTTTGATCATTAAAATGGGTGTATTTCATAATATATTTGCTTATGTTTCAAAATTGTAATCTTATTGTATTGTGAACCATGTATTGTACGTAATCGTGAGGAACCCCTGTAATTAAGGACTCATATGTAAGAATGCTGTTCATAGATTTCAGTTCAGCATTCAACACTATAATCCCACAGCAGCTCATCACCAACCTAGACCACTTGGTAGCCTGGGAATTCCCAGGCCGCTTCCGTTCGTTTCGAACTGGAAGGCGGCCTGGAAACTCGTCCAAGCGAGAGTCCCAGATTTAGGGCCCCAATCAGAGAGCGGGGGAGGGGCGGCAAGACGGTGACGCGTACTACATGACAAACGGAAGCTTGTAGTTTGAACTGACAACTGACATGATTGGCTATGGACTTACGTATACGCTCAATGATAGACATTCATAACGCCCAATAAACGGCCGTTGGCAATCGCTAACCACACCTCCGCTACGGGATTTTTCGAAGCGAGTTTCCAGACCCATATCTCACTTGTGATATGGTCAGGTGTTAACCAGACTAACCACTTGGGGCTTCAGACCTCACTCTGTAATTGGCTGCTGGACCTCCTCAGTGAGAGGCCACAGGCAGTGCGGGTCGGCAGAAACACCTCGAGCTGCATTAGACTGAGCACAGGAGCCCCCCAGGGCTGTGTGCTCAGTCTGATGCTCTTCACTCTGCTGACCCACAACTGCTCACCAGCCTTCAGCACCAATCACATAGTGAAGTTTGCGGACGATACGACTGTGGTGGGTCTTATCTCTAATAACGATGAGACAAACTACAGGAGTGAGGTGAGCCTTCTGACCAAGTGGTGCAGCAATAACAATCTCCTTCTTAATGTTGAAAAGACCAAGGAGATTGTTATTGACTTCTGGAGAGGCCCCACCCAGCACCCCCTACTGTCCATCAACGGTGCTGCTGTAGAGAGGGTGAGCAGCACCAAATTCCTGGGGGTGCACATCAGTGAGGACCTCTCCTGGACAGTGAATACTGCATCAGTGGCAAAGAGGGCTCAGAAGCGCCTCTATTTCCTCCGCAAACTGAGGAGAGCTGGAGCCCCTCCACCCATTATGACCACCTTTTACCGAGGCACGATTGAGAGCGTCCTGACCAGCTGCATCACTGTGTGGTACGGGAGCTGCACTGAACAGAACAGGAAAGCCCTGCAGCGCATAGTGAATGCAGCTGGGAGGATCGCTGGTGTCTCTCTCCACTCCCTCCTAGACATTTTTAACACCCGGCTCACCCGCAGATCGTCCAGCATTGTGGGTGACCCGAGCCACCCCGCTGAACATAGCTTGTTCAGCCTCCTGCCCTCGGGGAGAAGGTACCGGAGTCTCCGGGCCCACTCCACCAGACTGTCAAACAGCTTCATCCATCAGGCTGTCAGGAGGCTGAACTCTCACCTGAACTCTCACCTTGCCCGTCTCCCACCCCCCACCCTATAATCCCAATATGGGATTGGCATAAACTGTATTCCATAAAAAGACATATCACTCTAGACACTTTAAAAACTGCTGCTAAGGACGACTGTCGCACTGTTGCACATTTACATTTACTACTGGAATTTTACTACTGTTGTACTGTTGTTTACTGCTGTTATTGCACATTACTACTGGATTTTTTTACTACTGCTGTTTACTCTTACCTGGCCAGCCAAATGATATCTCTCTGTATTTGCTATACAGTGAGATACCATTTGGACACCCTCGCTCCACCCTCGCTCCCCCGGTTAACAACAGACTCCGCGATTCTGATTCATTCAAAGATGGTGACGTTAGTGCACCCGCCTTTGCCCGCAACGTCACTCTTAGGCAGCGGAAGTTCCTCCTCAGTTTTGAATCAAGATGGCACATCGGAGAACTGAACGTCCCTTCCATTCAGCTGTAAAATTGGTCTTAAATGACCTAAAACACATCGATTCCTTAAAACCACAGCAGCTGACAGCTCTAGAGGCCTTTCTTTTCAAAAAAGATGTTTTTGCATTGCTTCCTACCGGCTTTGGGAAAAGCTTAATCTATCAAATGGCTCCGTTAACTGTTTTCTGATTGGTTCACTTAGCTGTCTGTCTACGCGCAACGGCAGCGCATTCTGGACCAAGCATTACCAGACTCGCCGCTGGTACAGCGATGAGTCATGGATTCTTCCAGGCAATGTTTACTCCTGTTATTGCACTAGAATTACTACTGTTGCACATTTATTTTTATCTTAATTTCAATGCACATTCCATTGCACATTGCCATTTCACTGCTGTATCTTCCATTGCACATTTTTGATGCACACTGCACACTTTGGACATCTGTATATAGGTATTTATTTATTATGTTGCACTGCTTTAAGATTTTAGATCTTAGACTTTAGTTTAACTTTAGATCTCTGTCTTAGATAGTTTTGTTGTGTTTTGTCTTTATATTGTATTTTGTACACTGTCTTTTTGCACTACCTGGCCAGAGAGAAACGAAATTTCGATTCACTGTATGTTGAACACATATGGCAGAATTGACAATAAAGCTGACTTTGATCTTTTGATCTTTGATCTTTAATTCCCAGCCTCAATTTAAAGACACGGAGATCCTCCAAAACACATTTCCTTGTTTAGATTATTGAATACATTTAACACATCATCCGATTATATTAAAGGTCCCATGGCATGAAATTTTCACTTTCTGAGGTTTTTGAACGTTAATGTGAGCTCCCCTACCCTGTTTAGGCCCCCCCCCATGGCTAAAAGTTGCGAAATGTGTAAACTGAGCATTTGCGGTCCTTTTCTGCGTTTGAAAAAAAACACAGCTCAAACGGGCGATTCTGAACAAGGAAACTTTCTGACGTCACGCGGAAAATGCAGTTCCACCTCCCGTCTGGATGTCTACCCACCGTCTCTGTAAATCACTCCCAGAGAGTTTGGACCGCGAATGAGCTACGCAATGCGAAATGTGTTTTTTTATTTGCCTGGAGGCACATGAGAATGTTTCCAGGCTCGGATGTCCTTTATCCAACCCTCTGGACCTCTGAAACAGCAGTGGTTTAATTTTATTTTCTGTGAAAATAAAAATAAAAATTATTTTCCGCTTAAAACACGGAAGTAGGGCCAGCACACAGCGCACCGCTAAAACAAGGAACCAGCGGCCTTTCTCATGCACTGAGTGTTGATTTTGAAGAAGGATTCATTTACAGTATTAGGGAACCATTAAGGCACCATATAAAAGCATCAAGAAGTACCATGTCATGGGATCTTTAAGATGATAGACATTTTTTATGACATTTTAGTTGGCTGCAGACTTGATAGACAGGTTGGTCTGGACACACACCCCTGCAGAAATAAATCAACGTTGTTAAAGTGGAGAACACAGTGACCCGTGGTTTCTGTTGACGTGGTTTCTCCTTTGTAAATAACTTTTACATTCTTCACTTGAGGAAAGAGGTATTCTAAAATCTCACCCCAAGCATGCGCCAAAGCTGGATCAGTGACATTTTAATATTTTACAAGCACTTAACTACATGCTATCTCAAAACAGTAAATCTACATGACTACTGTTGGTCTGATAAGGCGAGAAAGTAAGATAAATAAGGGCCAGTAGATGATATAGCATAATACTTTGTAGATGATTTCGTCAACATGCCCTGGGGGTGTTAAGATAATTGAAACACTGCTCTGTCCGAAGCTGTGTTAATCAAGTTAAACATAATCTGATCTTTATTTTAACACAATTTGACCCTAAAGAGCTGACTTGGTTGGAACTACATCGGTTGATTTGTGCTGTTAAACAAGCCTCTAACATGTAAAGTTACAGTTACAAGCAAGCTAGTGTTATCCAACAGTTTTTAGTTAGTCACGCTCACTTTTTTGTTGAAAATCAAACCTCTAAACAGGACAATGAACACATGTATTGATCACAGGCTCCTGAAAATCAGTTTTGTATTTTTTCTTGAGGTTTCAGACTGTAAAACATTTTTGGCAGTTTTTGCTAATGTGTGTATTGTGTCACCATAGTAACTAATTCATTTCACAATATATTTAATTCATCATCATTCATTCATTTTCTTCCGCTTTTCCATTTTCTGGATCGCGGGGGCAGCAGTCCAAGCAGTGTTCTGCTGCCCAGAACACAATGCACCAGCCCCCATGAATCCTCCCGTGGGTGGTGGGTCCACAGGAGGACAGTTCGTCACAACAGGCCTTGATGTATCTTCTGCCTTGGGGGCTAGGTGGGGTTAAGTGTCTTGCCCAAGGACACAACGGCAGCCCTCATCTGTGGGAGGTGGGATCACAACCCGTCAAGAGCGGGATTCGAACCGCCAACCCCTGGATCACTAGACAAACGCTCTACCAACTGAGTTAAAAAATAAAATAAAAAGTTAAATACAATATATTTAACTATTATGCAAACTATCCACAGGCTAATCCTGGTTTAGTTCTGGTTTAGTCTTGGTTTAGTTCCAGGTTAGTCCAGGTTTATCTGTAGACATTGGGCTTTCCCTGTTCCTAGAAGCTGTGCGTTTGCTAAAAGATTGTAACTGGGTCAGTGGCTCTGCTCTCCTTACTCTAGGACTGAATAAAGTAGGTTAGAATGTGGCAGTTTTGGAGCATGTCATCCTAATTTGGGGTTCACATTTAGAAGAAATAAAATACAGTACTTTAGCTTTCCCAGATTCTCAACAGTCACATACAGAAACATGACCCACATTTAAAGCTGCACTATGTAACCTTTCTAGAGTCCACTGATATTGTATTATTTTGCCTGATGTTCCACAATACAGCATTACAAATATACACCTGTTTTATTGCATTCACCATGAGCAGAGTCACCACTCCACAGGTCTGACTTGTTTGTCTCTATGGATGGAGATACGTAGATATGATTAATCATTAGTCATATTGTGGGATTTTCCATGCCAACATCTCCATAGAGACAAGCAGGTGGTCCTCCATGACAGTTAAATAATCCACATTTATGAGTACATTTAAGAAGAAAATTAACTTTCCCTTCTATTTACTGTCACACATGCTACTAATACATCTACTTTCCAAGTGCAAAATATTCATATTCTGTCCAGTGTATACTTTCATATATTTTTCAGCCATAACATTTGCTAACAGCATACCTCTCGTATATCAGGTATGTTGTTAGCAAATGTTATGGCTGATTTTGACATACATAGTCGCCCAATAACTGCATGGTCACTAGTTCAAACATTGCAAGACAAGCTCATTTACAACAGCAAGGGCATCTGGCGTAAAAGCATACAAAATTATAATGTCAGTCAACCACAAAGGAAATGGAGCACTAAATAATGTTTACTTAATCATCTCCATTATAACTTCTATGAGTGACTGTCACTGCTGTCACTGAATCTATAGAGACTCACTTTATCCTTTTCCTCTATCGAGTGAAGTATATCAACAATATTAAAGCTCTGTGTTTATTTAAAGGCCTCATTCGCTCTGGTCCAGTCAATACTTTTACATAACCACCGGTCAGTTAAATCAATGTGATGGAAGGATGCTGCCGGACCTCAACAGTAATCAGTCTCATGTGTCCAGGGCTGTCGGGTGAGACCTGGTTTAGTACTGATTTAGTTCTGGTTTAGTCCTGATTAAGTCCTGGTTTAGCCCTGACTTAGTTCTGGTTTAGCCCTGGTTTGGTCCTGATTTAGCCCTGTTTTAGCTTTGGTTTATTTTCTAAATTGATATTAGGATCATACATAATCCTGGTTTAGTCCTGGTTTAGGCCTGACTTAGTTCTGGTTTAGTCCTGGTTTAGTCCTGATTAAGTCCTGGTTTAGGCCTGACTTAGTTCTGGTTTAGTCCTGGTTTAGCCCTGACTTAGTTCTGGTTTAGCCCTGGTTTGGTCCTGATTTAGCCCTGTTTTAGCTTTGGTTTATTTTCTAAATTGATATTAGGATCATACATAATCCTGGTTTAGTTATGGTTTATTTTCAAGGTTGAGGTTTAAATCTTGCATAATCTTGATTTAGTCATGCTTAGTCCTAGTTTATTTTCTAAACTGAGGTTTAGATCTTGCCTAATCCTGGTTTATTCCTTGGTTAGGATCTGATTTAGACCCTGTCCACACAATATTCCACTTAATTTAATACTAGCAAAGCATATTCATGGTTTGCAAATTTAGTTTTTAGCAATGGCAATAAAACCTTTCGTAATCATAAAAAGTTTTAATTGTTATCTAATTGTAGTTGTACTAGTCATAAATGTCTTTGCGTGTTTTGTGTATATTGCTGGGTGTCAGTTTAACATATTATTTAGCGTTGAAAGGTTCTTTATTACTCAAAATGTACTCATGTTCTAAGCCATGTTAGACTGTTGTTTCCTCCTCAAAATCATAACTGGAATCTGTGTTTTGTTTCACATGAGTAATCCTGCATTATTAGTCTGTCTGCTTCTCCAAATCTCAAAATGCTCTGTTCCACTTTGTGATGCCATGAAGCGGTAGTCTTCAAGTTAACAGCTACTTTTTACCTTTTGTTTAGTAGAGATGAGCAATTCCAGGACTCAACTCTATGTGATGAGGAAACAACATTATAACATAACATTGTAATATAGTACACAAAAACTGGTTCCTGTACGATCTGGGAGAGTGACATCACCCCTTTAGAATTATATAAACATCAGATTCATGGATTGTTGTGGTGATGTTTTCTCACAGTTGATGTTTCCTGTATCCTCGGGCTTAAAGCTGAAGGTCAAAGGTCAGTATCAGTGGTACAACAGCAGAGCAGATTGACCAAGGACAGCAAATATTTGTTGACATGTGATTTTCACTTGTAAAAACAAATCTATCAGAGCGCTGTATCAGTAACGCAGGCAATAGATTTATAATGTTGTTCATTAAATAACAACCTGTAAATTAACTTAAAGGAAAAGTAACGTTTTTTATAATCTGAGCCTTATTTCGGTAATAAAACAAGTTGTTTTACTCACCATAGCACTTTGGTGTCATATGGAGCACTTCCATATGTGAGTTCTCGGGGCACATGTTTGCGGTCTCCAAATAACACAAACTTTAGCACTTTTCAAATCATAGAAGCCCGATGTCTTAGCCTACGATTTCGCGTGGTCAAAAGTGGCCTGTAATCCGAGATTTTGCCATAGTTTTGAGTAGATGAGGACGCCAGTGCGCATGTGCGGACTGTGCTCTCAGCTCCCGGGACCCAAACATGAAACGCAAAGCTGTAAACTATGGATAAATCTCGGATTACAGGCCACTTTTGCTTCAAACGAAATCGTAGACTAAGACATCGGGCTTCTATGATTTAAAAAGTGCTAAAGTTTGTGTTATTTGGAGCCCGCACGGGGCATATTACATGCTCGGGGAATATATTATATGCCCCGAGCTATGGCTAGAAGTTGTGCTAGGCTAACCGCAAATCTAAAACATCTCTGGAAGTGCTCCATATGACACCAAAGTGCTATGGGTGAGTAAAACAACTTGTTTTATTACCGAAATAAGGCTCAAATTGTAAAAAAAACAAAAAACAAAACGTTACTTTTCCTTTAAGCCTAGTGTAAATTAGCTAATTACAATTCTGATTATTTCTTCTCTAATCAATTACAAAAATTGAGGAACTGATTCATCAACATTATTATTATTGACTCTTAAGTCCCCTCATATTTCCTTTGTACTTTTCTTGTACAGTACTTTCATTTAATCTGGTCTCTTGATTTTAGGTGTGCTGATGATTCTCCTTTTCTCTAAGCAAGTAATCATTTGAATAATTGTGATTTCATTATCATTATCATATTTTTGGATTATTATTGTTTCCATAATTAATTTAGGATAATAATTTAGCCTACATTTTTCTTTAATGTGATCTACCTCAAATTTAATGGTGACAATTAAAGCTATATATGACAAATTCACAATCATTGCAGTTGTATCGACCTTGGTCATAGACTAAACGTATTCAAAAAACATTTGCATTTACAGCATTTGCAGACAATATAAAACTAAGCTCAAGGTCTTGTGTTTAAAGATGAGCCTGAATGAAAACACTTTACTCTTTCTTTAAGCAGTCTGACCTGGTCTGACCCTATTCTTGTTTTCATATAGCTGAATTTATCCATTCCTTCTGCTACAACATCCACAAACCTTTTCTTTTCTACTCTGGCCTTACTACAGGTTATGTTCATTTTAAAGGAAAAGTTACGTTTTTTACAATTTGAGCCTTATTTCGGTAATAAAACAAGTTGTTTTACTCACCCATAGCACTTTGGTGTCATATGGAGCATTTCCGGAGATGTTTTAGATTAGCGTTAGGCTAACGCCGTTAGCCTAGCGCGACTTATAGCCATAGCTCGGGGCATTCCCCGAGCATGTAATATGCCCCGTGCGGGCTCCAAATAACTCAAATTTTAGCACTTTTCAAATCATAGAAGCTTGATGTCTTTAGTCTACGATTTCGTTTGAATCAAAAGTGTCCTGTAATCCGAGATTTATCCATAGTTTACAGCTTTGCGTTTCATGTTTGGGTCCCGGGAGCTGAGAGCACAGTCCGCACATGCGCACTGGCATCCTCATCTACTCGAAACTATGGCTAAATCTCGGATTACAGGCCACTTTTGACCACACGAAATCGTAGACTAAAGACATTGAGCTTCTATGATTTGAAAAGTGCTAAAGTTTGTGTTATTTGGAGCCCGCACGGGGCATATTACATGCTCGGGGAATGCCCCGAGCTATGGCTATAAGTCGCGCTAGGCTAACGGCGTTAGCCTAACGCTAATCTAAAACATCTCCGGAAATGCTCCATATGACACCAAAGTGATATGGGTGTTTTATTACCGAAATAAGGCTCAAATTGTAAAAAACGTTACTTTTCCTTTAAATTCCAGCCAAAATTGTGGTCATATCACTTAAATTCAAAATGAAAGTAATTTAGCAGGCGTGACTAAATTAAAAAAAAAAAAAAGATCATCGTTATAATTATAAAACTGAAAAGACAGTCTAAGCATGTTTCTCTTTTCTTTTCTTTTTTTCAATTGTTAAAAATTTTAACTAAAATATGAAATAATAATACAAAATGATAATAAAAAAGTGTAAATAAAGACTTTTGTTTATTATCATTGTGAAGAAGAAGAACAACATAACAAGACTGATGATAAGTAGCTGGTCCACACATGACCATAAACACAGGTGTGAACCAGATTTCTAAACATGGAAACACAACACTGATTAATGAACACGCCTCTGGACTTTTTCTTCACCAGCCTCGTGTGTGTACAAACTCTGAACTTTGAATAGACACAATTGAATGCTTGAAATAGACACAACTCTGCATTTAAAGGTCCCATGACATGGTGCTTCTTGATGCTTTTATATGGCTCCTTAATGGTTCCCTAATACTGTAAATGAATCCTTCTTCAAAATCAACACTCAGTGCATGAGAAACAGAGATAAGATGAGAAAGAGTAATTTTTTTCTCTCTGAACAGGCCATTATGGGCGTTGTTGCTTGAATGCAAATGAGGAGAAAAGAGATGGCCTATAGTAGAGGGTGGGGGCGTGGCCAAACTCTCCGCTTTCGGCTCTGAGCCCTCAGCTGATCCATTTCCTTGTTTTTGCACGGGGGGAGAGATTTGAAGCGTTCCATTGAAAAATAAACACATTTCCACAGAAAATAAAATTAAACCACTGCTGTTCAAAGGTCCAGAGGCTCAGATAAAGGACTTCCGAGCCTAGAAACACTCGGACGTGCCTCCAGGCAAATAAAAAAACGCATTTCGCATTGCCTAGCGCATTTGCAGTCCAAACTCTCTGGGCGTGATTTACAGAGACGCTGAGTACAGACAGACGGGGGTGGAACTGCATTTGCATTTCTTTTTTCGATCTGACGTCAATAAGGTGCCTTGTTCAAAATCGCCCGTTTGAGCTCCGATTTTTTGTAACGCGGAAAAGGATCGCAAATGCTCAGTTTAGACATTTCACAACTTTTAACCATGGGGAAGGGGGGGGGCTAAACAGGGTAGGGGAGCTCACATTAACGTTCAAAAACCTCAGAAAGTGAAAATTTCATGCCATGGGACCTAAAGGTACACTATGTGACTTTTTTCATTGGTTTTTGGTTCCACAGTATGACAATAAGCAAGTCTCCATTGCTTTTATTCAATTACAGGTGGCGTTATAGCTCAAAAATACCTATAAAAACAGGTATTCTGACTGTGAGCGGGATCGCCTCTCCACAGATCTGACCTGTAGCATTTTCTGGTTTGGTCTGAATTTGGCAGAGTTTCAGTTATAGTTGGACAAATCAAAGTAGATATATAGCTCTGTTACATAGACAACAGGTTTGATAGGGTGAGAAAAAGTAGTACAATTCTTATCAATAGCTGGAGTTGGCCTTGATATGTGTCATTTTGTATTTTTGATCAATGTTTGACTTTTTGTATTTGAACTGTGCCATGGCCAACTGAACATTAACCCCCAAGGTCAACCAACGATACAAACGGCAAGAAAATATTTGCGAACAAAGTTTCACTCTGTACTACATTTACATACAAGTACCCCACAGTACATACGGGGACAGGTGGGGGCTGTTTTAAAGATTGCATTTGACATATATTTATTATTAAAAAAAACAAAAACATATGTATTATTATTATTATTATTATTATTTTAAATAATATTATTGCTGATAACCTGGATCCGAATACAGGGTTTTGTTTCTGTGTATTTATTGAAAATGTACTTATTAGCTAACTTCATTTCAGCATTGTGGTCCAGACTAGAGCTTAACCCTAACTTTTGGTGTTGCAGCTAACGTGATCAGTATAAAATCTTCATGTCTTCATTTTATGCCATAGAATAAATTAGAATTGTAACAGTTCTAGTATATTTTTATAATGTAGTCTGTAATCTGATGTTAAGAATTTAATAAGGAACATTTTTGAGTGTTGGCTGTTTGGACACATGATTACCTTAAGACTTAACCCTTAATTAAGTCGTTACTGAGCCTGAATCTTTCTTAATCAACAATCTGATTAAGATTTGCTCATGCTTTATTAAAGGTGCGCTGTGTAACTTTTTTTGTTTGAGACTCTATCACCTGCATTTTTCTCTGGATATAACATTACTCTGATTCAGAAGTTCCACAGTATGACATTACATTACAGATCTGCCTTACATTTGTTCAATTACAGGTGGTTTTACTGTATATCTAAAAATACCTCGAAAAACTGGCATTCAGATCTGACCTGTAATCTGACCTTGGTCAGGTTTGGTCTCCATGAATATAGAAAGATTTAATGCCACACTGTGAAACATTTCAGACAAAGCAATAACATCTCCATTTAGAAAAGCATTTGAAGGACCCTCCACCAGAAGTGTTGCTAGTTATGTAGCTATTATAAAGGGGAATCGGATTTTGTAGTTAAATATAATTACAAGAACAATTCTAAGAACAATTATTTATATTAGAAGTATACATAAAAAATAAAAATAATAAAAAATATCCGCATTTATTACCTGTTTTGTATCGTCCCAGTCTATGTTACGCAGTGTGAGGCCATTATGGGAGGTTTGAATGAAGTCCTCATGTCAGCAAAGAGGTAAAACCATTAGTTGTGTTTCGAACATTATAACAGCTGAAAATCACAGGGAGGGACTGCGTGCTCCCTCTTCAGCTTGTCTTGTCATGTTGTCTATAATCCCACTATTTGACGAGCAATCAAAAGCGTAACTCCCGGTATAATAAAGTTCATCTGAATCTTCAGGCATCCAATCCTTAAAATCAGATCCGCTCCAGTGTAATCCATAGATTAGCGTGTAGCATTGGAGTCTATAGTACTAATAGCTTTGTATGTTGGAAAATACTGTCAGTACTGCTTTGGTAGGAGTGTGAAGTACTGAAAACACACACTACTGCATTCCTATGGCAGCAGTCACACCCCAACCTCACCCATGCAACTCTGTGTGTGTGTGTGCTTTAGAGGCTCATTAGAAAATCAGTAGAAACCAGCTAACTCTTATATAAGGCATAGGAGTTACGTTTACTTTGTTTTTATTTAATAATAATAATAATAATAATAATAATAATAATAATAATAATAATAATAATAATAATAATAATAATAATAATAATAATAATAATAATAATAGGTAATATTTATGTGGTAAAATAGGTGGCAGAGGTATTAGTCATGTCCTGCTTTGGTAAAATAGTACTCTGGTCTAAGCTCGTCATTCTGAATTAAAGGAAAAGTAACGTTTTTTACAATCTGAGCCTTATTTCGATAATAAAACAAGTTGTTTTACTCAGAAATTCTTCTCTGCATTTAACCCGTCCTGTTATTAGGAGCAGTGGGCAGCACATTACTGCGCCCGGGGACCATCTCCATGATCTTCTTGCTTCTGTTGGTCAGGACCTAAGCTGGAGGTACCTATGGTGCATGTTTTGGGTTGATGGGGGAAACCGAAGTACCCGGAGAAAACCCACCCAGACACAGGGAGAACATGCAAACTCCACACAGAAAGGCCCGGGCAACCCGGGATCGAACCCAGACCATGCATGCAAACTACACACAGAACACACACAGAAATGTCTGGGCGACCCGGGGATCGAACCCAGAACCTTCTTGCTGTGAAGCACGAGCGCTAGCCACTCATTCGTGCCGCCAAAGTAAAAAGGTGTTAACTTGAAAACTACATGAAAACTACATGAAATCACAAGGTGGAACAGAGCATTTTGAGCTTTAGAGATGTAGACAGACTAATAATAAACCCATATCACTTTGGTGTCATATGGAGCATTTCCGGAGATGTTTTAGATTAGCGTTAGGCTAACGCCGTTAGCCTAGCGCGACTTATAGCAATAGCTCGGGGCATTCCCCGAGCATGTAATATGCCCCGTGCGGGCTCCAAATAACACAAACTTTAGCACTTTTCAAATCATAGAAGCTCGATGTCTTTAGTCTACGATTTCGTTTGAATCAAAAGTGGCCTGTAATCCGAGATTTAGCCATAGTTTACAGCTTTGCGTTCCATGTTTGGGTCCCGGGAGCTGAGAGCACAGTCCGCACATGCGCACTGGCGTCCTCATCTACTCGAAACTATGGATAAATCTCGGATTACAGGCCACTTTTGACCAAACGAAATCGTAGACTAAAGACATCGAGCTTCTATGATTTGAAAAGTGCTAAAGTTTGTGTTATTTGGAGCCCACACGGGGCATATTACATGCTCGGGGAATGCCCCGTGCTATGGCTATAAGTCGCGCTAGGCTAACGGCGTTAGCCTAAAGCTAATCTAAAACATCTCCGGAAATGCTCCATATGACACCAAAGTGATATGGGTGAGTAAAACAACTTGTTTTATTACCAAAATAAGGCTCAGATTGTAAAAAAAAAAAAAAACGTTACTTTTCCTTTAAAGGGGCACTGTGCAACTTTTCTGGTGGAAGGTCTGCTGGCTGCTTGTCACCATAGAGATGTTATTGCTCTTTCTGGAATCTGCTACAGTAGGGCAGTGGTGGATGAAGTACTCAATCATGTTACTGAAGTAAAAGTACAGATACATGTAAAAGTATCACATGAAAGAATCTACTAGTAAAAGTATTGAAGTACCTGTTTAAAATGTACTTTAAGAGTAAAAAGTAAAGTGCAGAGATTTTTAGCACAATTAAAGCATCAAATGTACTGATTTTGATAAAGAAGCACATTCAATAGATTTCTTAATTTTTATAGCTGTTTTTCTGTATTTGATTTGCTTAAAGTTGGGGCTCAAATTAACTCAAATTAAATGTGCTAAAAATAAGTCTCAGCCATTTCAGCAAGTCTCAAACCATATAGAAAAGTACTTACTTTTCTGTCCTATTCAAAAATGTAGTGGAGTAGAAAATAGACACCTGCTCACTCTAAAATGTACTTAAGTAAAAGTAAAATGTACTTAAGTAAAAGTACAAATACCTAAAATGTTACTTATATTGTACTTTTACTTTTGTACTTTGTTACCTTCCACCAAAGCAGTAGGGTACTAAACTTATGTACCATTTATTCAATTACAAATGTTCAAATTTCTTACCTTGAAAATCGTGCCTGCTTACTGTGTGTGGGGCCACCTCTCCACAGATCTGGCCTGGTGGTAGACTAACCTGCTTTTCTTTATTGACAAAGTTTAATGCCATACTGTGGAAAATACCAGGCAAAGCAGTAAAATATAGATGTTACTGCAAGGGGCAGTGCTATCCACCAGAAAAGTTACATAGTGCATCTTTAAAGACGATACAAGAAGGTTTCTGGTTCAAATCCCAGGCTATACAGTTTTCTGTTCCTCCAGTTTCTCTCACCGTGACTCATATAGCTTTGGGACTCCTCCTCAAATCAGGACTCCCTTGAGATTCTGAAATGACCAATAAATTACCAAAGGAAAAAAAAAAATCTATAAAGCATTACAAAGGTACTAATTTGTGTCTTTAATGCCAATTTGTGGCTTGTCTTATATGACAACAACAAGAAAGTCTTGAAAAGTAGTGTTTGGGATCCTATATCTTTCCCTTACCCATTGGACCCATTATAATTTAGTTTAAAGAGACTAAGGAGAATAAGTTTGAAGTGTATTGAGAAGAAAATATCAAATAACAATGAACTTTTTGCACACTGCAACACAAAAATCCTGCATGTTTAGGCTGTGTTCTTCTCTCATATTCTGTCCTATTTTGTAATGTCATGAGGTAATAGAAAAAGTGCTCCACTGTGTTTTAAATTCCATCACACTTTCACTAGAATTATTTGTATGATTTTAGCATTTTCCAGTTAGCATTTTAACTGGAATTGCCAGTCTCTACTAAGCAAATGGTAAGAAGAAGAAGTGACTTTATTGATCTCACAGTGGAGAAATTCTTCTCTGCATTTAACCCGTCCTGTTATTAGGAGCAGTGGGCAGCACATTACTGCGCCCGGGGACCATCTCCATGATCTTCTTGCTTCTGTTGGTCAGGACCTAAGCTGGAGGTACCTATGGTGCATGTTTTGGGTTGATGGGGGAAACC
Organism: Paratrypauchen microcephalus; assembly: GCA_036785185.1. Lineage (NCBI taxonomy): Eukaryota > Metazoa > Chordata > Actinopteri > Gobiiformes > Gobiidae > Paratrypauchen > Paratrypauchen microcephalus. The sequence goes on from JAVJIX010000138.1 coordinate 2,395,088, forward strand.
GAAGTACCCGGAGAAAACCCACCCAGACACAGGGAGAACATGCAAACTCCACACAGAAAGGCCCGGGCAACCCGGGATCGAACCCAGACCATGCATGCAAACTACACACAGAACACACACAGAAATGTCTGGGCGACCAGGGGATCGAACCCGGAACCTTCTTGCTGTGAAGCACGAGCGCTAGCCACTCATTCGTGCCGCCAAAGTAAAAAGGTGTTAACTTGAAAACTACATGAAAACTACATGAAATCACAAGGTGGAACAGAGCATTTTGAGCTTTAGAGATGTAGACAGACTAATAATAAAGGATTTCTCAAACATGTGTGTGTGAATGAAACAAAACACAACTCCAGGTCTGTTCTTGATGAAGTAACAACATTATAACATAACATATAATAAAGCTCACAAGAGTCAGTTTTCTGTAATATAAGACCTTTGACAAAGCTGGAAACACAAGATACTACTGACTCATGTTAACTGAATGAATAACAGTGGAAGTAGAAATTAAAAGTTTGTTTGACTCACTTGAAAAACACCTGAAATATTATAGTGGAAAACTGCCAGAGATTTTATGAGAAAGACTTCATAAAACTCCCATGTGCGATCATCTGTTCTGATAACGTAGAAACTGGGCAAGGCTGCAGGTGCTGTCTTAAAAACATGAAAAACTGAAGTGTTTCATTTTAAATAGTTTGCAGTGGTCCAAAGTTATTACGCACTTATCTTCATTCTGAGCACCCAAATTATTCACTGAGATGAGCTTCACAGTAATGCTGACAAGAACTAGCATGCTATACTTGCATGTCCTGATTACGGGAACACTTCACATTTAGATGCAGACAGTACACAGACTTATTCTGACCTCAAGAGCAGCTTATACTATATATATATATGTGTGTGTTCTGGGGCAAGTTTGAAGTTTGAATCTGCTCTAAAGGGATAGTGCGATTTTTTTTTATGTTAATCTGTATGGGTTTCCTTCTAAAAGTTACATGTGTTGACACCGGATTACCTCTGACACTCTCAGCTGATCCTGGTTCGGCTCACCTGGAGCCCATGTAAGTAGGTCCAGTAACTTCCCTGCGAAATACACTGCTGGATGTTTCATGGACAACTGTTTCGGACGCAAATATATCACCTTTCTGACAAATGTTTTGTTTTGAGAAGAAAAACAAGCTTTATTTCATGTTCCAGGGAAGTAACCGGACCTACTTATGTGGGCTCCAGAAAGCGAGCTGAACCGGGATGAGCTGAGAGTGTCAGAGGTAATCCGCTGTCAACACACGGAACTTTTAGAAGGAAACCCATACAGATTAAAGGTCCCATGACATGGTACTTGTTGATGCTTTTATATGGCTCCTTAATGGTTCCCTAATACTGTAAATGAATCCTTCTTCAAAATCAACACTCAGTGCATGAGAAACAGAGATAAGATGAGAAAGAGTCATAAATATCTCTCTCAAACACTTTATTCTGGGCGTTGTTGCTTGAATGCAAATGAGGAGAAAAGAGATGGCCTATAGTAGAGGGTGGGGGCGTGGCCAAACTCTCCGCTCTCAGCTGTGCGCTCTGATCCATTTCTGTGTTTTTGCACGGGGGGAGAGATTTGAAGCGTTCCATTGAAAAATAAACACATTTCCACATAAAATAAAATTAAACCACTGCTGTTCAAAGGTCCAGAGGCTCAGATAAAGGACTTCCGAGCCTAGAAACACTCGGACGTGCCTCCAGGCAAATAAAAAAACGCATTTCGCATTGCCTAGCGCATTCGCAGTCCAAACTCTCTGGGCGTGATTTACAGAGACGCTGAGTTCAGACAGACGGGGGTGGAACTGCATTTGCATTTCTTTTTTCGATCTGACGTCAATAAGGTGCCTTGTTCAAAATTGCCCGTTTGAGCTCCGATTTTTTGTAACGCAGAAAAGGATCGCTAATGCTCAGTTTAGACATTTCGCAACTTTTAACCATGGGGGGGGGGGGCCTAAACAGGGTAGGGGAGCTCACATTAACGTTCAAAAACCTCAGAAAGTGAAAATTTCATGCCATGGGACCTTTAACATTTGCCTGGAAGAATCCATGACTCATCGCTGTACCAGCGAGTGAGTCTGGTAACGTTTGATCCACAGAATGCGCTGCGATTGCGCGTAGACAGACAGCTAAGTGAACCAATCAGAGATTGCGCCATCTTGATTCAAAACTGAGGCGGAACTTCCGCTGCCTAAGAGTGACTTTGCGGGCAAAGGCGGGGGCACTGACGTCACCATCTTTGAACGAATCAGAATCGCGGAGTCGGTTTGGAACCGGAGGAGCGAGAGTGGATGGAGAGTGTCCAAATGGTATCGCGGTGTATAGGAAATACAGAGAGATATCATTTGGCTGGCCAGGTAACTTTAACATAAAACCCCCCTGCACTATCCCTTTAAAGGGCAGGTGCATGATGGGAGAGTGTGTTTTTGAATGAATGGACAGTCTCATGTTAAATTAGTCTGACAGTCACAGGCAATTGTTTCCACATGGTTTTCATCCAACAGTGTCTTTTGAATGGATAAAACAGAACTAATAGATGCGTACGAACAAAGTATTTCTTCGTACGCTGGACACAATACAGTGTGGTAATATTCTATTCTGTATGTAGGACTCAAAATCACAAGGAAGTCACATATTATGTGTCCTTGTATTGTATTGCAAGTTGCTAGAATCATCTGGATGATTTCAGTTCTCTACTGATCTCTACTGAACTAAAGGTAGCTAGTAGCTAACTTGAAAACTACTGCTTCATGACATCACAAGGTGGAACAGAGCATTTTAAGCTTTGGAAATGTAGACTAATACTAAAGGCTTACTCAAAGATGTGTAAACAAAACACAACTCCATGTCTGTTTTTCGGTGAGGTAACAGCATTCCAACATGAATAAATTGTATGTGATTGATATAAAACCATAAATTGTTTCCAGTCTTATCTATAGAAATGTTTATGTTTCAGTTGTTAAATTGTATGCCCATATTTTCTTTACATACACAGTTCTTTAGTAAAAAGAAAAGGTTATTATAACATATAGCCTGCAGTAGTTTTGAAAATGTTTTATGTCAGGAGTAATTAGCCAGTCCCTCTCAGACAGACAGAGCAGATAGTGACGAGCGCCCTGTATCCAATTATATGTTACTGAAAGGAGAATGCGTTTATGTGAACTGGGTGTAGCCTCTGTTCTGTCTGTCAGGACTTGCTCACTCCTCACAATTGCAGGGCGACAGAGAAGATAAATAACAACATGGGGAGTATCAATTATAATTTATGTGATAATTTCATTATTGTTTTAATTGCATGATAAAACATGTACAGTATAGTGGATGGGGTAATTCTCCATCTACTTCTGAGTCCTGATCATGACCATGAACCATGAATTTCAGCTCTCCACTGTGTTTTTATATTCCAAACACCTTCACTGCAATATTTGGATAATTTCAGCTCTGGAATTGCCAATTTCTACTTAATTAAAGGTAAAAACTAGCTGCAAACTACTGATTAATGACATTACAAGGTGGAGCAGAGCATTCTGAGCTTTGGAGATGTATTAGCTAATAATAAAGGATTACTCAAACATGTGTGAATGAAACAAAACACAACTCCAGGTATGTTTTTGGCAAGTTAAAAACATTCTGACATGGCTTAAAGGGATAGTGCTGTTTTTTTAATGTTAATCTGTATGGGTTTCCTTCTAAAAGTTCCGTGTGTTGACACCGGCTTACCTCTGACAGTCTCAGCTGATCCCGGCTCGGCTCACTTTCTGGAGCCCACGTAAGTAGGTCCGGTAACTTCCCTCGAACATGAAATAAAGCTTGTTTTTCTTCTCAAAACAAAACATTTGTCTAAAAGGTGATATATTTGCATCCCAAACAGTTGTCCACGAAACATCCAGCAGCGTAGATTGCGTTTGCGTATTGTCTCTCTCGATTCGTATCACTGCGCGCATATTAGCCGGTGCAGAGCAAGAATCCGCACCTCCGTGATTCTGCAATATTGTGACCACCAGGGGGTGCTGGAGTGCACTTTTGCTTTCTTAAATGGCTGTAGGCCTACATGGCTATAATGTGAAATAATTGCGCCTTTGGTCTTTTTTATGTTCAAAAACTTTTTTTGTAATTATTGTTTATATTTTTTATTGCAGTACTCATTAAAACTGTACATTTGTTTTTGAAAGTAGGGGGGGGGGGCGGGCAAGAGTGGCTTTCGCCCAGGGAGTAAATCACTCTAGGAACGCCACTGTGTATTAGCCTGTTAACATTTAGCGGAAGTGTACGGCAGATGCGGTCCGCCGTAAGGGGAAGTTTACAAGTGAACTAATCTTTGTTTCACATACTATACAAAGGTGTTTTGTTTTGTCTTCTTAAACAGTTAAGAAGTGCAATTATATTTTTGCTCATCTTTCAGAAGTAGAGTCACGCCATGTTTTTTCCTAAAAAGATACCATTATCTCAGACTTGCATCTCCAGGCATCACAGGTGTCATACAAACCTGCTACTAATAGCAATTACCCTATACCTCTCTCCTTATCCCTTATGTTACAGGCTTTTTCTGCACCAAATGTGGCAGAAGATCTTCAAGAAATACTCCCAGAGGAAACACACCAACAGAAATAACAGAGCGGAGGAAGAATGAGGTATAGAAGAGGCTTTCCTGTTGTCTTCACCTGATACTGCTGTGATGCTGCAAGACACAGGAGGGACATTTTTGTCAGGATCACTGTTCCTCTCCTCAAACTCTTCTGACACTGGATCCACTGACCCTACCTGACCAGACCCTTGACACACTCCATCCTCCTCCTCTCTTCCTTTCCTCTCGCTACTCCCATTCTTTTTCTCTCTCCCTCTCTCCCACTCATCCTCTTTCTACCCTCTCTATCTATTCTTTCCATTATTCTTTCTCTCTTCTCCTCTTTCTCTCCTTCCCCCTTCGTCATCTTTCATCACCCTTGTCCTATCTTTCGCTTCCTCTCCCCCAGTTTCTCCCAGATGTTTTCTACTCACTCGCTCCCTCCGCCCATCTATTCTCCCTCCCTCTTATCTCCCTCTCTCTCTGTGTAGATGTGATGAAGTCAGGTGACATTCCTAGACGTGCAGTCCGATCTCTCACAGATTGTACAGAGCCAAAAGGGTGGAGTTCCAAAACAAACCCATTAACGCCCACACTCTCAAATGGCCCTAATTGCCCCCTCAGCCACATCTACTGTATGCAGTGGTTCCTATAGATTCTGCTGAAAAGCGACACAGGCAAAATGTCCCTATTTAATCTTTAATAAAAGGTCTTATATTACACTATTTTCTGATCTATGTTGTTGCCTCATCACAATCATACCTGGAGTTGTTTTGTTTTTTTTCATTCACATTTTTTATCACATAAATCCTGCATATTTAGGTTGAATTGTTCTCTCAGACTGAAAACACTCTATTCCACCTTGTGATGTCATCTGGTAATACAGGAAGTGCTACACTTGTTTTTAAACTCCGTACACCATCACTAGAATCATTTGGATGATTTCAGCCCTGGAATTCCCAATTTCTGCTGAACTAAAGGTAAGAGGTAGCTGTTAACGTGTACTTGAATTTGACTACTGCTTCATGACATCACAAGAGCGAAACAGAGCATTTTGAGCTTTGGAGATGCAGACAGACTAATACTAATGGATTACTTCATGTATGAATGAAATAAGACACAACCCCAGGTATGTTTGTGATGAGATAACAACATTATAATATGGCTTAAAGCTCACAAGAATCACTTTAGTCTTATATAGGACCTAGGAATAGGAATTAAATTGTACTTTTTAAACAGTGTAGCTAGTTTTCATGCACAACATAAGCCAGGAGTTCCCAACCTGTCAGGCCAGGACCCCCAAAATAATCATGCAACCAACCTGGGACCCCGCTAAAATGAAAATTACATCTGTAAAGATTTCAGGTTATAAACATTTACAACTGGGTTTAGATATGTTTATTGGAATAGTGAATTGTGTTGTGTTATTTTATCTCATTACAATGTAATACAGTGGTCCTTCGTTTATCGCAGGGGTTAGGTTCCAGAAATAACCTGTAATGAATGAAATCCGTGAAGTAGGACAACTTTATATTTTACAATTATTATACATGTTTTAAGGCTGTAAACGCGTTAAAACACTGGAATTAACGTTTTCTCACATTTCTCTCTCGTTTAAACACTCAAACTTTCGTAGATTTTCAACAAAATGTATTAATAGTGACGCTTGGGGGCTCCGCCGGGAGCCCCACCGGACGCGCGAGTGGAGTGGAGACATGAGTCACTGGATCCGCAGGAAGCACCGCGCTCATACAGCGGCACTGCCATGTCCCAGGACACGACGCGCACCAACCCCTTGGAGAAGTGCGTGTGGTCAAATCCGTGACAGAGCAGCACGACCGGCGCAAGGCCGGGGCTGCGAGCACGAGATCGAACCACGGCGCTCAGACCATGCCTCCCCCTCAGGACCGCATCCTCGCACCCCGAGCCACAAAGCAAACACGCACAAACGAACGCAAGAGCCGCACGAAACCAGCAAAGAGTCACGGTTTAGTCCAGGTCTAGACCTGGTCCAGTCCTGGTTTAGTCCAGGACCAGTCCAGGTTTAGACCTGGTTTAGACCTGGTTTAGACCTGGTTTAGACCTGGTCTAGACCTGGTTTAGTTCTGGTCTAGACCTTGTTTAGTCCACGTTTAGTCCTGGTCTAGTCCTGGTCTAGTCCTGGTCTAGTCCCGGTCTCCCCTGCATCCCCCATCTATCAATCGGCAAAGGTCTACAGTCTCTTAGCCAATCAGGACGCATAATGTTACACTATTAAAAAAAAAAAAAAAGTTACACGAAACAGGGAAGCCGTGAACAGTGAACCGCGATAGAGCGAGGGACCGCTGTACTGTATACTGAACCACAAATATACTGCTCATACTGTTCATTTATAAATTCAATTATAAATTGTTTTTTATAGGTCTGGACTAAATTTGGACTAAGCTGGTATCATTATGAGCATGTCAAACCACGTGAAACTACATTTTCAGGATCAGATATAAAGAAAATATCTGTTAACAAAGTATTTTGAATATTACCAATGGAGACAATATAGCTACATGTTTTCAGATTGAGTTAGTGCACTATAATTAATCTAATTCATTTTATTATTAAGTGTGTGATTTAAGAACTATGTGAATGGACTTGGACGTGGTGCTTCTGTACAGACTGAAGAGTGATGCTGAAAAAGTGACGCGAACACCCCCTGGAGGCTATTGCGATCATTACAGTCAAATCAACCATGCCATTTAGATTGAAAATAGTGACAAAATATCTGATAGTTCCCATTATCACAAGCTCTCATTCAGTAATCTAGGGCGATATTCTTAATCATCACTGTTTGAAATGATTAAAACAACAGGTGGTGCATGGGTACACATTTTTGTACTTATTACTTGAAAATGAAATTAAAATCTCACTCAAAATCGAATGTTTAAGAATTGTTTTTATGTTGTAAGGACACCCTGTAAAGACATATTTAGGGGACTTTTACACATAATAATTAACGTGTTACCAACGATACAGACAAAATAATACATCTAAAAAAAGAAAAGTGACCATAAACAATGACCATAACAATGGACATAAATGTGTTTATCTAAATAAACTAATAACATTTTTGTATTTTTAAAAACAATTTTAAAAACAGACAAACATGACCCATATTGTCAAGACATCAACATTTACATCACATAATTGCTTTTTGGCAATGCTCTTTATTTCATCCCTTCCTCACATGCTTCACCACTTGTTAAAAAAAATATATAGTTTGAAATTTTATTCTAATTATTTTGACACAGTTCACATTGTTAAATAAGGATACCTGTGCTATTTCAGTAGTAATACTTTTGGTCTCCATTTAAAATAAATAAACATTTGATTATTCTAATATATTATTGGATCGTTCACTCTGCCCTTTGTTCATTACATAAAGCTTATACCCCACCTGTTACCAAGCATATTTAGGGATATGTGTTTCTGTTTTAACCACACTGAGTGAGAGAGGAGCTTTTTGTAGTTCTTCTACAGGTATAAACTACTTCAAATCTACCAAAACAAAATCGTTCTCATAAGATAATTCATTTTATTTATTAATGGTGAAACCCCTTCTTTGCTAGATTAATGAAAAACATGGCTAATGTGGTAAAAATTCAAATTTACACACTAACTAATTATTTTTCTTCACAGCAGTGTTCAATCTCTACAATCTGTAAATTTATCTGGTGGATGGTCCACTGTCTGCTTGTCTCTATGGAGATGATATTGCTTTGCCTAGAACAGGGGTCTTCAACGTTTTTCAGGCCAGGGACCCCCAAACAGATGGCGAACTGGGCCAGGAACCCCCTACTATATATACGGCATAGAATTGTGTTTTATATTAAATTGAGCTTAGTGTCATGTATAAACATTGCTACTCTGTTATGGTACATCCAATACAAGGAAATAATACACAGGTTAATACTGTATTTTACACTATAAAATATAAAATTATATTATTTTAAAGTGAAATCAAAAGATTTCGTGTCCCCCCTGCAGTACCCCCTGTAGAAGACCTCTGGCCTAGAATATTCTACAGTAGGGCATTAAACACATCTATCTTCATGGAGACAAGTAGATGATGCCATATAGAATGAATGCTAGCCATGTAGCACACACCACATAATTAATGCAAGATAAGAGACAATTTATTCCTTACAGTGGAACATTCTAGCCAAGCAACCTGCAGGGATCCACTAACAGAAAAGTTACATAATGCACCTTTAAACTTTGGGAACAGACGCCCCGGATGGCTTCCCTGATACGGCTCTTTCTGTTTATCTGGTCGTATGGCATAAGAGCACAGTGGCTCGGCTAATGTATTTAAAATAATGAGTATTAATAACTGTTACATAATAAAAACAGTCTATAAAAGTACTTTCTTTAAAGGTCCCATGGCATGAAATTTTCACTTTCTGAGGTTTTTGAACATTAATGTGAGCTCCCCTACCCTGTTTAGCCCCCCCCCCCCCCCCCATGGTTAAAAGTTGCGAAATGTCTAAACTGAGCATTTGCGATCCTTTTCTGCGTTACAAAAAATTGGAGCTCAAACGGGCAATTTTGAACAAGGCACCTTATTGACGTCAGATCGAAAAAAGAAATGCAAATGCAGTTCCACCCCCGTCTGTCTGTACTCAGCGTCTCTGTAAATCACGCCCAGAGAGTTTGGACTGCGAATGCGCTAGGCAATGCGAAATACGTTTTTTTATTTGCCTGGAGGCACGTCCGAGTGTTTCTAGGCTCGGAAGTCCTTTATCTGAGCCTCTGGACCTTTGAACAGCAGTGGTTTAATTTTATTTTCTGTGGAAATGTGTTTATTTTTCAATGGAACGCTTCCCATCTCTCCCCCCTGCAAAAACAAGGAAATGGATCAGCTGAGAGCTGACCGTGGAGAGCGGAGAGTTTGGCCACGCCCCCACCCTCTCCTATAGGCCATCTCTTTTCTCCTCATTTGCATTCAAGCAACAACGCCCATTATGGACTGTTCAGAGAGAGAATAATTACTCTTTCTCATCTTATCTCTGTTTCTCATGCACTGAGTGTTGATTTTGAAGAAGGATTCATTTACAGTATTAGGGAACCATTAAGGAGCCATATAAAAGCATCAAGAAGTACCATGTCATGGGATCTTTAATAAGTGTATTGTTGTTAGAAGTGTTACCATATGTCCTTATAACTTTAGAATGGAGACTTCAATACAAAAACACAAACTGCATTCTTCCTAAAGGCTCTGCACAGGGTACACAGCTCTCTGAATTTCACAGAGAAGTGTCGGCGGTCTTGTTCTTGGGACCGCTCACAGAGTTGGCCACAGTGGCGGTGTCAGGCTGAGCGTCTCTACAGAAAAACACAGCAGGGTTCTTACACGCCCACATTGCCACCTCTCCTCCACCTCCTCCTCCCTTCCCCGGACTAGAATTGGACAAACGGCTATTGTTGTTCACTCCAACTCTGCTAACATATCTATCTCTTATTCTCTCGGCTTGGTTTAACCTGATCTCTCTGTTCTGGTTGTGGCTTGATAAATACGCTGCTATATTTCTGGTCCGATATCCCTCCTCTCTGCTCCTTCCAAGTAACATTGAAATATTTGGATTTCTCAAAGCATAAATTAGCGGGTTTATAGCTCCGTTTGCCCACGCTAGCCAAATTGCGACTGTGTCCATTGCTGGGTTGAAATTATAGTTCCCCATCGCGGTGACAAGTCCCATCAAACAATATGGCCCCCAACAGAAAATTATAAAAACAATCATGATTAAAACTGTAGTAGCTGTACGCATCTCGCTGTAAAAACGCAACAAGTATGCGTAAGTGGTAACAGGTCGAACACGGATTTCGGATAGTCGGACAGTCTTGCAAATGTTATAATGGCAAAAACACATGAGAGAAAACGGTAGTAGATAGCAGATTACTATAAGACTGATGCTGTATGCTGTCCCCATTCGCGAAGTCCCAGAGTGGAAAACATACATACAATGATAGAAACCTTTTTTGTGGATTTCAGTTGGAGTTCGAACAAGCAAATACCAAGGTAGCGAAAATATTACGGCAGTTAACCAAACTGCTATGAGGAGCTGAGTTGCTTTTTGTCTTCCGATTTTAGCTTGGGGCTGCCTCACGATGGCATAGTATCTATCAAAAGATATTAAAGTCATTGTAAGAGTAGAAATGATACCAAAACACGTGTTGAAAAACCCATTGGCGACGCAAAATCGGTCCCCAAACATCCAAATGCCATCCTTACTGAAAAGCATAACGAAGGAAAAAGGTAGGCATAGTACAGCGGTGAGGAAATCCGATAAAGAAAGTGACATTATGAACGCATTGGTTACTGTGCGGAGTTGCCTGTGTTTGATGATGACGATGACCACGGCGGAGTTTCCCAGACTGGACAGGAGGAAGATGGAGAGGAGGATGAGGGCCTGTGCTGCTACGGCGACGCCCCGGAGGATGGAGTTGGTTTCGGCGGCGCTCAGAGGGGTGAAGGGGGTGGGCGAGAGGCGGGCATGGTTCAGGTCGCTCAAGTCAGACTGGTTGCCCTGGGTCACCACTGTGCCCTCTGTGTTCGCTGTGACCAGGCTGGTAACTATGGAGACCACCCTGAAGACAAGAACGTTTTTAAAAAAGTTGTGTAAACTTTAGTGACAAAATGGAAATGTTTGACCTGGTTTATTGTTTGTAATCTCTTTCATTAAAGAGCCCATATTATTTTCTGATCTATTATAATGTTTCCTCATCAAAAACATACCTAAAGTTACACGCAGACTGAACACACAAACCCTGCATATTTAGGCTGAGTTCTTCTCTCAAACAGCAAACACTCTGTTCCACCTTATGATGTCATGGTAAAACAAGAAGTGCTCCACTGTGTTTTTAAACTACACACCTTTGAATCATTTGGATCATTTTAGCCCTAGAATTGCCAATCTCTACTGACCTACAGGTAAAAGGTAGCTGTTAACTTGAAAACTAAGACTACATGATCATGATCATCACAACAGGGCATTTTGAGCTTATAAATGTATACAACCTAATAATAAAGGGTTACTCAAACGTGTAAATGAAACAAAACACAATTTCAGGTATGTTTTTGAGGAGTTAACAGCATTACTAGTATAACAAGAGTCAAATTTGTGTAATAAAGGACCTTTAAAATGGACTAAAATGCAACAATTTCTCAGTCAGCACAATAAAAAAAATCATTAAAGGTCCCATGGCATGAAATTTTCACTTTCTGAGGTTTTTGAACGTTAATGTGAGCTCCCCTACCCTGTTTAGCCCCCCCCATGGTTAAAAGTTGTGAAATGTCTAAACTGAGCATTTGCGATCCTTTTCTGCGTTACAAAAAATCGGAGCTCAAACGGGCGATTTTGAACAAGGCACCTTAGGCCTAAAAAAAATAAATGTTGGTTTCCGATTTGTTGACAGTTCTAGACATGGGTAGGTAGGGAATTTATTTTATTTTTATTTTTTATTTTTTTTCCTGTGGGAATATGGACATTTTGAAATTTTATTTTATTTTATTTCCTTCCGCAGCAGTACTATTTCAGTAAAGACTATAATTGACATTGGCATAATTTCCCAAAGCTATCTCAATGCTAAGAGCATATTCTATACTTAAGTATAGTCGAACGAAGCTCCAACATGCCGTGTGAAACCAGGTCGTTGACTGTACCAGAGTACATGTAGAATATATCTTACAATGTTACAAAAATACATGCTGATTTTGTATTGTTTTTTCTGTTCTTCTTTCAAATGGCAGTCATTAAATTTAGAAGCAGTAAACAATTTTGAATACTACATTTATTTAACACGGTGTTGACATTGGTCAACTTAAAACTGGCACTGCATAATCTTAAAGGGACAGTGTGTAAGATTTTTACCTCTTAATTACTGAAATTGAAGATACCCATTCAAAAATACATTGTTTTCCAAGCCTTTTCACTTCCATCATGAAATCAAAGTATTCTTTTGGACTTAGATATAGTCACATAAAAGGGGGATCTTCCCCATATAGAGGCAGCCATTTTGAATACGAGAGCCGCAGAAGGACATTTGGGCTCATCCTTCGCCTCGGCTCCTGCTAGCAGCGGCTCATCCGCGCTGCATATGGCTCCCCCCTTCCCCCCTCCCCTTCCCCTTCTCTCCTTCGCTCCTCTGCTCCGCGGCTGCATATGGGAGTGAAGGAGAGAAGGAGAGAAGGGGAAGGGGAGGGGGGAAGGGGGGAGCCTCGCGTAAAGAAGCATGCTGCCGGATCACACTCGTAATGGATATAACACGTATTTTGGACTAAATTGTTTTACTGGATTTTATTCGCTGGATCCTTATGGACAGATTGAGACCAAGTTTATTATGAAATACAGAGTTTGACCTGTGCAGAGCCTTCAAAGGTAAGCTAAGTAAGCTAAGTTTTGTGCTTTTCTGTATAAAAGCCCCATGTGCTCGGGGAGTGATTGTTTTGCAGGGAAATGAATTGCATAGTCAAAAAGAGGAGACTGTAAGGTTTCATTTGATGTGTAGATTGTCATGAATCATGATCGGGATTGTGTGTTTTCATGCGAAAAGAAAAAAAAAAAGTGAACGGGGGACCGCGTTTTATGTATACAGCGGCGCGCGGTTCGTGCGCGGGCACGCGCGATGTCGGCGCTACGTCGCGTCCGGGTGACCCTCGAGGTCTGCCATAGCCAAAAGAGGAAGTGGAATAGCTAGTAACCACCTATGCGCCACGAATCCTACACACTGTCCCTTTAACAATTCACCGTGACCACGCATATGTCCAGCGATGCCGTCGCCATTGTTTTTATGGGTACAGACAGAGAATTTTACAGATCACAGAAAAACAGAAGCACATTACAGGGGGGTCCTCGGGTTACAATGTTGATTAGGGTGACCATATTGTATTTCACTGAAAAGAGGACACACTTCCAGCTCGCGCGCAAAATATTTTTTTTAGAGTTTTTTTCCCCCATTTTTAGGGGTTTTATGTGGGTCGGGGGCTTACTGTGCTTCTGAATTCCCCAGAAAAGAACACTTTACCTGGATATACTGAAAAATAGCCCAAAACACTCACAAACAGTTGCTTTATAAATAATATATTTATTAATATAAGCAATCTTAAGGCTGACACTTACACCTTAGTTAAGAAAAAAGAAAAAACAAAAAGAAAAAGAGAGTTAGCCTATCCTTCAATGTTCAGTAAGCCCATTCTTCAAAATAATGTGTCTAATGGCTAATGAAAAAAAATATACAAATAATAGAGTGCCCACGCTTGCATTCACCATATCTTCATTTTTCCAGGTCGCACAAAGTATGTCGTGAGTTTTGAACTCGAGCTCTCACCCTGCACAGCTATTTTGTGTTTTGTTGTGGCGATATGAGCTTTCAGATCGTTGGACCCCTTATTCGCCACAGAGACGCAAGTCCCAGCTTTGCACACTGTGCATTCTGCCTCCCACTTGTCACGCCCAGGGCGAAAACAGGGGTACTTTTTTTGCAATTCATCCGTGAAACTGCATTTGCGTTTCGGTCGGCATTTTCTGTGTCTTCGCAGTGCGCCTACCTGCCTGTCAGCCTGCGAGAGAGTGAGTGAGCGAGCGAGCGTGTGAGTGAGTGAGCGAGAGCGTGCGTGCGTGCGTGCGTGTGTGTGTGTGTGTGTGTGTGTGTAGCGTGGCGTGGCGCGCTTGTTTGTGAATGAATGAATACACGTTCCGGGGTTCGACTCGAACTGGAGCGCGTTTCCAACGGAATCAAAAACCCGGACATTTGTAGGATTTTATAAACTCCGGCCGGACAGCCTGGACAGCCTCTGAAAAGAGGACATGTCCGGGCAAAAGAGGACGTATGGTCACCCTAAGTTGATCCGTTCTTAAGACTTCACCCTACAACCACAACAAAGCGTATTCTTCCGCCGTGCGCCGTTCGCGTTTGTTTACGTTGCTTATGACGCGTAATTTTTTTTTTTTTTTACCGTCGTAACCCGAGGACCCCCGTACACATTGCCCCGCGGAAACTGAAAAATACAGTAGGCTATTCAATCAATCAATCAAACATTTATAAGGCGCTTTTCATACAAAATTGTAGCACAATTGTTTTCTATTAGTTTTCTTTCTTTTTTAACCGAGGCTTGTAAAAGTGAAGTATCAAATTTATTTTATTTTATTAAGTCCAATAAAATAATTTGGGTCGCATGCAAATCAACAGGGTCGGTCGGCAACCGGAAACTTAGATTTATTTTTTTTAGGCCTTATTGACGTCAGATCGAAAAAAGAAATGCAAATGCAGTTCCACCCCCGTCTGTCTGAACTCAGCGTCTCTGTAAATCACGCCCAGAGAGTTTGGACTGCGAATGCGCTAGGCAATGCGAAATGCGTTTTTTTATTTGCCTGGAGGCACGTCCGAGTGTTTCTAGGCTCGGAAGTCCTTTATCTGAGCCTCTGGACCTTTGAACAGCAGTGGTTTAATTTTATTTTCTGTGGAAATGTGTTTATTTTTCAATGGAACGCTTCTCATCTCTCCCCCTGTGCAAAAACAAGGAAATGGATCAGCTGAGAGCTCAGAGCCGAGAGCGGAGAGTTTGGCCACGCCCCCACCCTCTACTATAGGCCAGCTCTTTTCTCCTCATTTGCATTCAAGCAACAACGCCCATAATGGACTGTTCAGAGAGAGAAAAATTACTCTTTCTCATCTTATCTCTGTTTCTCATGCACTGAGTGTTGATTTTGAAGAAGGATTCATTTACAGTATTAGGGAACCATTAAGGAGCCATATAAAAGCATCAAGAAGTACCATGTCATGGGACCTTTAAAAATCATTGGATGGTTACACAATAATAAATCGAGAGATTGATGAGGACTAAAATGGATTATCCAAACTATCTAGAATGTTTTGTTTGCATCGGTAAAAAAGAAAATGTCTGATTTACTGTAATTATTCAACCCCAAGGACCTTAAACTGCAAATTAATTATATGGTTCAAAATTTATATATTTTTTTTTATTTAGTTAAAAAAACAGTTAATCTCCCATGGAGTTAGGCCGCTGCCCTCCATCACCTGTGGTTGACATTTGGTACCAGTATAGTATAAAGCACCAGATTTTTTTTTCTCACTTATTTAAACAAAATTTGTCTTGTCCCAGTACATATATATTTACATACTGTGGTCAAAATAACTCCACTGTGTACTGTCATCATCTACCTCTAAACTGTTTTATTGTCCATTAGCATACTTTACCGTGATGACAAAACTCCGCTCTGGTGTTTGGGAGTTGTGAAAAGCTCTCATAATCTCATCACAGTGAATAATTAGAAGAACAGACCACTGCAAACTGTTTGAAATTTAGTCCATTGTTTTTTCATGTTTTTAAAGGAAAAGTAACGGGTTTTTTTTACAATCTGAGCCTTCTTTCGGCAATAAAACAAGTAGTTTTACTCACCCATAGCAGTTTGGTGTCAATTGGAGCAGTATCGCAGAACTTATGTTGAGCCGTTCTGTTCTACTAATGATCCCGTATCCGTTAGCGTGAGTGCTCGGGGCATTACTTTGCGGTGTCCAAATAACACAAACTTTAGCACTTTTCAAATCACAGAAGATCGCTGTGTCAGGGTAGACTTTTAGTGGATTCCAAAACGGCCTGAAACCCGATATGCAGCTATAGTTTCATTTGATGACGTCATCAGAGACGACAGTGCACATGCGTGAACTCAGCTGTTTTGTAAACACCGCTAGTCCGAAAGAAGCTAACACCGCTCTGAACTTTACTTTTCTGTTGCGATATCGGGTTTCAGGCCGTTCTGGAATCCACTAAAAGTCTACCCTGACACAGCGATCTTCTGTGATTTGAAAAGTGCTAAAGCTTGTGTTATTTGGACACCGCAAAGTAATGCCCCGAGCACTCACGCTAACGGATACGGGATCATTAGTAGAACAGAACGGCTCCAACATAAGTTCTGCGATACTGCTCCAATTGACACCAAACTGCTATGGGTGAGTAAAACTACTTGTTTTATTGCCGAAAGAAGGCTCAGATTGTAAAAAAAACGTTACTTTTCTTTTAAAGAAAGTATAAATCCCTTTTAAACCTTTGTTACCTGGGTATGAGGGGTGAGAGGGTGCTGGGGTGGTGAGTGCCATTGGCCTGCAGGGCTGTAGTAACAGACAGGTCCATCACGACAGCTCAGAGACCACACAGTCAAACTCATCCCGGATTCACACGCGTTCATTCAGACCTGAGTCGAGCACATACACCAGCGTCTTACATCCAGACACAACTGCACACAACTCCCCTTCATCCACATCTTTTTCAGAATCCTGGAAAATAACAGAGAAAATACAGAAAAAAATGGGTTTAAAGACACACTATGTAACTTTTCTTGTTTGATTCCACTACCTGCTATTATACTATCTTGCTTTCATTCATGCTCATATATATTAGGGATTAGGGTAGTCAAAAGTACAGTGGTACCTCACCTTACGAAATTAATTCATTCCAGAAGTGGTTTCGTAACGTGAAAAATTCGTAAGTTGAGTAACTATTTCAATGGAAAAAGCCTGATTCGTTCCAAGGCCCCGATACAAGTTTTTTTTTATAGTGTAACTTTTTTTATAGTGTAGCATTGTGTTCTGTGTGTTTCTCACATTTGTCTCTCGTTTAAACACTCAAACTTTCAGAGATTTTCAACAAAATGTATCAGACTGCGTGCAGTCCCCTCCTCGCTGCTTTAATCCACCTGGTCTAATCCTGGTTTAGTCCTGGTTTAGTCCTGGTCCAGTCCAGGTTTAGACCTTGGTCTAGACCTGCTGTCAACTCCGCGCCGGGTCATGCTGCGCTATCACACACGTGTCAGAGCGCAGTCTTCTCCCCCCTCCCCCTACACTTCACTATTAATAATTTTGTTGAAAATCTATGAAAGTTTGAGTGTTTAAACGAGAGACAAATGTGAGAAAAGTTTAAATCCAGTCTGAGAAAAGCGTATAATGTGTGTGGCTGAGCGCGCATTATTTGAATTTTTGAGATTTCGCGTTTCGTAACTTGAATTTTCTT
The DNA here is from genome assembly GCA_036785185.1 of Paratrypauchen microcephalus. NCBI lineage: Eukaryota > Metazoa > Chordata > Actinopteri > Gobiiformes > Gobiidae > Paratrypauchen > Paratrypauchen microcephalus. Next base: position 2,412,736 of record JAVJIX010000138.1, read on the forward strand.
TCGTATCTAGAGACCAAAATTGACCGTGAAGGCGTTTCGTAACTTGAAATTTTCGTTTGTTGGGTCATTCGTAAGGTGAGGTACCACTGTATTGAAAATCAGATACTAGCTGATACTAAAACTAGTATCGAAACTAATTTGAGCAGGTATCAAAATAAAGGACAGAAGTGAATGTTTCCTCAGTAGCTTTAGAATGTTCTTGAGCTGTATCAGAACAAGTATAAGAACACATAGACTCTTATACGGCCATGGATCACTCTGGAACCTATCTGGACCACTGAGGGGTTACGCAGATATTTATTCATTTTTTGGAGTACTTTTATTATCCCTGTAGGGAAATTGTCCTCTGCATTTGACCCATCCTTTCAGGAGCAGTGGGCAGCACATGGGGCGCCCAGGGACCTATCTCCAGAATTTTATTGCTAAGCTTGGTCAGGACCTCACTCAGCTGGAGGATTATTTACCTATGGAACATGTTTTTTCAGACCACATGGTAATTTAAAAGAAAGTGTTAGTTATATTATCCTCGTGGTCTCCACTAACATTATTGCTTAGCAGGTAGGACCTTAAAACTATTCAGGAAAGGTCCAATTTTGTCCTGTGAATGTATTGTTTCTGTATCAATACTTGTTCATATGAATCTAGTTTGGATATTAGTTTTAGTAGCAATTAGTATATGGATATTAATTTTTGACAGCCCCAAATGTTATAAACATTGCTACAAAAAATATGAAAAATACAAATGACTTCAAAATGTGCCTATTTATGATATTGACACAAAGGGGATCAATAGTCTAGCCCACTTATATAAGTTTGTCTCCTTTAAGTGGGGTTTTGTATAAAAATAAATGAGTCAATACATAAAACAAAGGCACACATTTCCTGAAGACTTCTGTTGGTGGTCACTGAGAGGTCACTGGTCACATGACATATTGATCTTTGTGAGTGAGCCGGTCATAAAACATTCACTCGTATAGATTCATTCCTTAAACCATGTAAGCCGATTTCAAGCTATAGGGAGATTTTAGCAAAGCTTGACCACCTGTTGTCCGGCCATATAATGTGATGAAAGTACATAACAAAGACTAGAATATACACTAGGACTGTCATGATAATTACTGTATCTATGTGAAAGCTGGAACAATATTTAGCGTGTGTGTATTTTCTTTGCAATAATGGGGAGATTTGAGCTGTAGAGAGTAGAATAAATAACTTATTAGTTCATTATGCTATTGATTAGTTGCAGCTCAAGCTTTTTAATGATAGTGTCTATTAAAAATGGCTTGCTGAGATTATCCTGCTTTGTGTTAGATGCTTAAAGTAGTTTCACTATTATAGTTTATTGTAATAGTTATCTGTAGCGATATAGGCTTCAAAATTTGTTATTATGCTTCAAAATGTGTTATCTCGGGGCCTAAGAGACAACATATTAAGTAAATTATGATAGGCAATAAGTATATATGATGAAACGTATATTCCAAAAACTGAATCAAAGATGCACTATGTAACTCCTACCCATGTGAGGGTAGGAGCCATATGCTCCTACCCTCACCTATGGCTTTGGGTAATGACAAGATCACAGATAAGTGGCTGAAATGAATTTCCTTCACAGAGTGGCTAGGAGCTCCCTTAGAGATAGGGTGAGGAGCTCAGTCACACAGGAGGGGCTCGGAGTAGAACCACTGCTCCTCCACGTCAAGAGGAGCCAGCTGGGGTGGCTCGGGCATCTCTTCTGGATGCCTCCTGCCTCCTGTTCTGGGCATGTCCCACCAGGAGGAGGCCCCAGGGAAGACCCAGGACATGCTGGAGGGACTATGTCTCTCGGCTGGCCTGGGCACGCCTTGGGGTCCCCACGGAGGAAGTGTCTGGGGTGAAGGAAGTCAGGGAGTCCCTGCTTAGTCTGTTGTCTGCTTTGTATATTCCACAATATGACATTAAACAGACCTTCTATACAATTACAGATGTTTGGTTTTTTTTTTTTTGCTCATAAATACCTAGAAAAACACACACTCTGATTGGGAGTGGGGTTGCCTTTCCACAGACTTGACCTGTAACCTGGCCTGCGTTAATCTCCATGATGATATAAAGGTTTAATGCCATATTGTGAAACATTTAATAAGATCTCCATTTACAAAAGCAGGTGGCAGACCCTCCACAAGAAACGTCACACAGTGCACCTTTAAATTCAATTAAATGTTTCAAATATGGATTATGTGCCATCATAGACTGAATAACTGTAGAAAACACTAGGCTTTACATAAAAATATACCTCTCCCTTAGTTAATAATATATAACTAATAACAATACAACAGTTAATAACAAAATAATGGCGACTTTGGGGCCATTTTGCACACATTTCTATCTGAATTATTTATGAATTAGGCTGCAAGATTGTAGTTTTGTCCCATTTGTCTGGATTATCTAGTAAGTGTAGCATTCAAGTTGGCCTTTAGATATTTGTACGTTTTTTACCTAACACTGACAGATCTGAACCAGGCCCAGGCAACACTGAGAGAAAACAACACCAGCTGTGACTGCTGCTTAGCATTTTGTTCCAATCGGTTCAATTTTGCCTTGATTCCAGCTGTGTTATCCACATCTGTCTTATTTTCAAGTAGGCCTACATATATTTAATATTTTCGCATGCACTGTATTCAAAAACCTGCTTGGGAAAAAAATCTGCATGGCCTTTTCTTTGAATCAATCGTGAAAAAACAAGAAATAACTCTTCTTTACCATTAGCGCTGCTCAGTGACGCAAAAGGAGGAAAAGAGCTGCGGATCGTGGACGCGGTGGACAGCCGATCGAGAGGGGATGTGTGCGGGGAAAACATCTCGTCTTTGCCCCGTGGTTATTTTTCCATTCACGTGTTTTGCGCAAAGTCCCAGGTGTGAACAAGAATGTGGCCAAATCGTCCTGTTTTGAGGCTCTTGTGGCTGGTGCCGGAGGCGGGACGTGCCTCTGTGAAAGGAGCACGCCTCCCGTTTCATGGCGCTGACGTTTGAGGCTGTTGCTATGGTAACTCGTGATGGAGACGAGAGAAAGATTATGAAAAGTAGGCTCTTTCATTTGTATTATTGCTATTATTTTATTATAATTTATAACACTGTAATTTGTATATCTTAATCTGTGTTATGAACTATCAGAAATAAGTTCATAGCCAAGTGAACAAAATTAATTTCTTTTTTTCAAACAATGAATTCATCACAAGAGTCAGGCTGACGCTCAGGATGGAACTTGAAGTCTGAACGTCTTGCGCTCTCTGCTGGCAACAGTGGAAGTCTGTAGGTACAAATATTAGCTGTTGTATTTGTCTGTTTAACAGCCAAATGAGTGTTATAGTCGTTTAATAAACAGAGAGGAAGACAGTAAAATATAACTGGCTTGTAACTGGCTTGTGACTGGATGTAACAAGCTTGAATTAATTCTTAAAAGAAATATATCCTGCAATACAATAAGTAAACGAAAGGAGGCAGTAGTCATCCTATACAGTGGTACCTCACCTTACGAAATTAATTCGTTCCAGAAGTGGTTTCGTAACGTGAAAAATTCGTAAGTTGAGTAGCTATTTCAATGGAAAAAGCCTGATCCGTTCCAAGGTTGTTGTTTTTTATAGTGTAACTTTTTTTTTAATAGTGTAACATTGTGTTCTGCGTCCTGGCGGGCTAAGAGACTAGACCAGGACTAAAAGAACGTGGAATAAACCAGGTCTGGCCAGAACTAAACCTGGATTGGACCTGTTATTATTATAACATGGCAGTGCCGCGGGAGGAGCGCGGTGCTCGTGTCTCCGCGCACCTTTAAGAGGCCGAGAAAGACGCTCTTTCAGCGGGAATAAGAGCGGGGCGGGCTCTGCTTCTATCTGACCTCCAGAGCCGGGGGGCTGACACTGTGAGCTAACAGGCCGCTCTATCGGCGGGCAAGACCGCGGGGTCTCGCTCGGGGTGGGCTCTGGTTCTATCTGACTTCCAGAGCAGGCTGGGCAGGCCGAGCCAGAGGAGGAGGCACGCGGCGTCAATCCCGCAGCCCCGGTGTAGCGCGGCCTTGCGCCGTATGGACGTTTTGATCCTTCGATGTCGGCTCTTCCTGTCATTGTGAAGCAGAATTCACCAAGCGTTGGATTGTTCACTCACTAAGGGAACGTGAGCTGGGTTTAGACCGTCGTGAGACAGGTGAGTTTTACCATACTGATGATGTGTTGTTGTGTCTCCGCTCCCATCGCACGTTCGGCGGCGCTATATTGAGCCGTGTCCCCCCCAACACATTCCATTGAAAATCTATGAAAGTTCGAGTGTTTAAACGAGAGAGAAAAGCGAGAAAAAAGTGTAGAATGTGTGGTGAGGCATTTACAGCCCTAAAACATGTAGAACAATTGCAAAATACAAAGTTGTCCTACCTCGTGGACCTCTCCCACCGCGGGCCACCTCTGGAACCTAACCCCGTGTGTGTTGATAAAGTGTATTTACGTTTCGGGGCGTGCATCTGAGCGCGCATTAATTGAATTTTTGAGATTTGTTTTTTAAAGTGCTTTATAAATAAAGTTGGATTGGATTGGAGATTTCGCGTTTCATAACTTGAAATTCGAGACCAAAATTTGACGTGAAGGCGTTTCGTAACTTGGATTTTTCATTTGTTGGGTCATTCGTAAGGTGAGGTACCACTGTATCTATAATCATCTCCTGATAGTTGCTTCAGCTTTTGCACAGTATCCAGTATCCTTCCTATGCATGAGTTTCTCACAGTGGAATAGGGCTGTAGTCTGCTTAAAAATGTTAAACTAAAGACAAGCGCCACAAAGCAAATGAAAGAAAGAAGACAAGGCCTTCACATAAGATTGCACGCTCAATAACAAAAGCTACTACTAGTACTAAAAATGTATTTATCAGTTTAAAAAGTATAATAAACCAACTCCAGCTAACTAATTTTGTGTGGAATGAAGGTACCTTCTGTTCTGCTGTGGTCCATATAAATCTGTATAATCTCCAAAAAATAATTTGTCGACTAATCAAAGACCTACAGTCACAGACATACATAGGAGCCTGCACCAAAGCTGAAACAACCATAAAACACACACACCTATAGAACCACTAGCCTGAATATAGCGCATTGTTCCAGCTCCATGTGTTAAGCACATATTTACATATTTAAAATTTAGGGAAACTAAGTACTGGGAAAACTATTTGATTAGAAGCATTTCTTGTGGATGACGTTGGGACCACACTCAGCATACTCCTGTTCGCTGACACATATTTGCTGGAAGGTGGACAGAGAGGCCAGGACGGAGCCTCCGAGCCATGCAGCATACCCCCTCTCTGGGGGAGCGACAATCTGTGGAAGGGAAGGTACGACTATTTTAGAACAAGAATAAAAACCTAATCAAAGAAGTTATATTAAAGAAGTGTTTCCTGTACTGTATGTTTTGCACTAGATGTGTCAGCATATACTGTAGTGTGTAGAGCTCATGGACTGAAATGTATAGATGGTATGAATATGCATGCTTATGAAATTGCATTTTATTATAGAATACTGTATACCTGCATTAAAATACATTTAATAACATATTCCGTGACATGGCCCAATCAGAGGATTGTGTTCATTTCATTTACATTTACAGTTACATTTTCATGTTGAGTTGTACGATATTGTATTTGTATTATAGTGTTACTAATGCAACACACAATTAAAACAACTTAATAGTTAGAGAGCATGCTTATTTTATTTATTTATCACTAGTCAGAGAAGGACAAAAAACACCCATGCACAAACCACAAGAATAGTGTTTCTGGTTTTCTACTAATGCCATGCAGGTTGAATCCTGAATCACATGTTCAAGTATCACCATGAATTCCACCTGTTCTAGAAAAATAACTCTATTCTATACAGCAAATTAAAGTAAAGAATACATTTACTATAAATTAGTATTGTAAAGACATATTTTCAGTAGGTATTTAGTTCCCAGCATTACAGTAAATACAGTAAATACAGTAAAGGACTGCAATGTCTGTTTTATTATATTCTGTAAATCTAAAACATGGCAGTATCAAGAGAATAAGAATTATCTGGGAGGTCTTACCTTAACTTCCATTTCCTTAGCAAGGGCAAGCTTATCGATTGTGCTAAGCATACGGTCTGCAAAGCCAGGGCACAGGGTGGTACCACCAGACACCACTATGTTGGCACACATTTCTTTTTGAATGTCCTTGTAGACCTTCATGATAGAGCTGAAAGTGATTTCAGGGATGCCACTAGACTCAACACCTAAAAAGACAGAAATGAGTCATTAGACTGTAACAAGTCTTTAAGCTTTGCTTTAAGATTAAGCTTAGGCTTAAGCCTTTATTGGTCTCACACACAATGACACACAGTGACACACGGGAGAAATTTGACTTCTGCATTTGACCCATCCTTTTCAGGAGCAGTGAGCAGCCATCTTTTTTCGGCGCCCGGGGGGCAGTACCGTGAAGGGTCTTGCCCAAGGACCCACACTGGTTAGCTCATTGCCCGGGGGGGATTTGAACCCACAACCCCCAGGGGGAAAGTCCATGACTTACCAGTTGAGCTAACCAGCCGGTTGGGGGTATTTAGTATTAAACTGTAACAGATGACATGTAGATCTCTATGTTACATTTTGTTCATCGTGAATATTGATCTGGATGGATTAATAAAATAATGGATTAATAAAATGTATGTGTTTATTGTTGAAAATATGACCCAGAGTCTTGTTTGAATTTTTTGAAATAAATTCTGTTTTCATTCTCTGCACTGGTATCGGTTGATATTGAGCATTGGCAGAGCTATAGTATCAAAATCAGTATCGGAACTGAAAAAGTTAGATTAGTGTATTTCTGGTTATAACATGCTATAAAAGTTCATTAAAAAAAGTAAATTCTGGTCATATGTGGTTGACTTACCAAGAAAAGATGGTTGGAAGAGGGATTCTGGGCATCTGAACCTTTCTTCTCCCATCGTGATGGACTGTCCATCAGGCAACTTGTAACTCTTCATCAGAGATGAGGAGTGCTGAGCGGCGGTGAACAGTTCTTTCTCAAAATCTGGTGCCACGTAGCACAATTTCTCCTTAATGTCACGCACAGTCTCACGATCAGCTAGGAGAGACAACTAGTGTTATCTGTAATGAAAGGACAGACTGACAGACAGAAGAAAGATGTCTGTTGCTGCCACATATGGTGTAAAATGTCTGTAGTATCTCAAATGTCCATGGCTAGCTACTTAGGTAGCCATGGAAAACAAACAACTCATTTCACAAAATCCAACAGTCCCTTACTTGTGTCCTATGAATTGCACATGCTGCACTTCTTAGTTGGTTAAAATCCCAAGACAGGATGATAAAAACTGAGCTCAAAAAACAAAGTTTCAAAATCTGCTCAGTGCATGAGCTGGGTAGCCACAAGAGCAGCCAAGAGCAGCTTTGATTTAACAAGAGCAGCTTTATTTTAACAAGAGCAGCTTTATACAGAGAGAGCTTCAGTGGAGGATCCGACGGGCCAAGAAGGACTATGGGAGGAGGATGGAGGAGCAGCTGGCCCAAAACAACGCACGGGGCGTGTGGAGAGGACTGAGGAGCATGTCTGGTTTTGGACAGAGTGGCAGAGGGACAGCTGATGGCGATCAGCGCGGGCGGACGAATTAAACTGTTACTTTAACAGGTTTAATGCGCCCCCCACCCCCTCTGCCCCTCTGCCGACTCCCCCCTCCTCCTCTTCACACCTTCCTGGGCCAGTAGCCATACCCCCCTTCCCCCTCACACGGACTCAACCCCCCGCAGTCCACCCCAGTCCCCCCCCCTCTCCATCACTCCGGACGAGGTGAGGAGGGAGCTCAGGCGACTCAGGCAGAGGAAAGCCGCAGGACCCGATGGTATCTGCCCCAGGCTGCTGAGAACCTGTGCAGACCAGCTCTGTGAGGTTCTCTGCTACATGTTCAACCTGAGCCTCAGCCTGGAGAGGGTCCCCGTCCTGTGGAAGACCTCCTGTGTGGTCCCGGTTCCCAAAACAACAAACGCCAGGGAACCGGCCCACTACAGACCAGTCGCCTTGACCTCCCACCTCATGAAGACCATGGAGAGGGTGATCCTCAGTCACCTCCGCTCTGTGGTGAGCCCCACCCTGGACCCGCTGCAGTTTGCCTACAAGCCAAACGTAGGAGTAGAGGACGCCGTCATCTACTTTCTGCAGCGGGCGCTCACCCACCTTGAGACCGCCGGGAGTGCTGTGAGAGTCATGTTCTTTGACTTCTCCAGCGCCTTCAACACCATCAGGCCGGCGCTGCTGCAGGGGAAGCTGGAGGACGCGGGAGTGGATGGACATCTCGCTGCCTGGACCATCGACTACCTCACTGACCGTCCACAGTACGTGCGGCTGCGCGGCTGTGAGTCAGAGGTGGTAGTGTGCAGCACGGGGGCCCCCCAGGGTACTGTCCTCTCACCCTTCCTCTTCACCATATACACCTCGGACTTCACATACAACACGGACAGCTGCCATCTCCAGAAGTTCTCCGACGACTCGGCCATTGTGGGCTGTGTGTCAGAGGGGAACGAGCTGGAGTACCGCTCGGTCATCAGTGACTTTGTGGACTGGTGTGGGCGCAACCACCTGAGCCTTAACACCAGTAAGACAAAGGAGCTGGTGATCGACTTCAGGAGGAGATCACTACCTCACTCACCGGTGAACATCCAGGGGCAGGACATAGAGACTGTGGACAGTTTCAAGTACCTGGGTGTTCACCTCAACAATAAACTGGACTGGTCCCATAACACCGATGCCCTGTACAAGAAGGGCCAAAGTTGCCTCCACCTCCTGAGGAGACTGAGGTCCTTTGGAGTGAGCAGGCCTCTGCTCAAGACTTTTTATGACTCTGTGGTGGCCTCTGCTCTCCTCTACGCTGTCGTCTGCTGGGCCCCGAGCAGCACAGAACGGGACAGAAAAAGACTGAATAAGCTGGTTAAGAGGGCCAGCTCTGTCCTGGGCTGTCCTCTGGACCGTGTAGAGGAGGTGGCTGAGAGGAGGGTACTGGCCAAATTCATGTCCATTAAGGACGACACCTCTCACCCTCTGCACCGGACTGTAGAGGAGCTGAGCAGCTCCTTTAGCAGCCGACTGAGGCACCCCCAGTGCAAGAAGGAGCGCTACCGCAGATCCTTCATCCCCACCACCATCAGACTGTATAATTCTAACATATAGGCCAGACGTGCAATATCCTCCTTTTCATGTTGATGCTTGTTGTTACTATTATCATTATTACTATTTTCCATTATTATTTTTATTACGTATTACTATTTGCACTATTTATTACTTACTTTATCCCCTCCCTGCCTGCATGCACTTTTTCCCTCTTGTCCAATTGTCCTGGAGCTACTGTGGCGAGTAAATTTCTCCTGTGTGAGATCAATAAAGGCTTATCTTATCTTATCTTATCTTATTTTAACACAACTTGACCAGAAAGACCTGACTCAGGTGTAACTACAACAAGTGAGACAATTTGTGCTGTTAAACAAGTTTCTCACGTGTAAAATTAGCCACATGCTAGCTATCATTGGCTATACAGTTTTCAGAAAAAAATCAAAGACCATTTTACGCTTGTATTGATCACAGGCTCCTGAAAATGTGTTGTTTAAATCAATTCTGTATTTCTTTCTTGAGTTTTCAGACAAGCTTTGTTGGCAGCGTTTACTAATGTGTGCATTGTGTCACCATGGTAACTACTGAATATTTCACCTATACAAACATAGTGTGATTTCACTGCAAAATATATATAATTTGCCTTGTGTTTGTACCTTGACTGGTAAAGCTGTAGCCCCTCTTAGTGAGCATGTCTATGAGGTGGTCTGTCAGATCTCCTCCAGCCAGCTCCAGTCTAACGATGGCGTGAGGCACGGCAAATCCTTCAAACACAGGGACAGCATGGGTCACTCCATCTCCACAGTCCACCGCCACGCCACTGGTACGGCACGTGTAGTACAGGGAGAGCACGGCCTGCATACCCACATACACGGCTGGAGTGTTGAACGCCTCAAACATGATCTGGAGCAAGGAGACTCACAGCTAATTATAAAGATATACACTGTAATATCTAGTGTTGATGTTCCAATATTGGGAAATTGCATGACATGTTATAGAACCATCTTGCACTATAAAAAACCTCAGGGACTGACCTCCTGCTGGTGCCCAGAGTCAGGATTAAACATGGGAATAAAGTGTAAACAGCTAAAATCTCAAGAATCTTTCTGATGATGTGAGACAGGCCCCTATTCTGACTGTTTAGTGGTGCATATATGATTGTAATTAATAAAATATGCACAATCTTCTTTTTTATTATAATTATTTACATGTTATTTGTTTGTATTTTCATGTCTTTCTTATTTAATAAAACATTTTGAATTACTTTGCTCTATGTTCCCACATTTGTTGGGTTTTATATATATATATATATATATATATATATATATATATATATATATATACATATACACATATATACATATATATATATACACTCAACAAAAATATAAACGCAACACTTTTTGCTCCCATTTTTCCTGAGATGGACCCAAAGATCCAAAATTCACTCCAGATACACAACACTACCATTTCTCTCAAACATTGTTCACAAATCTGTCCAAATGTGTGACAGCGAGCACCTCTGCCCCGCCGAGACAATCCACCCCACCTCACAGGTGCGCCACATCAAGATGCCGATCCGACATCATGACCAGTGCACAGGTGTGCCCCAGACTGCCCACAATAAAAGGCCACCCCGAAATGTGCATTTTTTTTTTTTTTTGCTTTATTGGGGGTCTGGGGACTCAGAACCAGTCAGTATCTGGTGTGACCACCATTTGCCTCATGCAGTGCAACACATCTTCTTCGCATAGAGTTTATCAGATTGTCAATTGTGGCCTGTGGAATGTTGGTCCACTCCTCTTCAAAGGCTGTTATGGACGAAGAACACAGGTGCATTTTATTGATGGCATTTTGAATGCACAGAGATACCGTGATGAGATCCTGAGGCCCATTGTTGTGCCATACATCCATGAACATCACCTCATGTTTCAGCAAGATAATGCACGGCCCCATGTTGCAAGGATCTGTACACAATTCTTGGAAGCTGAAAATGTCCCAGTTCTTGCATGGCCAGCATACTCACCGGACATGTCACCCATTGAGCATGTTTGGGATGTGCTTGACCGGCGTATACGACAGCGTGTACCAGCTCCCACTAATATCAGCAACTTCACACAGCCATTGAAGAGGAGTGGACCAACATTCCACAGGCCACAACTGACAATCTGATAAACTCTATGCGAAGAAGATGTGTTGCACTGCATGAGGCAAATGGTGGTCACACCAGATACTGACTGGTTCTGAGTCCCCAGACCCCCAATAAAGCAAAAAAAAAAATGCACATTTCGGGGTGGCCTTTTATTGTGGGCAGTCTGGGGCACACCTGTGCACTGGTCATGATGTCGGATCGGCATCTTGATGTGGCGCACCTGTGAGGTGGGGTGGATTGTCTCGGCGGGGCAGAGGTGCTCACTGTCACACATTTGGACAGATTTGTGAACAATGTTTGAGAGAAATGGTAGTGTTGTGTATCTGGAGTGAATTTTGGATCTTTGGGTCCATCTCAGGAAAAATGGGAGCAAAAACAAAAGTGTTGCATTTATATTTTTGTTGAGTATATATATATATGTATATATATGTGTATATGTGTATATATACGTATATATGTGTATATGTATTTTATATATATATATATATATATATATATATATATATATATATATTAGGGCTGTCAAACGATTAATTTTCTTGATCGCAACTAATCTCAGAAATTTCATAGTTAATCGCGATTAATCGTGATTTATTTTGCATGTTTAAAATTGATATCTTGCAGTAAGACCGTTCGAATCTAAAGTTAAACTCACAATGCAAAGTATTTCTCACCATTTTTTTATTTCAAAAAAGTGCAGAGAAAGGAAAAAGTAACAATGAACCAGTAATAGTGCTTACTTTGAGAAATTGTAAATAAATGATTGAAGCCCGCTCGAGCTGCCTAGGGATGCGTAGAAGGAACAAAATACTAGCAAACTCAAAATAGCGCGTTTAACCAACAATGAGTTTAATTAATACAACCAAATGAGCTGCATATGGATGGTAGAATTGCGGAAAATGCTGGCAAACTCTGATCGCGATTAAAAAAATTGTTCGCGATTAAAACTCTATCGCGATTAAACACGTTAATATTCCCAGCCCCAATATATATATATATATATATATATATATATATATATATATATTTTTTTTTAACTTTCAAAAATATATTTTAAACGTGAGAAAACATGGGGACATGGTTATGAGGACATAGAGCCATGGTGGGAGCATAAATAGGCCTAAACAGTAAACTTGTATTATATACAACTTTACTGTACTTTGGCTATGGGTATATGTGATGTTTTAGTCATTGGGGTTATTGTCTTTTTTTTATCAGATTTTCACTGTGGGCCTAAGGAGCGCTGCAATTTCAAATCCTGTGTGTGCAACCTGTACATATGTTTTTTGACAATAAAGCTGACTTTTAACTTTGAAACTTGCCTTGCCTCCAGTGTGAGCTATTGCTGAGATTTTGAGTTTAGTCCTGACAGTTGTACCTGCTGTGTAATACCTGTGTGTAGTACTTGTACCTGAGTCATCTTCTCCCTGTTGGCCTTGGAGTTTAAGGGGGGCTCTGTGAGCAGGACCGGGTGCTTCTTCGTGTCCACTTTGAGCTCATTGTGGAAAATGTGATACCAGATTTTCTCCATATCGTCCCAATGTGTAACAACACCCCGCTCAATGGGGTGTGCTATGGTCATTATTTCGCTCCAAGTCAACTGTCTGTATCCAACAAAACTTTCTTTGTTTCCCACACCAACCATGCCCTGAAAGACAAGCAAGTGAAATGTTAGAACTTAAATAGTTAACAACAAATGCACGGTATACACTGTAGAAATGTGCATTTAACTGTAGGCCTATATAAGTTAAAAAAAAAAAAAAAAAAAAAGTTATATTTTTTGCTTCACAACAGCTCTTTTTTTAATACACAAATACTGATTTAGTGTAAAATACTAATGGCAGTGTTTTCATAAAGGGGCTAACGCTACCTGACTGTGGGGACATCCAACCACAGTGGGGAACACGGCGTGAGGAGTCCATTTTCCGGCAAAACCAGCTTTACACAGACCAGATCCACTGTCAACAACCACAGCATCACTTTCTTCTTCCATTACTACAGTTTGACCATAATGTTATAGTTTAATAACATTACTGAAGGTCAAATTTTACAGTTGCTATGTAGGTCTCACTGTGATGCTGGTTTTGATCATAGATCAAAGATCAAATCAAAGATCATAGTCAGCTTTATTGTCAATTCTGCCATATGTGTTCAACATACAGTGAATCGAAATTTAGTTTCTGGCAAATTAGTGCAAAAATACAGTGTACAAAATACAACAGACAAAAAAAAAACTATCTAAGACAAAAATCTAAAATCTAGAATCTAAAATCTAAAAGCAGTGCAGAAGAATAAATAAATACCTATTTACAGATGTCCAAAATGTGCAGTGTGCATCAAAAATGTGCAATGGAATATACAGCAGTGAAATGGTAATGTGCAATAGAATGTGCATTGAAAGTAAAGTTAAAAATAAATGTGCAACAGTAGTAATTCCAGTACAACAGTAGTAAACAACAGTATAACATTAGTAAAATTCCAGTTGTAAATGTGCAACAGTAGTCCTTAGCAGCAGTTTATAAAGTGTCTAGGACAGGGCTCTCAAGTCTCACGCATTGAGAGTGTGACACACGCAATTCGACGTGTTCACACGCTCACACGCCACACATGGCATTTCTCACGCAGATTTTTTTTTCTTTTTTTTTTTTTTTTGTGCCCAGAAAATCGGTCTGTGTGGCTTAGTTTATGCAGGCACCACGCGTTTTCAGCGGAAAAAAAACTCTCCCCTGCTCCGGGCGCACGGTCCAAGCGGAGGCCGGAGCAGATGCGCCATCCCCCAGGCACGTCCTGAGCCTCAGTCCCGGTGCCACGTCTCCTCTGAGACGCACCGACTCCGGTCCCGGTGTCTCCGTCTGTGCGTAACGTGTCCCCCCGACGGCTTACGTGCGGAATACGCGCGGTCCAGAGCCGGACTGCCCCCCCCCCCCCCCCCTCCCGCTCCTCGGGAAAAATTGTTCACTCGCACCCCCCGGTCCTCGGAAATTACAGTCTCACGCACAACCCCGCTCAAAACTTGAGAGCCCTGGTCGAGGGTGATGTGTCTTTTTATGGAATACAGGTTTGGGGGAGACACAGGAGAGGTCTTCACTGATGTGCACCCCCAGGAATTTGGTGCTGCTCATCCTTTCTACAGCAGCACTGTTGATGGTCAGTGGGGGGTGCCGGGTGGGGCCTCTCTGGAAGTCTATAACAATCTCCTTTGGAAATAGTTATCGCTGCACCACTTGGTCAGAAGGCTCACCTCACTCCTGTAGTTTGTCTCATCATTATTAGAGATGAGACCCACCACAGTCGTATCGTTCGCAAACTTCACTGAAGGCTGATGCACAGTCGTGGGTCAGCAGAGTGAAGGAAGAGCATCGGACTGAGCACACAGCCCTGGGGGGGGCTCCTGTGCTCAGTCTCATGCAGCTTGAGGTGTTTCTGCCTGTGGCCTCTCACTGAGGAAGTCCAGCAGCTAATAACACAGTGAGGTCTGAAGCCCCAAGTGGTCCAGTTTGGTGATGAGCTGCTGTGGGATTATGGTGTTGAATGCTGAACTGAAATCTATGAACAGCATTCTCACATATGAGTCTTATGAGATCAACTGTATAAATAACGCATAAACTGGATAAAACAGACAAATCTGACTGTGTTGTTATTTTCTGTTGATATGGAGTAAAAATATTAGCTAATAAATATGGTAAAGTCGCTATGTTTTGTGGAATAAAACAAGTGTGTTCGTTTTCTAGACACAAGGCGGCGGTGTGCTGTTGTGACCGCGCACCAAAGGCCAGAAGAAGACCGGGTGCACCCAAATGAAATGAAAACATTACATTTCTGACTCGGGAAACCTGGATTTCCACCTTTATCTGCCCCAAAATGTGTAAGACAACCTTGAAATGTATCTATTTTGACTGTTCCAAGTTGTAGATTTGTCATTTGTTTTGTTTTGTGGCGCATAGTTGTCTCGATGCTAACATTACTGTTAGCCGAGCATTTTGAGGGCAGAGGTTTTAAACGGCATATATGGTTTATTAAGGGTAGATTAATGATGATCTAGGTCTCCATAATCCACATTTTTGTCCTGTAAGTAAATAACATCGGGTAGTATTGATCATGTGTTTTGGCATGGCTGTTCTTGTTGGAGCATCCACCATGCGTGTTATTACTAATGAGTGGTGGCAAATTCTAGAATTGTGGTGTTTTTTAATAGTAAATTTGCTTATATATTTTAGCATCATTTGGCAGGATTAATAATTCATTTTACTTCATTAAAGTAATATTTGCGTTATCATATTGAATACTTTTGGTGTATAGATAAAGCAAACGTGTAAGGGAAAATCGTCTGTTGCAGATTTGTTATTTTTAGTCCTCGCTAATTGTAAACGTGATATTGAACTGAAGCTTTTTTACAGCTGTAGCCATGACCCTGACGTGCCCAGGCCTGTACTGTGGCAGAAGAATCATCAATGGATCGGTGGATGAAGAGTGTGGAGTAAGTATAACTCCTACCTGGAGCTACTGTGACAAGTAAATTTATCCTGTGTGAGATCAATAAAGTCTTATCTTATCTTATCTAACTGCTTAGACAATTTCTCACTTAAACATCTAGGACGAAGTGGACTTTTTCATTTTACCTTGAAATATGTTCTGGTCTTTCAGGTCTGTCCTCGGGGTGAGCGGACAAATGAGCAGAAAGTGTGTGAGCGCTGCACAGAGTCTCCTGAACTCTACGACTGGCTCTATCTGGGCTTCATGGCCATGTTGCCTCTAGTCCTGCACTGGTTCTTCATTGAGTGGTATTCAGGAAAGAAAAGGTAAACACAACTGACAGTGTTATTTATCAGTGTTATGTGACCTCCTAATTACATCAGATCAGAAAAATAGTTACAGACATCCTAATGAATGTACAAAGTATAGGGGTTATGCAGTGACATTATTTTATATGAAAAATGCCTCTCAAGATTTATGCTAATTTGTATATATGCAGTCAAGTTAATGATTTGATTTGCATTGCCTCATTTCTTTGCCCCACAATAATTATTTCCTCAACTCACGGACTCATCTTACAGTATTGTAAGGGTAGACTGGCTACAGTGTCCCTGTAGTTAAACTGTTAACTCTTTTCTACTAGTGCTGACTTGTTTTTCTTGTTATAAGTGTGAGGTACAAACTAAATATTTTGTTTTATTTTAGAGTTTTATATTTGTTATTCGACTGTAGCAGCTCTTTCACATTCTAGATGTGTTGTAAGCTTTTACAGAGGAAAATGTCAATACTCACCACTGACATTCATGGCAAATTATGCTAAAATTAAAATCAATATTTAACATTAGGGATGGGGCCGATCAGATCCAGTATCAGTATCGGGTTCCGATATCAACGTAATTCACGGATCGGAAATTCCGATCCAACCTGTGAAAATTTCTGATCCATGAGCCATGTTTGTTTCTGCTGAAATGACTCCACAAGTGATTCCCTGTCGCCTGCTCTGCTCCTGCTGCAAAATGTGGAATGGATTTCCTGAACGGAGGCGTATCTCAATGAGACACAGAGTAATGATGAGACGTGCCTCCGTTCTGGAAATCCATTCCACAGTTTGCAGCCAGCTAGCAGGTGAACACTGAGCAGCACGAGGCACCTAAGCAACTTTTCATCACAACATGTCCGCTGTGTGGAAATGCAAAGCAAGACAGCAACGTGAGGCCGGTGTTAGCCGCTCCGCTCCGAGCGAGCCCGCATCCCAAATACGGCGTGTAGCCCTGTGCGGTCTGAGGAGTCACGAGCTGGTGAAGCCGGTGTTGGCCCCCGTTTAATCAATGTTCGTAATCCGTCACTCAAGTGCATGGCGAGAAAGTCCGGAAAAAAGTCTAGTAAAAGTGATACTCGAGCCATACAGACAGTTACAACTTCTTTTGCCAGTGTAACTTCGTATGACAGAAGCAGCCAACGACACCAGGAGATAACGACTGCCGTAAACACGGTGAAAGAGTGGTTTAAAAGTCTCCTCTGCACGATGGATGAGACATATTCCCCTCTGTTGTTAGCTGACAAACTGTCAGCATAAGGCTAGTTTACATTACAGACGTTATAGAAAGGCTACCGTGATTAGCATTGCTATATTTAGCATAGCTATATTTAAGTTAAGTTTAAGTTGCATTGTATTTAATGCGTTTGTTATAAAATACAACAATCAAGCTCCTTGAGCCATAAAAGACTGACCTTGCACCACTTTAAAATACTTTTTTGCTCTACTTAAGACATAGATGGCTCTTTTAGTTCTTCAGGTGGAATAACTGCGGTTACTCAAGCACTCAGTGTAGACTATGTACAGCATGTTTCTTTTTAATAAACAGGACTACATTTGAAATAAATTATTGACTTAATTTTTATTCTTGCATTACAGTTTAGTAGAATTTAGTGTTTGAATGGTATGATGTAAGTTTCTGTGATGTTTGCAAATGTTGATGTGCACTGAAATGTAATTTGAAAGAAATCGTGGATGAAATTGAAATCGCAATATCCATCCATCCATCCATCCATCCATTTTCTTCCGCTTATCCGGGGCCGGGTCGCGGGGGCAACAGTCTAAGCAGGGACTCCCAGACTTCCTTCACCCCGGACACTTCCTCCAGCTCCTCCGGGGGGACCCCAAGGCGTTCCCAGGCCAGCCGGGAGACATAGTCCCTCCAGCGGGTCCTGGGTCTTCCCCGGGGCCTCCTCCCGGTGGGACATGCCCGGAACACCTCCCGAGGGAGGCGTCCAGGAGGCATCTGGAACAGATGCCCGAGCCACCTCAGCTGGCTCCTCTCCACGTGGAGAAGCAGCGGCTCTACTCCGAGCTCCTCCCGTGTGACCAAGCTCCTCACCCTATCTCTAAGGGTGCGCCCAGCCACTCTGCGGAGGAAACTCATTTCGGCCGCTTGTATCCGCGATCTCGTCCTTTGGGTCATTACCCAAAGCTCATGGCCATAGGTGAGGGTAGGAACGTAGATTGACCGGTAAATTGAGAGCTTCGCCTTTTGGCTCAGCTCCCTCTTCACCACAACGGTCCGGTACAACGACCGCATCACTGCCGACGCACCGATCCGCCTGTCAATCTCACGCTCCATCCTCCCCTCACTCGTGAACAAGACCCCGAGATACTTGAACTCCTCCACTTGAGGCAAGGACTCCCCACCCACCCAGAGAGGGCAAACCACCTTTTTCCGGTCGAGAACCATGGCCTCGGATTTGGAGGAGCTGATTTTCATCCCAGCCGCTTCACACTCGGCTCGCCTTTTGGCTCAGCTCCCTCTTCACCACAACGGTCCGGTACAACGACCGCATCACTGCCGACGCACCGATCCGCCTGTCAATCTCACGCTCCATCCTCCCCTCACTCGTGAACAAGACCCCGAGATACTTGAACTCCTCCACTTGAGGCAAGGACTCCCCACCCACCCAGAGAGGGCAAACCACCTTTTTCCGGTCGAGAACCATGGCCTCGGATTTGGAGGAGCTGATTTTCATCCCAGCCGCTTCACACTCGGCTGCGAACCGCCCCAGTGCACATTGGAGGTCCCGGTTTGATGAAGCCATCAGGACAACATCATCCGCAAACAGCAGAGATGAGATCCTGTGGTTCCCAAACCGGATCCCCTCCGGCCCCTGACTGCGCCTAGAAATTCTGTCCATAAATATAATGAACAGAACCGGTGACAAAGGGCAGCCCTGGCGGAGTCCAACATGCACCGGAAACAGGTCCGACTTACTACCGGCAATGCGAACACAGCTCCTGCTCCGGTCATACAGGGATCGAACAGCCCTTAACAAAGGGCCCCGAACCCCGTACTCCCAGAGCACCCTCCACAGGACCCCACGAGGGACACGGTCGAATGCCTTCTCCAGATCCACAAAGCACATGTGGACTGGTTGGGCAAACTCCCATGCACCCTCGAGCACCCGATGGAGAGTATAGAGCTGGTCCAGTGTTCTCCGGCCGGGACGAAAACCACACTGCTCCTCCTGAATCCGAGGTTCGACTATCGGTCGAATTCTCCTCTCCAGCACCCTGGAATAGACCTTACCGGGAAGGCTGAGGAGTGTGATTCCCCGATAGTTGGAACACACCCTCCGGTCCCCCTTCTTAAACAGAGGGACCACCACCCCGGTCTGCCAGTCCAGAGGTACTGTCCCCGACCGCCACGCGATGTTGCAGAGACGTGTCAGCCAAGACAGCCCTACAACATCCAGCGACTTGAGATACTCAGGACGGATCTCATCCACCCCCGGGGCCTTGCCACCGAGGAGCTTTCCAACCACCTCAGTGACTTCAGCCAGGGTGATGAGTGAGTCCGACCCCGAGTCCCCAGCCTCTGCTTCCTCCTCGGAAGACATGACGGCGGGATTGAGGAGATCCTCAAAGTATTCCTTCCACCGTCCGACAACATCCCCAGTCGAGGTCAACAGCTCCCCACCCCCACTGTAAACAGTGTTTGTGAAGCACTGCTTCCCCCTCCTGAGGCGCCGGACGGTTTGCCAGAATTTCTTTGAGGCCGTCCGATAGTCCTCCTCCATGGCCTCTCCGAACTCCTCCCAACTCCGAGTTTTTGCCTCTGCCACCGCCCGGGCTGCAGCACGCTTAGCCCGCTGGTACCCGTCGGCTGCCTCCGGAGTCCCACGAGCCAACAAGCCCCAATAGGACTCCTTCTTCAGCCTGACGGCATCCCTTACTTCCGGTGTCCACCACCGGGTTCGGGGATTGCCGCTGCGACAGGCACCACAGGCCTTACGACCACAGCTACGGGCGGCCGCATCGACAATAGAGGCCGAGAACAGAGCCCATTCGGACTCTATGTCCCCAGCCTCCCCCGGAATCTGGGAGAAGCTCTCCCAGAGGTGTGAGTTGAAGGTGCCCCTGACAGAGGGCTCTGCCAGACGTTCCCAACAGACCTTCACTACGCGCTTGGGCCTGCCAGGTCTTTCCAGCTTCCTCCCCTGCCAGCGGACCCAACTCACCACCAGGTGGTGATCGGTTGACAGCTCTGCCCCTCTCTTCACCCGAGTGTCCAAGACACGCGGCCGGAGGTCAGATGACACGACAACAAAGTCGATCATCGACCTCCGTCCTAGGGTGTCCTGGTGCCACGTGCACTGATGGACACCCTTGTGCTTGAACATGGTGTTCGTTATGGACAAACTGTGGCTAGCACAGAAGTCCAATAACAGAACACCACTCGGGTTCAGATCAGGGAGGCCCGTTCCTCCCAATCACCCCTCTCCAGGTGTCACTGTCGCTGCCCACGTGGGCGTTGAAGTCCCCCAGGAGAACAACGGAGTCCCCGGTCGGTGCACTGTCCAGTACCCCTCCCAGGCGCTCCAAGAAGGCCGGGTACTCTGCACTGCTGTTCGGCCCGTAGGCCGACACAACAGTGAGAGACCTGTCCCTGACCCGAAGGCGCAGGGACGCGACCCTCTCGTTCACCGGGGTGAACTCCAACACACAGCGGCTGAGCCGTGGGGCAATGAGTAGGCCCACACCGGCCCGCCGCCGTTCCCCGCGGGCAACGCCAGAGAAATGGAGAGTCCAGCCCCCTTCAAGGAGTTGGGTTCCAGAGCCCAGGCTGTGCGTGGAGGTGAGGCCGACGATATCTAGCACAAGCTCAGGCTCCTTCCCCCCCAGCGAGGTGACATTCCATGTCCCCAGAGCTAGTCTCCATGTCCGGAGATCTGGTCGCCGAGGCCCCTGCCTTCGGCTGCCGCCCAGATCTCTCTGCACCCGGCCCTTATGGATCCTCCTGCGGGTAGTGGGTCCACGGGAGGACGGCCCCACGTCGCTCCTTCGGGCTGAGCCCGGCCGGGCCCCATGGGGAAAGGCCCGGCCACCAGGCGCTCGTTCGCGAGCTCCCACCCCAGGCCTGGCTCCAGGGTGGGGCCCCGGTGACGCCGATCCGGGCGACGTAACTGACCTCGATTGAATACTCATCATAATGGGCTTTTGAACCGCTCTTGGTCTGACCCGTCCCCCAGGACCTGTTTGCCTTGGGTGACCCTACCAGGGGCATAAAGGCCCCGACAACATAGCTCCCGGGATCATTCGGGCACTCAAACCCCTCCACCACGTTAAGGTGGCGGCTCAAGGAGGGGCAAATCGCAATATCTGCCAGAAAAATCACAATTCAGTTTTTTCATAGAATTGTTCAGCCCTAATCATAGGCCTACTTGCCTGTAGAGATCGAGTTTATTTGTAGTTTAACAATAACGATGATAATATTGAAAACAGTTTTGGTATCGTAATAGTATTGGTATCGGCCGATATACAAATTCATGTATCGGGATTGGATCGGAAGTGAAAAAATGTGGATCGGTGAATCCCTATGTAAGATAAGGCAATGGACAGAGAGCTGTGGGTGGACATGTTAAAACTAGACAAAATAAAATGAATACTTCTGTGTTTAGAAAGGGAGATGTTCAGGCCTGGACTGGTAATTGGGCATACCGGGCATTTTCCCGGTGGGCCGACAGTCCTAGGGGCCGATGCCCACAATTTAGGACTGAACCAGGACTAAACCAGGACTACATCAGGTCTGAACCAGGACTAAACCAGGTCTGAACCAGGACTAAACCAGGTCTGAACCAGGACTAAACCAGGACTAAATCAGGATTGAACCAGGACTAAACCAGGACTAATCAGGTCTAAATCAGGACTAAATCAGGTCTGAACCACGACTAAATCAGGATTGAACGAGAACTAAACCAGGACTAATTACATCTAAATCAGGACTAAATCAGGACTAAATCAGGTCTGAACCAGGACTAAACCAGGACTAAATCAGGATTGAACCAGGACTAAACCAGGACTAATTACATCTAAATCAGGACTAAATCAGGACTGAACCAGGACTAAACCAGGACTAATCAGGTCTAAATCAGGACTAAATCAGGTCTGAACCAGGACTAATTATGAGGGGCCGGTCTAAGCCAAAAATGCCAGGGCCATTTTTTTGTCCCAATCCAGACCTGGAGATGTTTGTGTCTCAATGCTAATGTTAATTTTGAGGCATAAAAGATATTAAGACAACATCACAAACTGACATATTCTACATATAGAAATAATTGGGTAGTCTAATTTGAATTTTAATAGGTTGTTTTCTTATGTTCTATGATTGTAATAAAAGACACAGTGAGATACCTGTGCACAGAGCCTATTATTTTGAAATAATTTCCAAAGAAAGTCTACATATGTAACTATAGCACCATGTTAAATCATCATATTGTTTTATCAGAAATGTCCTTGTAAAATTGGAAGGCAGTGTGTGACTGTTTTCTTTTTCTTTTTTTTCTCCTTTAGTTCCAGTGCTCTTTTCCAGCACATCACGGCCATGCTGGAGTGCAGTGTGTCAGCGTTGGTCACTCTTCTGGTCACTGAGCCTGTGGGGAAGCTCAGTATTCGCTCGTGTAGGGTTCAGATGCTGTCGGACTGGTACACAATGCTCTACAACCCCAGCCCAGACTATGTCAACACTCTACACTGCACCCAGGAGGCCGTCTATCCACTGTAAATGCATGGCAGCGTGAATGGATCATTTCTTAAGTAGCAGCATGGAATTGCTTATGTTAAAGGTCCCATGGCATGAAATTTTCACTTTCTGAGGTTTTTGAAAGTTAATGTGAGCTCCCCTACCCTGTTTAGCCCCCTTCCCATGGTTAAAAGTTGCGAAATGTCTAAACTGAGCATTTGCGATCCTTTTCTGCGTTAGAAAAAATCAGAGCTCAAACGGGCGATTTTGAACAAGGCACCTTATTGACGTCAGATCGAAAAAAGAAATGCAAATGCAGTTCCACCCCCGTCTGTCTGTACTCAGCGTCTCTGTAAATCACGCCCAGAGTTTGGACCGCGAATGCACTAGGCAATGTGAAATGCGTTTTTTTATTTGCCTGGAGGCACGTCCGAGTGTTTCTAGGCTCGGAAGTCCTTTATCTGAGCCTCTGGACCTTTGAACAGCAGTGGTTTAATTTTATTTTCTGTGGAAGTGTTTTCAATGGAACGCTTCAAATCTCTCCCCCGTGCAAAAACACGGAAATGGATCAGCTGAGAGCAGAGAGCGGAGAGTTTGGCCACGCCCCCACCCTCTACTATAGGCCAGCTCTTTTCTCCTCATTTGCATTCAAGCAACAATGCCCATAATGGCCTGTTCAGAGAGAGAAAAAAATACTCTTTCTCATCTTATCTCTGTTTCTCATGCACTGAGTGTTGATTTTGAAGAAGGATTCATTTACAGTATTAGGGAACCATTAAGGAGCCATATAAAAGCATCAAGAAGTACCATGTCATGGGACCTTTAAATGTGGAAATACTACATTTTCCAAATTGCTTTTTTGCATTATTGCTTGACTGGTGCCCAACGCCTACTGAAGGGTACAGTTAGGCCTGTCATGATGGCAACACATTTTGCAGTACGATATACAGAAGTGCGCTACAGAGATGTACTATGATAAATGATATGCCAGTGACACAATGCAGGATAGTCCCAGATGTAAAATATACTGTTAAAAGGTGTGAGTTACAGCAAATTAAGAGCAGAATGAACAAATAACTAGCCATAACAGTTAGCTATTCAACTCTATAGCTCAGATCATGTCGTATTACAAAAAAGCCCAAAATCCCACTGCTATTGCAAAGAAATTGAACCCACGATAAATATTGAGCCTACTCGTTCTCAGTAAGAAAGAATGTTTTTCAAGGTAGTCTTAGCATTAAAAAACAGCTGTAATTTAATACGTAACTGCCAGATTCAAATTCTTCTTCATTGCCATACTGTGGAGCATTCCCAGCATCCTCATGGAGAAAAGCAGGTAGCAAACCTCTGACAAAAAGTTACATAGTGTAACTTTAAAATCTTAAACCTTAAACTTAAAAGTCTCAGTTCTGTTACATGTATTTTGTTTTTTGTTTTCAGTACTAATTTTTATATTTTTCAATCCCTCTTCCTGTCCCTCAGATACACCATAGTGTTGATCTACTACGCCTTTTGTTTGGTGATGATGATGATGCTGCGCCCTCTGCTAGTGAAGAAGATCGCCTGTGGTCTGGGAAAGTCTGATCGGTTCAAAAGTATCTACGCAGCGCTGTACTTCTTCCCTATTCTCACAGTGCTCCAGGCTGTGGGAGGAGGACTGCTCTGTGAGTGTGGCACCACAATACTAAACATGAAATCAAATCAAAAACTATGAAGAGATGTGTTTGAGTTAACATTTACTTGAGAAAAACAAATTTCAAAAGTTGAACAAGGTGTAACATAAGGAAACTTTTATTAAAATCAATATTACAGAAAAAAGTGAATGCTCAAGAAGAGCAGACAAGCATATTTGAGCCTACCCCCTTTTCAAATTTAACAGTAGGCAGAAAACAGCTGATAGTCACATCCAATACCATACCAAGGAAGAGGGTCACATTCAAGACCCTAATTTAAAGTTACAGAGCACAAACACCTTTATTTTTACATTGTGAATATATATGCGTGAAGAATCCCTCAGTCGTCCAGGTAGAATCCATGATAAAAGGAGAAATTCAATGTGTCAACTGAACAAAGTTTGTTTGGTCGAAAACGTTTCGCCGCTCATCCAAGAGGCTTCGTCAGTTCTGGTTAGAGTGCTGATGGACACTGCTTATATCTCGCTGCAGGGAGGAGCTAACTACACTGAAATTATTCTGAAACTTTCTCGCCTATTTGTTTGTGTCTTTTGTTTCTCTGGCGTCTAGTTTAGGGCCAGAGGTGTGAAAAAAACTGTCGTTTAGGGGTTGAATAGGTATGCTAAATTAGATGCCAGAGAAACAAAAGACAGAAACAAATAGGTGAGATAGTTTCAGAATAATTTCATTGTAGTTGGCTCCTCCCTGCAGCGAGATATAAGCAGTGTCTAACCAGCACTAGAACCAGAACTGACGAAGCCTCTCGGATGAGCGGAGAAACGTTTTCGACCAAATAAACTTTGTCCAGTTGACAAATTGAATTTCTCCTTTTATCATTGTGAATATATACCGTATTGGCCCGAATATAAGACGACCCTGATTATAAGACGACCCCCTCTTTTTTAAGACTCAAGTTTGAAAAAAGACTTTTTGAACACCAAATTTAATTTTTATACAGAAAATAATTACAGTACATCTGAAACAAATGATTATAACAATATATTCGAGAGAAAAAAACATGTTATTTTGCCTCATTCAAATCATGCAAAAACTGTCTATCACATCTTAATATCTGAACATTTAAATATGTAAACTAAAGCGCAATCACATTTGTAAATGAATGGCTTCTAGTTTTTGAAATGTAAATAAACCAATCTACTGTGATAAAACAACAAAATTGCAATAACTGCATTAACCATCAAAGTGAAGTCTAACTGTAACTGTAGTCTTGAAACAAATCTGAATAAGGAAAAACATTGCAATAAAATAATGCAAACTGGTTTAAACTTGAGAGTAGCTGAGATCTGTCATGTCAGAACATTACTCCTCACAAACATCCTCTGCCTCTGAAGACAACAGCTTCTCTCCAAAGTCAGAGGGCAGGCGCTGGGCTAGACTTGTTCTGCGTCGCAGCGTTAGTCCGTTACGCCGCATCATTCTTTTACACCAGCCCAGGCTTTGAAGTCAGCGGTGGGTGTGTTTAGCATTCGCTTTAAAGATATCTGGTGCCATCTAGTGTTGTGAATGGGTATAATGTCTAGACCGCGAATGTAAGACGACCCCCAATTTTTCAGTCTTATTTCAATGCAAAAAACATCGTCTTATATTCGGGCCAATACGGTATGCATTTCTATTCCTTTTGTATAACCTTATTTTCTTATTTTTACAGTCCGTTCATTGGTAATAAGAGCCTTTTCAAATAAGATAACGTTATACTAAACTAATTTTATAAATATAAATGCATGCTTACATTTCTGTTTCTTTTGCATTACCTTATGTTCCTTTTTTATGGTCTTTAATGAAAATGCAAGGCATTTCACATAATTTTACGATACCTTTGTTCAATTACATTATACTAAAAGTAAATGTAGAAATGTTACATAGTTCTTTTTTTGTTCTGCAGATTACGCGTTTCCTTACATCATTCTTGTCCTTTCGTTGGTGACTCTGGCTGTTTACATGTCAGCCTCTGAGATTCAGGTAACTGCACTTGTGGTTTGTTTAGTTTAAATATTAACATTTAGCCTGAGGGACACATAATTTGTAGCCAGTTTTTGTACATTTTTACAGTCAATGGATGTTTGAAAGTTAAGTTAAAGGGGCACTGTGTAGCTTTCTGGGTGGAGCGTCCATCACCATGGAGATGTTGCTTTGCCTGGAATTTTTCACAGTATGATATTAAATGTATCTATTTCCATGGAGACAAGCATCAAGCCAATTTACAGGTCTGATTTGTGGGAGTAGGCTGATTACAGTAGAATTAATATTTTTCAAGGTGTTGTTTTATTGCAAAAAACCCCTCATTTATAGTTAAATAACAAGTTTAATGCTATACTGGTGTGCATTCTAGCAAAAGCAATCTCCCTTTCACGTCTCCATGGACCCAACCAGGTGCTGGACTCCTACCAGAAGTTGTATAGTGTTCACTGAAGTCATATATCAAGGTTAAACAATGCGGCTTTATCTTTAAAACAATACACAAACTTTGCTACTCCTTTAGTTTCATAGCTGATGTTGATCTTTGTTGTACCTTCTAAAAAATGTTGTTAAATCAGAGAAGTATTTCATACGACTTGAAGTATGACTCCTATTTAGAGTAGACGTAAATATGTCAGCAGTATAGTAGAGAAATGCTACTTTGTGACGTTAATTTATTATCTTGAAGCCTGATATCCATGGGGAAAAAAACACTGATGGTAAAACTGAACCATTGCCAATGCCACATAACAGTTAACTGTTCTACCAAAATGTGCTGTCTTCTGAATGCTCAAACGTCCTCAAAATGGCAACCTGAAACCCACGAATACTCACTATCCATGTGTTCAGAATGATTTTTAAAAAAAAAAGCCATGGGTTTTAGAATTATTTAGAAAAACAAGACTGTTGCCATAGCAATTAACAATTCACAACAAAATTATATCTTCTGAAGTGTCAAAAGCTCTTAAAATGGCATCCATAATGGTGAACTAAAACCCAGGAATATTCTCTCTCCTTGTGTTTCAGAATGATGTAACGTTAGAGCTGTTGTCATTAGCAATTAACAATTTAAAACAAAAATGGCCAGAAGTCCTCAAAATGGCGTCTGTAACTATGAACTGAAACTGATTTCTTACCATGTACCGTATACTAAACTTTTCTCTTTTTCATGTCCAGTCTTTCAAGAGTCTGGGAGCCAAGAAGAAGCGTCTAGTTGTGTTGTTTAGCCACTGGCTGCTCCACGCGTACGGGATCATCTCCATTTCTCGACTGGACAAACTGGAGCAGGACCTGCCTCTGCTGGTCCTGGTCCCGGGACCCGCCCTGTTTTACATCGCCACGGCAAAATTCACCGAGCCCAGCCGCATCCTGTCTGAAGGAGGCAATGGGCACTAAAAAGCCCACTCACCTTCATAAAGTGCTGCTATTAAAGGTGTACTCCGGAACTTTTTCTGGAACTCTGGTGTAAGATACAGCACCTGCTCTGTCTGCATAGAGATGTCACTGCTTTGCCTAGAATGACCCACAGCCTGGCTCTAAACTTCACTTTCTCCATGGAGACAAGTAGTTAATGCACCAGGCCAAGTCACATCTGTGGAGAGGCAAGCCCACTCATCAACTAACTGAGTAAATGCAAGATGTATTAGTTTAATGCCATACTACAGAACATTTCAGTCAAAGGTTATATTGTGCACCTTTAAATATCATATGTCCAATTAAATATTATTGTTTGTATATATTTGTTTTAATTACAGTTTTGAACAGTGTGTTGATTATTTGTACTATTTAAACCTGATCAGCCAGTTATTAATACTAAACATGTACTCATTAAAGTGCATGCCATTGCCACAGGCTTTAAGTTGCACAACAAAGAAGGCAGTTCTAATAATAAACCGGGTCTCAGTATCCTGCCCCCTCTACTCCCACCAAAACCATGTGCTCACTTCCTTGATGTAAAGTAACTTTCTGAAATAGAAGTGTTTGTACAGCTGGCTGTATTTACTTAACTGTTAAAACGTTGACATTATGAATGCCTTTCTAACATGTTCTTTTTATAAGTGCATTATATGAGACGCTAAATGTTTTTCTTTTTGTTATTGAGATAAAATGTTGTTTGTTTTTTAATATATACTGTACAAAACAATATTTATTTTTATTTATTGCTTAAAGGTGCGATTTTTCTGTTAGGGTCCGGCACATGAAGATGTTCTTGATTTGCCTTGAATATTCCACTGTAAAGCAATGTCTGTCTCCATGGAGACAAGCAAGGGACACCAACAGGCCAAATTACGGGTCGGATCTGTGCAGAGGCGACCCTGCTCCATTGTAAGAATACATGTTTATCAAGGTAATGGGAAAAACGCGTAAAAAAAAAAAGCAAGCAAGATAGATATGTTTAAGGCCATATTGTGAAACATTTCAGATAAAGCATTAACATCTCCATGGAGATGAGAAGAAAGCAGACCCTCCACCATAAGTTACACAATGCACCTTTAAACATCTTGTATAGTGTCCAAATTGTAAATGTGTCCAGTGATGCGAGTTTCTCATTTTTATGTAAATAAAGTGTAAAGTACGTCTCCACTTTTAGCTGTACAAAGGTCTTAAAAGGGACATCCTTCCTGTGCATAAAATAATCGATAAAATCCACATTTCCACCTTTTAACCTGTTAAAATTAGCTCATACCATTTGCCAAACAGTTATCTGTTACGAGGGGAAACCCAATGACGCAAATGTTTTATCTTTTGTTACAGATAAGATGATCAAATTTTGAATATATGCATGACTCATTTGTAAATGTTATAAATAAATGTGTATTATGTATCATTATTGTCAGTGAGAGTACATGAAATTTTTGTTCATTCGCAAAACTCTTCACAGCTTTTTGTCATATTATATTCACAATCAAACCACTCCAGCCAGACTTTGGATTTTAAGATTTTAATTTTGTCAGAACAACTGCCTTGAATACAATGAAGTTTCTGTTCAATTGCAGCATAAAAACACTGGTCATACCAAGAAGGCCGCTTCCCGTGTCAATTCTTCAGTAGTAACACATTCAAGCAAAACATACAGCTACATTAACAGGATAAAACAGATATTTCCAGGTTCAAAATTACCCGAAAGGTCCTAAATTACGCAAAACTGATTTCTTGTGAGCTTTTAGCTATTTAGAATGCTGTTACCTCAAAAACATATGCAAACTTGTGTATTTTGAGCAATTACGTTTGAGTAACCCTTTATTAGTCTGTCTACATCTCCAAAGCTCAAAATGCTCTGTTCCCCCTTGTGATGCCATAAAGTAGTAGTTTTCAAGTTTAGTTAACAGCTACATTTTACCTTTTGCTCAGTAAAGTTGGGCAATTATAGGGCTGAAATTATCCAAATGATTCTAGTGAAGGTTATGAAGTTATGAAAGCAACACCCAGAGCAACACCCAGGAAGTCATGCATAAAGCAGAGGATGAGTTTAACTACTTATATTGCAAACCTGCAAGATTTCCTGCCTATTCATATCAACAATGTTTTTAGTATGCTGATATACTGAAATAAGGACTGTCACTATAATCACATTATTTATTTAGTGTACAATATATGACATTTAAAAAGCTAAAACTTTATTGGGTGTGCCTTGTATTTCACACTTTTCAAGTGTTTCATTGTGGTTTACTAGTATGTATGATATGGTTCATTAAAGATCCCATGACATGGTACTTCTTGATGCTTTTATATGGCTCCTTAATGGTTCCCTAATACTGTAAATGAATCCTTCTTCAAAATCAACACTCAGTGCATGAGAAACAGAGATAAGATGAGAAAGAGTATTTTTTTCTCTCTCAGAACAGGTCATAATGGGCGTTGTTGCTTGAATGCAAATGAGGAGAAAAGAGCTGGCCAATAGTAGAGGGTGGGGGCGTGGCCAAACTCTCCGCTCAGAGCTCAGAGCTGTCAGCTGTGCCCTCTGATCCATTTCCTTGTTTTTGCACGGGGGGAGAGATTTGAAGCGTTCCATTGAAAAATAAACACATTTCCACAGAAAATAAAATTAAACCACTGCTGTTCAAAGGTCCAGAGGCTCAGATAAAGGACTTCCGAGCCTAGAAACACTCGGACGTGCCTCCAGGCAAATAAAAAAACGCATTTCACATTGCCTAGTGCATTCGCGGTCCAAACTCTCTGGGCGTGATTTACAGAGACGCTGAGTACAGACAGACGGGGGTGGAACTGCATTTGCATTTCTTTTTTCAATCTGACGTCAATAAGGTGCCTTGTTCAAACTCGCCCGTTTGAGCTCCGAATTTTTGTAACGCAGAAAAGGATCGCAAATGCTCAGTTTAGACATTTCGCAACTTTTAGTCATGGGGGGGGCTAAACAGGGTAGGGGAGCTCACATTAACGTTCAAAAACCTCAGAAAGTGAAAATTTCATGCCATGGGACCTTTAAGAAAACTGTTGACTGGGATTATCGAGCTTAAGGGTTATTGTGTCAGTGGCAGTAAAAATGGTAATTTATTGTAATATTTTCTGATGAATCAAAGTTGTTTTTTTATTTGCTTGGGTAATCATTTAAATGTGTACTTTTGTCTTTGGGTTGTGCTATATTCATACCTGGCAACACACTTCTTCCTGTGCATCTGGAAAACTACATGAATGAATGCCACTTCCTCTCTGGGCTTGCAAACAAAGGAGCATGTTTTAGACAATTCAAATCCACATGAAAGAGACTCCAAAGTTCAAAGCATGGGTTCAAAAGGGATAATATTGTACATGTATTTATGGTTTGCAGAATTGTATCTAACAATGATATATTTTCAATTAAAATGTTTTGTCTTGTTTTAAACTGTAGTTAAAGACATTCATGCAGAGTTTAAATCAAACCAGTGAAAATGTGTGCTTTAGAAACCATGCTGAAAACGTGCTTTTGTTTTTTAAATAATTCAGTTATAAAGGCCTCTTTTCTTTACCCATTTATGATAAAAGGAGAAATGTTTCTTTGTCTGTTTTTGACTAGGGCAGACAATCCAGGGCAGAGGGGTGGACAGGGTCATTAGGTTTTGAATAGGGAGGCTAAACTAGACGCCAGAGAAATTCGAAAAACAAAAGAAACAGATTATTTGAGACAGTTTAGGAGCTATTTCAGTGTAGGGAGCTCCTCCCTGCAGCTAGATATAAACAGGGTCTAACCAGCACTAGAACCAGAGCTGACGAAGCCTCTCGGATGAGTGGCGAAACGTTTTCGACCAAACAAACTTTGTCCAGTTGACAAATTGAACTTCTCCTTTTATCATGGATTCTACCTGGACGACTGAGGGACTCTTCATGCATCTTAAGAACATTTACCCATTTAGTTTGGTGGAGTTAATATAAAAAACAGCACTTCCCATTTTTAAAGCAAGAGTGAAATGTAAGATGCCTGGATCAACAGTGAATTTTGTTGTTCAGTATTTTTAGGTCTCTAAAAGTGATATGTTGTCATTTAAAAATATAAGGAATATATGTATACTGACCTGCTTGGTAAAAAGAACATTAAAGACGGGTTTCAATGACTATCAGACAATATAATTTTCGAGTTAGGGCTACACAAAAGTAAAACAATATATTGGATAGGTATTTTGAATATTTTTGAATATATATTTGGCTGAATTTATGTAGTCCATTTTGACAAAAATATGTATTTTTAAAAACTTAAGAGCAGGAAAAGATATAGAGAGACTTTCTGTATATCATGTTTAAAAGTCTGAACTTAAAAAAACAAAACAAATTTAATGATTATGATGTAATATTTTCAGTTTCTTGATATGGATATTATGGTATCTGATATCACCATGATGATATTTATCAATAGCCCTAGTTACAATCATCTCCTATAGCAACCACATTGACAACAAGTATTAAAAACCCTTGAGCCACTTCCATTCAGATTGTCTTTTAGTGTCAGGCATTCTTCCAAATTTTAGGCATTTCTGATCTTTCTAGTCCTGGATGTAAATGATAATTATGCATAGAGTCCCCACAAGTCCAAGCGCTTGAATTCCCAGAAACCACAGCAGCATCCAAAAGACCATAATAACGACTGGCTCCACTATTTTGTCCCCAAAGTACATCTGACTGAAGCCCACGCCTCGTAGACATTTGTTGATCATCCCAAACAAAGTCCCCATCCTCTCACAGTCGTCCAGCTCGGGCTGCCTGGTCGTGGGGTCGTCCATCTCGGGCCACTGCAGGTCTGTGGAGCCCTGTGGAGCTGTCTGACTCCTGTTGTCCTGTAAAGAGAAGAGAGGGAATTAGACAAGCACAACATGTATTATTCTTGGTTTTTTTGTTTTGTTGTACCTACACAAAAAGTTATACAAATGCATATAAAACCGTGTAAGCCTTAAAGGTGCATGTGTAAGTTTTCTGGTGGACGGTCAATCAAATGCTTTTCTTCATAAAGATGTTACTGCTCTGTCTGGAATGTTTCACAGTATGGTATTAAACCTTTCTGTCTTCATGGAGAACCAAACCAGACCATGTTACAAGTCAAATCTGTGGAGAGGCAAATCCGCTCACAGTCAAAATGCCTCCTGTTTTTCTAGGTATTTTTTGAGCAATAAAACCACCTGTAAATGAATAAATGTAAGGTAGAGCTGTTTAATGTTATACTGTGGAACAATAAAAGCAGAATTATCCCCCAAAAAGTATTCTGAAAATAGCAATATGGTTAAAAACATGAGCTTCAATAAATAAATAACAGAATGCAATACTTAAGTAGTTTATATCCATAATGAAAATAACACAGAAAATAACCAGACATTTTAAAGACAGCAGGGACACACAGAGTCTGTGGCAGGGCATCCAGAACATCACGGACTACAAACCCTCGTCACAGACCTGTGGCAGCAACATCACCCTGCTCAACGACCTCAACAGCTTCTTTGCACACTTTGAGGCACGAAACGACACCCGGCCCCAGATAACTCCACCACCTCCCCACGACCAGCCCCTGTGTGTGTCTGCAGCCAGCGTGAAGAGAACACTCTGCAGGATCAACACCCGCAACGCTGCGGGCCCGGACAACATCCCCGGTCATGTGTTGAAGGACTGTGAAGAGGAGATCAAGGATGTCTTCGCAGACATCTTTAAAGGTCCCATGGCATGAAATTTTCACTTTCTGAGGTTTTTGAATGTTAATGTGAGCTCCCCTACCCTGTTTAGGCCCCCCCATGACTAAAAGTTGCGAAATGTGTAAACTGAGCATTTGCTGTCCTTTTCTGCGTTTGAAAAAAAGACAGCTCAAACGGGCGATTCTGAACAAGGAAACAATGTGACGTCACACTGAAGCAAAAATGCAAATGCAGTTCCACCACCCGTCTGTGTTTCTACCCACACTCTCTGGAACTCACGCCCACGCTTTCACTCACGCTTTCTGTGGAAATGTGTTTATTTTTCAATGGAAATCGTCTCATATCTTCCTCGCGCATAAACGCGGAAGTGGAGCCAAAAGAGTGAGGAGCGGAGAGTTTGGCCACACCCCCAACCGCTGCTCTGTCCTGTCTCTGTCCTTCTCATTTGCATTCAAGCAACAACGCCCATAATGAGGTGTTCAGAGACATATTTTTGACTCTGACTGTGTTCATGGGTCTTTCTCATGCACTGAGTCTTGCTTTTGAAGAAGGATTCATTTACAGTATTAGGGAACCATTAAGGCACCATATAAAAGCATCAAGAAGTACCATGTCATGGGATCTTTAATGCTTCTCTGAGCCAGGCTGTCGTTCCCTCCTGCTTCAAAACCACTACCATTGTTCCTGTGCCAAAGAAGCCCACTCCAGCCACTTTTAATGACTATCGCCCTGTTGCACTGACCCCCATCATAATGAAGTGCTTTGAACGGCTAGTCATGGCAGTTTGCATACCAGGCCAACCGCTCCACCGAGGATGCAATCTGCTCTGCTCTTCACCCAGCCCTCACCCACCTGGACAATAAGGATTCATATGTGAGAAAATAAAATTTTTAAACAATTGTAGTGGTTTTTATTTGAAAGTTGATATCAAAACACGGCACTGACCCCGATTTAGCGACATCAAAGTCTGATAACGAGCCGAGAGAGCGCACTCGCGGCGCAGCTCGGGGCGTGCGGTGTCCGCAGCACCAGAAGAGCACACAAGCTCGCGCGGCCCCGCACACATGTACAAGTTTAATACGAGACATGTACTTTTGTTTCTGAATACGGGACGATTACATTTTTCAACGGACGGTTGGCAACCCTAAACACAATTATACATATATAATATACACCCAAAATTTCAACGTATTTGGGAAAAAATAAAAAATAAAAATTACCACGCGGCTAAAAAAAAAGCGGAGATCCGCGAAAAAGCGGAACTCTTTCATCCCTGAGGCCTATGTAATGTGCACTATGTATCATCTCTGTTGGAGGATCTGCCAGTTTGTCTCATAGTCACAGTCATAGTCATAGTTTGCTTTATTGTCAAAAAACATATGTAAATGTACATGGAGATGCTACTGCTTTGCCAGGAATGTTCAACAATATGGCATTTATCTTTATGGAGACAAACAGGTGATGCCATATAACAAAGTTACAGGTAGAATAAAACAAGTTATGAGAGATAAGTTTAGATGAGCTAAGTTTAAAGCCATACTAAGGAACCTTTCTGGCAAAGTAATAAAGGTTTCACTGTGTAAATTAGTGTGAATTAATGCTTTTTATGTTTAGGTCTATTTATTCCCTAACACCAGAGCAGAGACCATGCTAGAAATATTCAAATTCATAATGTAGTAGCGTCAACAGAGTGAGCAACAGCATGGGACAAATGCAAATATCAGTACTGTGTTTTGAATAATCATTTTCAGTGTATACACATTACTAAAGTTTCTACTGGAATTGAGATAAGACCCCAGCGTGTTCAATTAATATGTAGTAGTATGGTGGTCCTACTTTTTCTTTTTTTTTCATAAGCATTATTGTGAAACATTTCTTTTGGCACTAGACCTGTCTGTATTACAGACTGTACCCTGGTGACGCTATCCCGTGCATCTATGGCCTCCCTAAGATTCACAAACGAGGAGTACCACTCAGACCCATTGTGTGTAGTGTTGACTCCATTACATACAATGTGGCCAAACACCTAAAAACCATCTTGGCTCCTTTGGTGGGTAACACGGAGCACCACATTGAGAACACAGCCGAATTTGTAAACAAAGTTAAGTTTCTCCAGTTTGGTCAGGATGAGACAATGGTTTCCTTTGATGTAACCTCTCTTTTCACTTGTATCCCCACAGCTGTAGCGGTCGAAGCAGCGAGAAGGAGTTTACTACAGGATTCCAAGCTAGAAGAGAGAACCAAACTTTCACCTGACCAAATCTGCCAACTGCTGGAAATTTGTCTGAATACCACCTATTTCCAGTTCAGAGGGAACTTCTACAGGCAGATCCACGGCTGTGCGATGGGCTCACCGGTCTCCCCTATCATGGCTAATTTATACATGGAACAATTTGAACAGAGTGCCTTAGCTTCATATCCAGGCACTCCGCCCACACACTGGTTTCGTTATGTTGATAATAATTTTTCAAAAATCAAAATTCAAAATTTGGAACCTTTTACTGCACATATCAATTCTGTAGATCCTAATATTAAACTCACCCGTGAAGATGCCAATGATGACACATTGGCATTCTTAGATTGTGCAGTAACGATAGGAGGAGACCGGGGACTCCAAGTAGAAGTCTTCAGGAAGCCCACACACACAGACCAATACCTGCTTTTTGATTCACACCACCCACTGCAGCACAAACTGGGAGTTATTCGGACATTACAACACAGGGCCCAAGTGGTTCCCACAAGCACAGAGGGTAAGGAGAAAGAAGAACAACATGTGCAGGAAGCCCTCTCTGTTTGTGGATATCCTAGGTGGGCTGTCAACAAAACCAAGAGAGACAAGGGCAAGAAACAAGACAACAGAGAATCCGAACCCAGGAGGAAAGGGGTAGCGATTCCTTACCTGGCCGGCGTGTCGGAAAAACTACAGAGGATTTTCAGACAATATGAAATCCCAGTTTATTTCAAACCCACAAACACTTTAAGACAAAAACTCGTCCACCCAAAGGACAAAACACCGAGGCACAAACAAAGCAATGTGGTCTACTCCATTCAGTGTAGTGAAGACTGCAGTGAGCGCTATATTGGAGAAACCAAGCAGCCACTTCACAAGAGGATGTACCAACACAGACGGGCGTGCCAGAGTGGACCGTCATCTGCCGTACATCTTCACCTAGAAGCCACAGGCCATTCTTTTGAGGACAGTGAGGTTCAGATCTTAGCCAGGGAAAAGAACTGGTTTGAGAGGGGGGTTAAAGAGGCTACTTTTGTCAAAAAAGGAGAATCCTTCTTTGAACAGAAATGGTGGAGTCAGACATAATTTGTCTCCATCTATAATTCCATTCTTAAACCCAGATCAAACAAACAAAAGACACAATAGGGCTAGCCAGGTCAGGGCCAGAGGTGTGAAAAACAGTCGTGTAGGGATGAATAGGTATGGTAATCTAGACGCCAGAGAAACAAAAGACAGAAACCAATAGACGAGATATTTTCGGAAAGTAGTTAGCTAGTTAGCTCCTTCCTGCAGCGAGATATAAGCAAGTGTCTTACCAGCATTCTAATTAGAACTGACGAAGCCTCGTGGATGAGCGGCGAAACGTTTTCGACCAAACAAACTGTGGCCAGTTGACAAATCGAATTTCTTCTTTTACCTTTGATCTGTCTTTGATGTGTCTTTGATCTAGCCGAAGTGAGCTCATATCTCTGGAACCCTTCATAGGAAGCCTGGGAGCCTGGCTAACAGACCCTGTTAGACCCTGTTAAACCCTGTTAGACCCAGCAATGTGAGGCCTACATCCACCTTCGGTGCTTGGCCCCACATTGCTGCTTGCAGCTATATTTATTATTATTGTTATTCATCATCATTCATCTTCCGATTTTCCATTCTCTGGGTCGCAGGAGCAGCAGTCCAAGCAGTGTTCCACTGCCCAGAACACAATGCACCAGCCCTCATGAATCCTCCCGCGGGGTGATATTTCTACTAGTATTATTATTATTAGGCCCGAGCTCTAAAGCGTAGGGCCTATTGTTATTGTTCTGCTTTTTCTTATTATTATTATTATACCCCCCCCCCCCCCTTTTTGCAAGGTTCAGGTACTTCCCACTGACGAAAACTCACCAAATTTTGCACAAAAGTCAAGAACGCCAAAAAAGGAATTTACATATAATCTGTATTAAAAAATGTTCAAAAATGGCTCGACAGTGCCCCCTGGAAAATCAAAATACATTGCGCCTAATTGAAATTAAAAGACGAAACAAACAACCCCCTCCCCAGCTTACCCCCAGGCATTCAACACACACACAGATAACACACAAACACACACATGCATCCAGCTAGAAAAAAGCTTGCACTAACCCCCGTGAGTGCAAGCAAGGACCGATCATCGCCGCTTGCGGCTATATTTATTATTATTATTATTATTATTATTATTATTATTATTATTATTGTTGTTGTTGTTGTTGTTGTTGTTGTTGTTGTTGTTGTTGTTGTTGTTGTATTTTCCAAATTATAATAATAAACAATTATGCCCACTACCGGCTGAAACATATTTTTTACTTGATTACATTTTTTGTTTAAAAATAAAATGCGTATTGTGTGAAACTGCATTTCCTTTTCTCAGATCTACTTACTCAGGAGATCCCAACAGTTAAACTTGAAAGTCTTAGAGATAGAAACTGCTGACTGCATGACAACATTTGGGTTACAATACAATTACAAAACCCTTTCTTAAGACCTGTGGCTCAACCAAATCACGGGTTTCATGAATTGATGAGGTGTTGCAATCTGATAAGTGGTATGTTTTTAACATACATTTGTATATTGACAAAACAGGTCACACAACAATAATTATTTTCTACCTATTAGCAACTGCATGTTTGGCTCATGAATTCTGGGAATGTCTGAACAAGTTCTGGTGAAGTCCTTACAAAACAGCATTGGAATTGTGTATGAGAACTGTAACAAAAAAAAACTGAAGGTGTTGGAAGATTTAAGGGTCCTATATTACACAAATTGGATTCTTGTGTACTTTAAGCCATGTTATAATATTGTTGCCGCATCAAAAACAACCCGAGTTGTGATTTGTTTTATTCACACAAGTTTGAGAAAGCCTTTATTATCACACCGTCTGATTTTTTCAATGCTCAAAATGCTCTTTTCCACCTTGTGATGTCATGTAGTTTAAGTTAACAGCTACCTTTACCTTTAGTTCAGTAGTGACTGGCAATTGCAGGGCTGAAATGTTCCAAATGATTCTAGTGAAGGTATATGGAGTAAAAAAAAACACACACAGTTGGGCACTTCCTGCATTACCAGATGACATCACAAGGTGGAACAGAGTAGTCTCTGTTTAAGAGAGGAAATCAGCCTGAATATGCAGGGTTTGTGTGTTAAATATATGTGAAATGAACAAAACACAACTCCAGATACGTTTCTGATGAGGTGAAACATAATGACATCAGAAAAGTGTGTAGTATGGGCTCTTTAAATAAACTTTTTGACTTACAATTTGTCTGATTTTTTCCATTTCATTCATTATAAAATCACAACTTACTCTACATTTTTTTAAGATTAGATACTTAGTGGCATTTATCTGAACTTTGAGTCTATAGGAAGAAAGATTGGAAAAGTTGTCAAATAAATCAGTGTTCAATGCTGCTGTCTGTAGAAAATGTCTGTAGAAAACTTGTTAAACTTGTTAAAGAATGTTAGACCAAGTTTGTCAAACATGTCAACAAACCCAGATACTTCTTGTTCTTTGTTTAAATATATCTTAGTGTAATAGATTACTACTTTACAACAGTTCATTAGTAATGCCCCACAGTTGTCACTTTATGATGCTACCTTTGAACTGTGGATTGACTACAGGTCTTATAATGGACATAAGCAGCCGGTGCTTAGATAAGTTTAACCATGAAAACACTGAGATACTAGCCAATGAGTATACAACTTGGTGTAGTCTTATTACAATCAAGTTATACAGAAAGTAATGGGAATTAAAAATAGTTTGTGCTGTTTCATTATTGACATATGTTGCAAGTTAGTGCATAATAAGTTTGTGTTGCTGGGTTTACCATGTCTTTTGCTTTTTTTTTTTTGTACTTAAATCATACTTACTGTGACAAACTTAAGTATTTTTATTGTTGATAAAATAAGAAATTCAATTTGTCAACTGGACAAAGTTTGTTTGGTCGAAAACGTTTCGCCGCTCATCCGAGAGGCTTCGTCAGTTCTGTTTTTTATTTATTACTTGTCATTTCACCCATTATTACCATGTAACAGAGCTTAATATGTCTGTATTTTTGTTACGATTGCACAAAATCAAATGCCTAGTAAAAAGTTATTAGGATAACTTAGGTAAGTAAATGTGATGTTTTACCAATATTACCAATATTACCAATTATGTTATAGCTATGTTATACGCAAATAAACGTAAAAAAATGCAATTAATAGAAAGGTCTCAAATGATTTTTTTATGGATTATGTTATTTTACGTGTATAATTTTGTACAACAGACGCTCATGATACAGACTGATACATAAGCAGCTTTCTCTGGCCAAAGCTCAGCACTGACACTAGACCTCCGTTGTAAATACAGAGTTTATTCGACATTATAAGATAAGCATCCCTATGATCTAATAATAGTAAAGACCAAAGCTAGCTGAATAAAAAGTACTTTTGCATTACCCGATCTGAAGTGTACGGAGTAGCCCCATGCACGGGTTCTCCCATATGCCATCTTCTTATGTTTTCTGTCGGTAGATTCAAGAAATCTCGACGATGAATGACATGATTTTCGTTTAAAGGTGGCGAAACAGCGGACATTTTCAGGACTGTCCGCTAGTAGTAACTTCCAAAAATAAAAACATACGAGAGACGAAATACTTCACAATCTGGTGCTACGGTGGTGGTGTGCCTGAAGAAGTGCGTTCAACGCTAATTCTGACGCTCCAGGTTGCCAGATTAGAAATGCAAACGTCAGCCATGCAGCAAACAAAATCATATGACAAGGGGAAAAGATCACAAAAGGAAACTAAGAAATTCATAATAATGATGATGGAAAAGAGTAAGATTGACTCTCGGCTGGTTTAAAGTGGATGAAAACAGGAATACAACAGCTAGCTACAAATTCTTACAAATTTGTTTTTAGGTTTAGATTTAGGTTGCCAAATCAAAATTATTTTTTTTCCCAGCCTCAACACTACCAATAAAATAAAAAATATCATGATTTTTTTATATATATAAAATGCAAATACAGACACTATATTGCCAAAAGTATTTGCTCACCTGCCTTGACTCTCACCTTACCCATCTCCCACCCCCCACCCCCCATATTGGCATAACCTGTATTCCATAAAAAGACCTATGACTCTAGACACTTTTAAAAAAACTGCTGCTAAGGACTACTGTTGCACTGTTGCACATTTACATTTACTACTGGATTTTACTCCTGTTGCACTGTTGTTTACTACTGTTATTGCACACTTACATTTACTACTGGAATTTTTAGTACTGTTGTTTACTCCTGTTATTGAATTTTACCCCCGTTGCACTGCTGTTTACTACTGTTATTGCACATTTACTACTGGAATTTTAGTACTGTTGTTTACTCCTGTTACTGCACTAGAATTACTACTGTTGCACATTTATTCTTATTTTATCTTAACTCCTATGCACATTCTACTGCACATGACCAAGTCACTGCTGTATCTTCCATTGCACATTTTGATGCACACTGCACACTTTGGAAATCTGTATATAGTATAGTTTATTTATTATGTTGCACTGTTTTAAGATTTTAGATCGTAGACTTTAGTTTTAACTTAGATCTCTGTCTTAGATAGTTTTTTTGTTGTGTTTTGTCTTCATATTGTATTTTGTACACTGTCTTTTTGCACTACCTGGCCAGAGAGAAACAAAATTTCGATTCACTGTATGTTGAACACATATGGCAGAATTGACAATAAAGCTGACTTTGAACTTTGAACTTTGAACTTAATTTAAGTGACATCCCATTCTTAATCCATAGGGTTTAATATGACACCGGTCCAGCTATAACATATAGCATAACATATAACATATAGTATATAACATATAGCAGCTATAACATCTTCAACTCTTCTGTCTGTCCACAAGGTTTAGGAGGGTGTTTATGGGAATTTTTGACCAGAAGCACATTTGTGAGGTCACTGATGTTGGACGAGAAGGCCTGGCTCTCAGTCTCCACTCTAATTAATTTCAAAGGTGTTCTATCGGGTTGAAGTCAGGACTCTGTGCAGGCCAGTCAAGTTCATCCACACCAAACTCTCTCATCCATGTCTGTGTGCACTGGTGCGCAGTCATGTTGGAAGAGGAAGGGGCCATCTCCAAACTTTTCCTACAAAGTTGGGAGCATAGAATTGTACAAAATCTCTTGGTATGCTGAAGCACTCAGAGTTCCTTTCACTGGAACTAAGGGGCCAAACCCAGCTCCTGAAAAATAACCCCACACCATAATCCCCCCTCCACCAAACTTTACACTTGACACAGTGCAGTCAGACAAGTGCCGTTCTCCTGGCAACTGCCAAACCCAGACTCATTCATCAGACTGCCATATGACGAAGCGCGATTCGTCACTCCAGAGAACACGTCTCTACTGCTCTAGAGTCCAGTAGTGGTGTGCTTTACACCACTGAATCCGACGCTTTGCACTGCACTTGGTGATATTTGGCTTGGATGCAGCTGCACGGCAATGGAAACCCATCTCATGAAGCTCTTTATGCACTGTTCTTGAGCTAATCTGAAGGCCACGTGAAGTTTGGAAGTCTGTAGTGATTGACTCTGCAGAAAGTTGGTGACCTCTGCATTCGCTGACCTCGCCCCTTCAGTTTACGTGGCCAACCACTTCATGGCCGAGTTGCTGTTGTTCCCAATCACTTCCACTTTGTTATAATACCACTGACAGTTGAGTGTGGAAT
The DNA here is from genome assembly GCA_036785185.1 of Paratrypauchen microcephalus. Classification (NCBI taxonomy): domain Eukaryota; kingdom Metazoa; phylum Chordata; class Actinopteri; order Gobiiformes; family Gobiidae; genus Paratrypauchen; species Paratrypauchen microcephalus. The sequence continues at coordinate 2,455,216 of JAVJIX010000138.1, forward strand.
ATTTGGCAGCAAGGAAATTTCACGACTGGACTTGTTGCACATGGCATCCTATCACAGTACCACGCTGAAATCCACTGTGCTCCTGAGAGCAACCCATTCTTTCACAAATGTTTGTAGAAACAGTCTGCAGACCTAGGTGCTTGATTTTATTCACCTGTGGTCATAGAAGTGATTGGAACACCTGATTGCCATTATTTGGATGGGTGAATATAGTGTATTTTTTCTGTAATATTAGGATAAGAGGATTATAAGTGTACAGTGTAAGTGTATACATATATATTATTACTAACTAATACATCTGATTCTAGTTTAATTTGCTCTAAGTCTCTGTTTAAAGGTGTACTATGTAGCTTTTCTGGTGCTAGGTTCACCACCAACTTGTCTCCATGGTGATCCTTTTTCCACAGGCATCATTTAAAATAATTTATTAAATGACATGTGTTTTTATTGCTTAAAATTACAGGGAAAACAAATACTGTGAGCAGGGCCTGCTTGTATACACAGAGACAGATAAGTTTAAAGCCATGTTGTGGAACATTCAGGCAAAGCAATAACATTTCCAGGTAGTGTACCCTCCTCCACCCAACCTTGCTATTTTTGCTACTTATTTTAAATGTATTAACATTTATATGTCTGTTGTTTGTTATTATAATATAATATGTGAGCTACTGTGCCCAAATAATTCCCCTTGTGAATCAATACATAAGCTACATTCCTGTTTCAGTTGTGCTTCCGTCACTCTTCCCTCTTTTTTTGTTGTGGTCAGTTCTTGTTTAAACTGCGCTTTAGTCATTCTTCCCTCTCTTTTGTACTGTAACAATTATATAGCACTATAATAATTAAAGGTGCACTATGTCACTTCTGTGGTGGATTGTCAGCTACTACCTTGTCTTCATGGAGATGCTTTTTCACACAGTGCACCTTTAAATAACTGTGATAATAATCCAACCATATCATTTTACCTGTTTGTGAAGCTGATGTGGTGCAGTGGTCAGTTCCTGTTTAAAATGTGCTTAAGTCACCCTCCCCTCTTTTTTTTTTGCAGTTTTGTTTAAAGGTGCATTATGTAACTTTTCTGTTGGAATGTCTGTCACTTCTTTTTGCAATGGAGACTTTATTGTTTCGTCTGGAATGTTTCACAGCATGGCATTAAACATTTCTATATTCATGGCGATCAAACCGGACCAAGTTACATGTCAGATCTGTGGACAGGCAACCCCTCTCAGAGTCAGAATGCCTGTTTATCTATGTTTTTACGCTATAACACCACCTATAATTGAATAAATGTAAGGCAGAGCTGTTTATTGTCATACTGTGGAACATTCCAGGCAGAGCAATGACATATCCATAGGAACAAGCAGGTGACGGACCCCCAATTCAAAAAGTTACACAGAGCACCTATAATAATTAAATAGCTAATAATAATAATAATAATAACAACCCCCAAGCACAGAGCATGTTGTTACCTCGGTTTGTGTAGGCGGTGTGGCTCGGTGGTCAGTTCCCTGGGCGGCCGCACGGGGGCGCGCTGTGCTCTCCGCCCGCTTTGTTTTCGCTGATGCTGCTCTTCGCTTCAAAGCAGAGGAAAGTCGCTCCGTGTGTGTCAACATCCAGCTCTCCCCGGGGAAACGGCGCTTTAACCTTATCCAAAACCCGATGAACCTTTTTACAACACTCTTTTTTATTCGGTCACCCTCGGACGCATCGGTTTGCATCACTCCAAAGCAAATTAAAGCATCTGTATTGATTGCAGCTCAGAGTTTAGCTAACGATTGAAAGCATGACATAGTACAAAGTGGAAATACAGTCTCCAATTTAGACAAAATATCTGGGGACCTGTTAGCTTAGCCATCTAGCCTTATTTCTCAGTCGGATCGGAGGAAAAAAGAAGATCTAGCCTGCTGACATGATGTTTCCTCAATCTAGACACTCGGTAAGTTTTTTTTAGTAGAATTAAGTTGTGTGTGTGTCAAAGTTAGCAGTGAGCCGCAACGAGCTAACAGGCTACACACAGACAGCTGATGGCGGAGCTGCTGTAGCTGTCATCAGAGCCAATCTATTCATGCATTTACACCGAGCATCTTTGCATTAGCAGGGTAACAAGGGCAATTACAACGTCTATATGTTTTAAGGGTGCTGATGTGTTGCTACGTGTCTCAGGCCACTGTTTTGCGTGGTTTTTCAATAAAGAGACAGTGCAAGATCCCTTTTTGTGGCCTTAAGAAGATTTTTTTCCCTTTGTTGTCAGCTGTAGTCATTATGAGCCATTCACATTTGATTTGTTTTATGCAATTCAAATTAAAATGTAGATTATTACAAAGTTACACATGCTATAACATAACATCTGGCATTTAAGTTATTTTTAACAGAAGTATGGCTAAATGCTTAAATCCAATGCACTACAAATATTTTAACATGTTTATTGAAGAAACAGGGTATTTACCATCAGTGGACAAGGATTCGTCAATATGAGCTTGTGAAATCCTTTTTATGTCTTCGTATTACTCCAATCAGAGCTTTATATACATGGTCTCGTGGGGACAATTTGTTCATCCTAGAGGGGAAACACAATCACCAGGTCTATTTAAACTAATTGATTAGGGTTTACCTGCTATAGGCTGATTGATTTAACTATTATATGGCCACAACAATCGTTTATGGCTTACTTCTTTCTTCTTAAAATTAGATTAGTAGCCTACTAACAGCATTTGCTGTTTTGACGGTAGCCAATTTTAGTCCAATCGTTTTTTGTTTTTTTGTTTGTTTGATTTAAAACAATATAATACAGTAGAAATGTATAAGTTGCATTTTCCCCATTGTTGGACAATTAAAAGTTTTCATATCTCACAATTCTTCACACCTGAGTACATTACTAAAGGGTCAGTAAGTTTATATTTTGACTTTTTGTTTTTCTACAATGACATGCACAGCACCATGTCGTTACTACACTCTCTGGAGGAACTGGAGGAAGTTTCTGGGGTGAGGGAAGTATAACGATGCTATTGAAACAGACACAATAAACGCTATATAATCCCAGAAAACCTTTTTAAATGTACAGTATGGTTAAAAGACACAAGTTGCAACAACTAAATAGCAGAATGAACCAATAATCAACCATATAGAGCTCCAATTGTATCGTATTACAAAAAATAAGACAAAACTCCCTACTTTAAATATTGATCCTCAAAATATATTGTTCCAGCTGTTATTTATAGACAAGTATATATAGTAATTCTTGTGACAGCATATATCTGAGAGTCCTTACTTTGACATATGACATTTTAAAAGTACTATATCTTAAAATTAAGACCTTTACAACAACAACTTAAGTCACCAAGTTTATTTAAGGAAATCCCCCAATAGTTGTAATAGTTTAGTTACACTTCTACAGCAGATTAATGGACTAATTGTGTGAGAGTAGACGCTGAGTTTTGACATTTCCATCATCCCGTCCGCTTACCCATAATCCCACTGGAAAACAGTTGTCCTCTTGCCATTTATTTAGACATTAATAAGGTTTAGCGCACACAAGGATTACTGATGAAACTGATGGTTTAGCTGTTGTCTGGCTGCATATAACCAGAGTTGGATCACGTATGTTTCGCGTGGGCTCACTTAATCTCCTGTAAACACTTTCCTCAACTGTCTGTCCCCAGTCAATTTGTCCACAGTATCTGTCCAGGAAAAGTCAATGTAAAGTATAAAGTTTATTAATAATAAATAAACCTCCACAGTTTTGTTCAAATAGTCCAAATCTGTAATATGCTCGTATGGTTAATCTTATGGGTCAAGCTGATGTTACTAAACGAGAAACTCATTAAAACAAGCCAAGACTTTATTTGGACAGCGCATCTGGACAATGCATTTTGGACTTTTTTTGTGTGTGCTTTTTTGTGATTAGTAATTTATTGTTTTCATCTTCAAGAATTTAACGTGTCAGAATGGAAAATTACTTTTATACATGACACACACAAAACAACAATAAAAAATAATATAAAAAAAGGGGGGGGGGTGGCAACATGTCTATAGCTAGAAGAATAATTTTGTAATGGTAACTATATGATCAAGCTATAAAATGAAAACCTTAACATGTTTCACCTTGGTGGAAAATGGTTAATGGTGCTCTATGTAACTTTTGGGGTCCACTACCTGCTTGTCTCCATTTAGATATTTTGTTTATTTTGTACTGTTTTGGATGATTTTAGCTCTGGAATTTCCTATCTACTGAACAAACGATAAAAGGTAGCTGTTAACTTGGAACACTACCACTTCATGACATCACAAGGTGGAGCAGAGCATTTTGAGCTTTGAAAATCTAGACAAAAGACTAAAAATCCAGGGTTGAATGAATCAAAACATAACTCCAGGTATGTTTTTGGTGAGGTAACATAATATGGTTTAAAGCTCACAAGAGTCCATTTTGCGTAATACAGGACATTAAAATAGTAACCGTTGACATTTTATATACAAGAAACCGCTGAGTTTGTGTGGTGTTGTTTCTCCACAGGCGTCCTCGCAGTCAGGCCAAGCTCTGAAATTCACCACATCTGACTCCTGCGACCGCATCAAGGACGAGTTTCAGTTCCTTCAGGCTCAGTACCACAGGTTAAACTCCCACTTCTGATCTCTATGTCCTTATTTTATACATATGAAAAATATTTACTGACATATTTTTGCAGTTTGAAGTTAGAGTGTGACAAATTAGCCTCAGAAAAGTCAGAGATGCAGCGTCACTACATCATGGTAAGAATTACATTGTTGTCCTATTTTTGGTCGGTTGAAGATGTTTTGAAGGAGCATTTCACAAATATAGGCCAATATTATGTGTGTTGCAATTAAAAAATGTATTTAAAATTCTGTATAGCATGGTTTTAACTGCATCTTCTTTGTCCTCAGTACTATGAAATGTCCTATGGGCTAAACATTGAAATGCACAAGCAGGTAAGGAGAAATCCTGATTTTTTTTTTTTCCTTTTTAAGAGTATACTTTAAAAAAAAATCTTTAAATAGGGCTGCTCAATACTCAGCAGTTGAACTGAATTGTAATTTGAGCTATCAAAATTTTCAAATCACAACGGTTGCAGTAATTTACATAATAAAATGTTCTCAACATAGAGCAAGAATTTATTTTTCTAGAAAAATCCTGTACACGTAGTTTAGACCTCTACATACTCTGACCAGGAGCCTACTTTTTAGTAGATATAAAGATAAACACATACATACATACTTACTTGCATACATGCATTTGGTTTTCGTGATGTAAAAAAATTACATCAAGATAAAGAATTTCACAGCTTTTTCCACCTTTATTGTGACCTATAACCTGTACAACACACTTGAAGAACAAACTGAAACCTTTAAAGGGGGAAAAATAAAAAACTTAAAATAACCTGGTTGCATAAATATGCACACCCTTAAACTAATACTTTGTTGCAGCACCTTTGGCTTTTATTACAGCACTCAGTCTTTTTGGGTAGGAGCAGCGTAGCACATCTTGATGTGGCAATATTTGCCCACTCTTCTTTGCAAAACCGCTCCAAATCTGACAGATTGAGAGGGCATCTTCTGTGCACAGCCCTCTTCAGATCACCCCACAGATGTTCAATTGGATTCAGGTGTGGACTCCAAAGCTTCAATCTTATTCTGGTGAAGCCATTCTTTTGTTAATTTAGATGGGTGCTTTAGGTCATTGTCGTGCTGAAAGATGTTCCTAGGGATGAAAAATTTCAGCTTTTTGGCGGATTTCTGCTTTTTTGGCAGCCGAATCAAAAATAGTGTCTAAAACAGGGGTGCCCAATATGTCGATCGCGATCTACCAGTTGATCGCCAGTGTGGGTAGATCGTAGTGTCATAGTACTCGACACCGGTCTTGGTCTCGAGATGAGTGCGATCATATTTCATTACGGCCACTCAATGTGCGGGACCACGCGGGGCTTCTCACTGCAGCCTGAGCGCGGCACGTCACCATGAGCGCCCCCCAGCGCATGCAGCTTGTCTGCTACAGCGTGTACCTTTACCAGCATGTATCACAGAGCAGGTTAAACTTTTTAAAACATCCTACCTGTCTGTTCACCTCACGTCACCGCGCTGCTCCTTTTCACACTTTCGCTCCTACTGCTCATAGCGCACACCAGCTCCCTCAGTGCGCTCTGATTAGAAGAGCAAGAGCACGAAACGCGAAGCAAAAACTAATCTAAATTTATGTTACAGTGTCCGCACAGAGCAGGCCTACTGCGACATGTGGTTGAATTTTGCCTAATAAAAGTGCACAAATGCATCTGTTTGTTAAGACATGCGTTTGATAAATGTGTAAGAGTAAGGTAATGACAAAAAATGTACAGAATGTACACAAAGTTGTGCAAGGTACATCAACAGGCATTGTACATGTAAAGAATTGTCAATATATTTATAAATAAATAAATGATTTGTATGTCACCACTAGTACCTGTGAATAAAATGTGGTTTGTGCTTTGGTTTACAGTTTTACTTTATTGCAAACATATATATTTGTAAAATTTTGTGAGAAGGTAGTGTAAAGTGGGATCATGAAGAGGGGGAAAGTGAATTTTTACCCCCCAAAATGGGTGGTTGACATCTTAGTTTTTATTGACTGGAATGACCCCAGATTGCATCTCAGAGCATCTAGAGTTCAAAAATTTGCCCGCAGACCCCCCTAGCTTTTCGGTGACTTTCAGCTTTTTTCATTTCTGGTCATTTTCATCCCTGAGTTCCTCTTCATCTTCAGCTTTCTAACAGAAGAAGAAGATTTTGTGCCAACACTGACTGGTATTTGGAACTGTTCATATTTCCCTTCACCCTGACTAAGGCCCCAGTTCCAGCTGAAGAAAAACAGCCCCAAAGCATGATGCTGCCACCACAATGTTTCACTGTAGATATGATGTTATTTTGGTGATGTGCAGTGCTGTTTTCGCGCCAAATATTTCTTTTGGAATTATGTCCAAAAAGTTCAAGCTTGGTTTCATCAGACCATAGCACATTTTCCCACATGTCTTTTTGCAAAATGAAGCCGGGCTTGGATGTTTTTCTTTGTAAGATGAGGCTTCCGTCTTGCCACCGTACCCATAGCCTAGACATATGAAGAAGACAGGAGATAGTTGTCACATGTAATACACAGCCAGTACTTGCCAGAAATTCCTGCAGCTCCTTCAGTGTTGCTGTCGGCCTCTTGGCAGCCTCCCTGACTAGTTTTCTTCTCGTCTTATCATCAATTTTGGACGGACAACCTGTTCTTGGTAATGTCACTGTTGTGCCATATTTTCTCCACTTGATGATGACGGTCTTCACTGTGTTCCATGGTATATTTAATTCCTTGGAAATTCTTTTGTAGCCTTCACCTGACTGATATCTTTGAATAATGAGATCCCTCTGATGCTTTGGAAGCTTTCTGCGAACCATGGCTTGTACTGGAAGATGTGGCTACAAGAATGTGAGGAAAAGCCGACTAGGAAAAGCGGAGAGGAAAAGCCGACTAGAACAGCTGAACTTTATTTGAGTTGATCAGAGGCACTTTAAGTGGTGACAAGTGTGTGCTGACTCCAGTTTAACATGAGTTTGAATGGAATTGGTTCAATCTGAACACAGCCACATCCTGAGTTCTAAAAGGGTGTGCACACTTATCCAACCACATTATCTCAGTTGTTTATTTTTTCTTCATCTCCCTGAAAGATTTCTGTTTGTTTTTCCATTGCGTTGTACAATTTATAGGTCACATGAAAGGTGGAAAAAGTTGTGAAATTATTTATCTTGGTGTAACCTTACAAAAAAAACCTCACAAAAACCTGGCATTTGAACAGGGGTGTGTAGACTTTTTATATCCACTGTACATACATACATACTTACAATATATACATACTTACATACATACATACATACATACATACATACATACATACATACATACATACTTATTTACTTGCATACATATATACTTACTTGCATACATACTTACATATATACTTACTTGCATACATACTTACATATATACTTGCATACATACTTACACACATACTTGCATGCATATATACTTACTTGCATACATATATACTTACTTGCATACATACTTACACATATACTTACTTGCATACATACATATATACTTACTTGCATACATACTTACACACATACTTGCATACATATATACTTACTTGCATACATACTTACATATATACTTACTTGCATACATATATACTTACTTGCATACATATATACTTACTTGCATACATATATACTTACTTACTTGCATACATATATACTTACTTGCATACATATATACTTACTTACTTACTTGCATACATATATACTTACTTGCATACATATATACTTACTTACTTGCATACATATATACTTACTTGCATACACATATACTTACTTGCATACATACTTGCATATATACTTACTTGCATACATACTTACATATATACTTACTTGCATACATATATATATACTTACTTGCATACATATATACTTACTTACTTGCATACATATATACTTACTTGCATACATATATACTTACTTACTTGCATACATATATACTTACTTGCATACATATATACTTACTTACTTGCATACATATATACTTACTTACTTGCATACATATATACTTACTTGCATACATATATACTTACTTACTTGCATACATACTTACACACATACTTGCATACATACATGCATACTTATGGTAAATACTTTATTGATCCTGAAGGAAATTCAAAGTATACCAGCAGCAACATAGAAAGGATTTTAAACATGTATCATAAATTTGATCACAATCACTTTTTTTTTTCCAAGATAGTGCATCCCTGTTTTGAACCAACTAATCTATTTCTTTCATATATGTCTTTATTGCAGGCTGAAATAGTCAAAAGACTGAATGGGATCTGTGCTCAGGTGCTGCCTTATCTGTCACAGGAGGTAAAAGACACTAGACATGTTTATATGAAATGCTGCTTAAATTAAAGCGGGTGTATTATGTTAAATTGGTCATAAATGTGATACAGCACCATAATGTAGCATGTCCCCTTTAACTGTTCTGTTGTGTAAATGTGAAATCCTTTATGTTGATCTTGACAATGTTGTGTTTATATTTCAGCACCAGCAGCAGGTCATGGGGGCCATCGAGAGGGCCAAACAGGTCACACCTCCAGAGATGAACTCCATTATCCGAGTAAGCTGCTCAGTTTTAGTCAGACTTGTGTTTGTGAACATAACGTCAGAATGTTTATGTGCGTGACGAGACAGTATGGAGTCGAGTGTGTGTGTGAGAAATCCTTTAAACACAGAAGGAGTATACTGTCCAGACAGTAAAGCACCATACAGTTCTATAGTTCATCTCTAAACAAGATCAAGATCATATTTTATTGTCTCCCTTTTAGAGAAATTGGTCATGGGAAGGAGACAGGGGATGCATGCTTCTAAAAATATTAATTAAAATACTGCAATAAATCAACAACATCTTTTGCTCTGGTAAAGTTGTAGTGCTTTGATTGTACGTGTTCATAACTATTTCCCTTTTGTCTTTGCAGCAACAGCTCCAGGTGCAACACTTGTCCCAGCTGCAGGGTCTGGCTCTCCCTGTGGCGCCTCTGCCTCTGGGTCTGACCCCGCCCACTCTGCCCCCCACCTCCAGCGCCGGCCTCCTCTCTCTCTCCTCCATCCTCGCCAACTACTCCCACGGGGCGTCCCAGCCGGGCAAGGACGACAAGGGCCGGGACTCCGCAGAGAGACCCCCCCGAGCTGAGGATGGAGACAAATCTGACTAATGCCATGGAGATAAACAGGAAAACCGCCATCTGGAGTAGGGATGTCAGGAAGTCCGATTTTAGTGTTAAGATTATGACTAGAAACACTTAGAGTTTATAATTCTTTCACAGTAGTCAAAAACAAAAAGTAAATTAATCCTATATTATATTTTCTGAAGCTATGGTACAGTTGCACAGGTGATATGGACCTTTTAGTCCTGGTTTAGGCCTAGTTTAGTCCTTGTGTTTTCTTGGCTATTTCAGACCTGGTTAGTTTAGACCTGGTTTAGTCCCAGTTTGGTCCTGATTAGTTTAGACCCAATTTAGTCCTGGTTTAGTCCTGTCTAAAATGGATTTGGTTTAGTCCTGGATCTGATTTAGTCCTGACTTAGTACTACATTAGTCTTGGTATAGTCCTGGTTTAAACCTGGCAAAGTTAATCCTGGTATAGTTCTGGTTAAGGTCAAGTTTATACATAATTTCCAAATTCAGTATAATTTAATTTTAGAATTGATAATTTTAACCTAACTTAGTTCATTTAAGATGGTGCTTGCTGCAAATCAGAGTATCATTGTCCCAAAAAATTATCATAAACATTTCAACTTGACCAGCTTGATTAAATCTAACTTTCTAATTCACAAATGCTTTTATTTTTCGATTGCTGGGTGACATAAAAACTATTCACATATAGGTTTATTAATTTGGAGTATAGATTAATTTTAAACCAGATGTTATTTCTACTGTCAACATCTAAAATTCTTTATTCTTTGTAAAATCGATGAATCCTGGCATCCCTGGTCCGGACGGAGTGAGGCATGCTGGGTAATTGAGTTCAAACCAGACCAAAAGTCCTCCGGTGAGTTGGGGTTGTTATGACGACAGGGTGGAGAGGACTGAATGAAAAATCATTTGGATCCAAAAGTAAAGGATTGCGTGTGTTTTTTTTAATTTTGTTGTTTAGACTCAGTTCAAGCTTTTAGACTTTAAATAGTGCATTTTTTAGTATAAATCCAGATGAAGTACAAAGCAGTCCATCTACACAGCCCCGTCTCCCATACGTTCTCTTAATGTCTTGATCATTTTCCTTTTTTGTTTAAAGCTGCACTATGTAACTTTTTGGTTTGCGGTCCATCACCTGCTTGTTTCTATGGATATATCATTGCTCTGCCTGGAATGTTCCACAGTATGATATTAAACTACCTTACATTTATTACATTACAGGTGGTTTTATAGCTCAAAAACACCTAGAAAAAAACAGGCATTCTGACTGTGAGCGGGGTCGCCTCTCCATAGATCTGACCTGTAACTTGGTCTTTAATGCCATACTGTGAAACATTCTAAACAAAGCAATAACCTCTCCATAAAAGAAAAGCATTTGACGGACCCTCCATTAGAAAAGTTACACAATGCTCCTTTAAAATGTCCTACTCAAGTTATTATTATTATTAGTTTATTCCAATCTGTATAATAATTTTAAGTATTTTTGAAACGCATTTGTAAAATCTGTTGTATTCTGAAATGGCCAACCACACTCAAATATATAGACGTTTGTTAGATCCAAATAGCATTCTTATTTAATGGGATCATGCTATTTAAATTTAAATGAACTCCGGTAGCATTTTCTGATTAAAAGATGCTCCTTTGACAGATGCACTGCGTAACATTTCAAGTGCCACCTGGAGTCTGCATGGAAATATTATTGCTTTGTCTAGAATGTTCCACAGTATTGATTAAACCTTCAGTATCACAAGGGAGACGAGCAGGTTGCAGCATTACGCTACATTACAACTCAGATCTGTGAAGAGTCGTGCCTATTCACAAAAGGAATTATTGTATTTTTGAGCAATAGAAACTTGTGTAATGAATAAATGCTGGATGGATTTGTTTAAGGGAAAGCAATAACATATCCATGGAGACAAGCAGAATTGTCCAGTGCACTTTTAAAGCATAGATAAAAGTTAAGTGTTGCGGTAATTGTATAATTCTGAAAATTAAGCACCTTTTTTGTATTTTCCTTCACCCCTGTCCCCTCCCACTGAACTGGTCTATTCTCAAAAAGACCAATTTACCTTGACGAGCACTGTACCTCTGTAGTAGTTTAATTACACTGTATCAAGCTTTAGTTAATTGCATTCACTTTCTTTGTTTATTAAAGGATCTGTGCCCTTGTGAATTCACACGCTCCGTAAATGAAAATCATTATCAGTTAACTACTCAAAAATTCAAATTGTATTGTCCCTAAATTGTAAAAAAAAACAAAAAAAAAAAAAAGTTTGGTAGTTGCTATAGTGACACTGACAATTGTCAGCTATGATATTACCAAAAATAAAATCCCCCTAAATTCTACAAAACGCCAACAAAGCATCACAGAATAGATTTTTTTTTTTTTTTTTTTTACATTAACACCATTATAATATCGGATTACATACCACACTGGGCCTGGGTTATGTTGGACTCGGTTTAGTCCTGTTCTGGTCTCGGGTTAGTATCAGTTTTATGTAGTGAAGGCAAGTCTGAATGCTACCTTATTCATATATAATATTACAGTGTACTTTCCCAAATTTCCCCTTTTGCCTAGCCTCTATGCTTTACAATCGATTTAAATAATATGTACCACTGTGGTTAGACAAATTCTCATAAAAAGTAAAAAAAAAAAAATCCCTATTATAATAGTTTTCTTTCTAACTTTAAGTATTGAAATGTTAAAAGCTTGAATCTTACCCATTTCTGCAGTTTTTATGCTTGGTTTTGACAGCAGGGGGCAGTAATGTTTTGTCTTGGACTTAAAAGTGACATTGACCACCATCTTAAGAGCACATGGCTAATATTTTTATGATCATTTCAAAGGCACTTAGCTTTTTTGCTAACTATTTGTTGGCCCAAGTAACTCGTTTAAAGATACACTATGTAACTTTTCAGTTGGGGTCCTTCACCTGCTTGTTTCTATGGATATGTCATTGCTCTGCTTCGAATGTTCCACAGTATGATGGTTTTATTGCTCAAAAATACAGACATTCTGACTGTGAGTGGGGTCGCCTCTCCACAGATCTGACTTGTAACTCTGTAACTGCTTTGGTCTCCATGAAGACAAAAAGGTTCACTACCATACTGTGAAACATTCCAGAGAAAGCAATAATAAAGCGGGTGACAGATTCTCCACCAGAAAAGTTCCATAATGCACCTTTAAACTAATTTCTTCAGACATGAATAGTGTTTTATTGCTGTCAAGGGCCAATTTGTATCCATATGAATTTATCAATACATATTTTTAAAGCATTTTTGTATGTCTCAAAGCTGCTTTTTAACGTGTGTGTACAATGGACGAGTTTGGTGTTGTGTGTGTGCAGCCTAAACATTAACAAGGCACAATGTTGTAAACCATGTCTTTTTTGGCTGTTTTTTCACATTCTCAATCACTTTAGCATGTTTTTTTTAGGTTTGTATGTGTTAAATGCTTTTTGTGCAGAAAAATACTGTCTCATTCTCAAATATTTGGGGCAGGAAGTATGTAAACGACCAACTGTGTACTCTATTCAGAATGGATCAACATTTTAGCAGTAAGGAAGCTTCTCTGGTGCCTTACAAATAAACGACGTGATTGAGAGCAGTTGTCGTTTGTGTGTTTTTTGAGGTCAAATGTATTTTGAGGATTATAATGTAATTTTCTATATTTATGGCATGGACTAAATTTATGAATTTGTGACAAATACAGTGCAAGTATCCCTAAAGTGCAGCTCTTGTGATGTCACTGCTCCAGTGAAGAACAAGTGATGGTTAATAGGATTGGCCAGAAATTTGATAAAGAGATTTTAAAACTAATATCACAACTACTCATTATAAAAACACAAATAGGACAAAGTTGGACATTTCCTGAATACTTTAAGAATTTTCATATTCTACATTAGAGCACTGGCCCTGTGTGAGGCCAGTTTACGTAGTCTGATGTAGTTTAATAATAATAATAATACGTGAAGAGTCCCTCAGTCGTCCAGGTAGAATCCATGATAAAAGAAGAAATTCAATTTGTCAACTGGACAAAGTTTGTTTGGTCGAAAACGTTTCGCCGCTCATCCGAGAGGCTTCGTCAGCTCTAATAAGAAGGGGAGTTAAAGAGGCTATTTTTTTGTCAAAAAAGAGAATCCTTCTCTGAACAGAAATGGTGGAGTCAGACATAATTTGTCTCCCATCTATAATTCCATTCTTAAGCCTAGATCAAGCAAACAGGGGAACAATAGGGCTATGAATAGGTATGCTAATCTAGACGCCAGAGAAACAAAAGACTGAAACCAATGAGATAGTTTCAGAAAGTAGTTAGCTAGTTAGCTCCTCCCTGCAGCAAGATATAAGCAAGTGTCTTACCAGCATTCTAATTAGAGCTGACGAAGCCTCTCGGATGAGCGGCGAAACGTTTTCGACCAAACAAACTTTGTCCAGTTGACAAATTGAATTTCTTCTTTTATCAATAATAATAATAATAATTAATAACGCATTTGTTTTATATAGGGCTTGTTCCAGACCTTAAATTTTCCTTAAATGTTGTGCATTATTGTAACCACTTCCCGTGGGTAGATTGATGGAAGAGAGGCTGCCAATCTACCATCAGCCGCTCCGGTCACCACCAACACTTACACACGACACACCACTTTCATACTGTAATGTAGGTGAAGTGTCTTGCCTAAAAACACAACAGTTTTTTGCCACTCACGCCCCACTGTGGTACCTGAAATTCCCAGTGATCTCCCATCCAAATGCAAACCAGACCCTCCCTGCATGGCTTCTCAGAGCTGACCGGATCAGGCTTTGACAACAAGGTTAGTCCAGGTTTGGTACCAGGTTTAGTCCCAGTTCATTCACAGTTTTAATGTGGTGTGAGTGTGAAGAGCACCATAAGACCACATAGTATATTAAAGAAACTACTCATGTGTCTTGCTTGCTTTTTTACCATCATCGAGTCAAGCTGGTATTGAGTAGCATTTTCCTTCATATCAAAATTGAGAGTGAACTTTTAGTTTTGTGACAGTATTACCAGTGATGCATGGGGTAAGAAAGAAGAAGAAAATTATAGTTGTGATTCACAGGTGTCACCATCCTTGCAGGTTGTTGCCTAAGGCCATCCATATTTGGCAAGTTGTACAGCATATACATAACATTACACTAAATAATGAAACATAATAAATATACATAATATACACATAATATATACATAATAATATACATAATATGGCTGCAATGTTACGCTTGATCAGTTATTTTTATGGTAAGATGTGGTATAAAATAAAAATGTGGAATTCAGTTAAAATAAGTTTACAATTTGTTAATATCTATTAGCCATTCTGAATTTTTAACATTGTGATAGAAAAAAAGTATATTTCTGACCAGGTACTGAGTAGGCAAGGATTGGTTGACTAGTTTCTTAAAGGGATAGTGCGTTGTTTTTTTTTATGTTAAAGGTCCCATGGCATGAAATTTTCACTTTCTGAGGTTTTTGAACGTTAATGTGAGCTCCCCTACCCTGTTTAGCCCCCCCCCCCATGGTTAAAAGTTGTGAAATGTCTAAACTGAGCATTTGCGATCCTTTTCTGCGTTACAAAAAATCTGAGCTCAAATGGGCGATTTTGAACAAGGCACCTTATTGACGTCAGATCGAAAAAAGAAATGCAAATGCAGTTCCACCCCCGTCTGTCTGTACTCAGCGTCTCTGTAAATCACGCCCAGAGAGTTTGGACCGCGAATGAGCTAGGCAATGCGAAATGCATTTTTTTATTTGCCTGGAGGCACGTCCGAGTGTTTCTAGGCTCGGAAGTCCTTTATCTGAGCCTCTGGACCTTTGAACAGCAGTGGTTTAATTTTATTTTCTGTGGAAATGTGTTTATTTTTCAATGGAACGCTTCAAATCTCTCCCCCCGTGCAAAAACAAGGAAATGGATCAGCTGAGAGCTCAGAGCGAGAGGGAGCGTTTGGCCATGCCCCCACCCTCTACTATTGGCCAGCTCTTTTCTCCTCATTTGCATTCAAGCAACAACGCCCATTATGACCTGTTCAGAGAGAGAAAAAATACTCTTTCTCATCTTATCTCTGTTTCTCATGCACTGAGTGTTGATTTTGAAGAAGGATTCATTTACAGTATTAGGGAACCATTAAGGAGCCATATAAAAGCATCAAGAAGTACCATGTCATGGGATCTTTAATCTGTATGGGTTTCCTTCTAAAAGTTCCGTGTGTTGACAGCGGCTTACCTCTGACACTCTCAGCTGATCCCGGTTCGGCTCGCTTTCTGGAGCCCACGTAAGTAGGTCCGGTAACTTCCCTGGAACATGAAATAAAGCTTTTTTTTTTCTTCTCAAAACAAAACATTTGTTAGAAAGGTGATATATTTGCTTCCCAAACAGTTGTCCACGAAACATCCAGCAGTGTAGATTGCGTTCGTGTATTGTCTCTCTGGGCTCCAGAAAGCGAGCTGAACCGGGATCAGCTGAGACTGTCAGAGGTAAGCCGGTGTCAACACACGGAACTTTTAGAAGGAAACCCATACAGATTAACATAAAAAAAACAAAACAAAAAACAAAACGCACTATCCCTTTAAACCTATAGCTTATATTTTTGCATTTAAAATTTAAAAAGCAGAATAATACCAGTGGACAAATTACATTTGGCAAAAATAAAACAAAATGACTCAATTAGCACATAATCACTTGACCAAATTTGAACAAACAAAAAAGCAACACTATAATATGTATTTATAACCTGATACCTTTTGCCGCGTTAAAAACCCATTATGCTGCTATCGACAGCCTATATGCTCCACTGTGTTTTTAAACTCCATACACCTTCACAAGAATCATTTAGATAATTTCAGCCCTGGAATTGACATTCTCTATTAAAGTAAAGGTAAAGGCAGCTGTTAACTTGAACACTACCGCTTCATGACAAGGTGGAACAGAGCATTTTGAGCTTTGGAGATGTAGACAGAATAATAATAAAGGATTACTCAAATGTGTGAATGAAACAAAACACAACTCCAGGTGTATTTTTGGTGAGCAAACAACATTTTAACATAGATCAGAAAATACTGTAATATGGGCCCTTAAAATTTTCAAGAATAATCTACCAGTAGACAAAGTAAATGCACTTGAGTTGTGGCGTGCACACACACACACACACACACACACACACAAAAGACTATAACTTGATACTTTTTCCTGTGTCGAAATTCCATTATTCTGAAGGACAGCGCTGACCTCACTGTCACAAGATACCAATCAACACACAAAAGTAACTCAAATAAAGCACTTTCTCTTGACATGGAAACAATGGCTTTTGTCTAGTCAAATAAAACCAGTTGCTACTAAGTCAATGCATGGTTTAATCATGTGATTGATGAGACAGTTTAAGGGTTTTCTAATCTATGTTTTAATGTTGTTTCCTCATCACAAACATGCCTGGAGTTGTGTTTTGTTTCATTCACACACGTTTAACACACAAACCCTCCATATTTAGGCTGAGTTCTTGTCTCAAACACAAAACACTCAGTTCCATCTTGTCATGTCATTCAGGAAGAGCTACACAGTGTAAACTCAGTACACCTTCACTAGAGTCGTTTGGATCATTTTAGCCCTGGAATTGCCAATCTCTACTGAACTAATAATAATAATAATAATAATAATAATAATAATAATAATAATAATAATAATAATAATAATAATAATAATAATAATAATAATTTATTAGTCTTATATAGCGCTTTTCCAGACGCTCAAAGCCGCGTTAGCCTCCCTATTCAAGACAATTTAGTGCATTATTCATTCACTCCATACTAAAGGTAAATGGTAGCGGTTAACTTGAGAACTACCACTACATGATAAAAGGAGAAATTCAATTTGTCAACTGGACAGTTTGTTTGGTTGAAAACGTTTCTCCGCTCATCCGAGAGGCTTCGTCAGCTCTGGTTCTAGTGCTGGTTAGACCCTGTTTATATCGAGCTGCCGGGAGGAGCTCACTACACTGAAAAAGCTCTGAAACTATCCCAGCTCCTCTGTCTCTTTTCTTTTACGAATTCCTCTGGCGTCTAGTATTAGCATATCTATAAGCCCTAGGAGGCGCTCACTACACTGAAATAGCTCTGAAACTATCTGTCTCTTTGTATTTCAAATTTCTCTGGCGACTAGTTTAGCCTCCCTATTCAAGACAAACGACCCTCTCCACTCCTCTGCCCTGGCTTGTCTGTCCTAATGTTTCTTTGTCTGTTTTGACTTGGTTTAAGAATCAAATTATAAATGGGAGACAAGTTGTGTCTAACTCCCCCATTTCTGTTTAACAACGGATTCTCTTTTTTGACAAAAATCGCCTCTTTAACTCCCCTCTCAAACCAGTTCTTTTCCCTGGCTAAGATCTGAACCTCACTGTCCTCAAAAGAATGACCCGTGGCTTCTAGGTGAAGATGTACGGCAGATGACGGTCCACTCTGGCACGCCCGTCTGTGTTGGTACATCCTCTTGTGAAGTGGCTGCTTGGTTTCCCCAATATAGCGCTCACTGCAGTCTTCACTACACTGAATGGAGTAGCCACTACATGGAGTACCACTACATGATATAACAAGGTGTAACAGAGCATTTTCAGCATAGCTCCAGGTGTGTTTTTGAGGAGGTAACATTATAACCTGGCTTAGACCTCACAAGAGTCAATTTGCGTGATATAAGACCTTTAAATATACAAAACTGAATACTGAAGACTGTGTCAATAGAAACTTGAGAACAAAATAGCTGTATGCTTTTTTTTTTTATCCTTTATTTATACCTGTAGGGAAATTATTCTCTGCATTTGACCCATCCTTCAGGAGCAGTGGGCAGCTCATCTTTCAGGCGCCCGGGGACCCATCTCCATGATCTTACTGCTAGGACCTCATCTGGCGGATTTTATCTGTACCGTGCCGTTTAAACTACACTAATAAACCATTAATACAGAGACAAACATTCACATTTGAATTAACTAGGGCTTTTCAAACATTTTAAAGTCATTAACTCACCTCTGATATGGTTCAAAAGGCCCAAACCCAGTCAGGAATCCCACAACCGCTGAGCAAGTCCAAACACGCCTCAACAGCATCCAAAAACAGCAACTGGGGCAGACAAAATGCACTGACGCACTAAATCATTGATTCAGTATAGTCCATTGTGCAAAATATAGTGACAGGTATGTTACTAGACTAGTGTAATATGTCTTCCTTAGTAAAATTACATAAGGTTGTTAAATTAAATGAATAATAATCTGTATTAAAATTGTAAAACCTATGAATATGAACAAGAATCAATACTGGAAAAAGTAATTTTAACAGGGAAAATATGGAAATTACCTGAATTTTGAGTTTTAGAATGGATTTTATCTATACCAGAACTAGTAGGTTATGAAACTAAATGATAATCAAAACTAGGTCTGGGAATAACAGGGTCCCTCATTATTGGATACAATTCACGATACATGACTCACAATACGATATTATCACAGCATGGCGATGTATGTGATAATTGATAGATTGCAAATTATACTCTGTTGTTTTTTTAAGAACCAAATACACTTAGCAGCAACTATTTCCATGTACTAAATAAGCAACTAAATTGTAGCACTGTCTCCAAAAGAAATGCTAAAACTCTTACCGACATATCGACAAGGCAAACCATGATAACAATCCTGTATTACCAAATTTAGTATGACAATACATCGATATTTCAATATTTTTGCACACCCCGATTAAAGACATGTTGAAAATTCCATTATATTGTCTGGAAAATAATGGGTTTTATAATTATTGCGGTATCAAAATCAGGGTCAAGTATGAAGCCTTCTTAGTATTAAAATCAAGTTTGAGATTGTTTAAAAACTTGTTTAAATGTTTTTAGTCTGCTGAGGCAAATGTTTAAAACTTCATATTTATTTATTGTCAGGAAAAGCATTGGTTCATTTTGGGGTTTTTCATCACTTTAAAGGAAAAGTAATGTTTTTTACAATTTGAGCCTTATTTCGGTAATAAAACAAGTTGTTTTACTCACCCATAGCACTTTGGTGTCATATGGAGCATTTCCGGAGATGTTTTAGATTAGCGTTAGGCTAACGCCGTTAGCCTAGCGCGACTTATAGCCATAGCTCGGGGCATTCCCCAAGCATGTAATATGCCCCGTGCGGGCTCCAAATAACACAAACTTTAGCACTTTTCAAATCATAGAAGCTCGATATCTTTAGTCTAGGATTTTGTTTGAATCAAAAGTGGCCTGTAATCCGAGATTTAGCCATAGTTTACAGCTTTGCCTTCCATGTTTGGGTCCCGGGAGCTGAGAGCACAGTCCGCACATGCGCACTGGCCTCCTCATCTACTCGAAACTATGGCTAAATCTCGGATTACAGGCCACTTTTGACCACACGAAATCGTAGACTAAAGACATCGAGCTTCTATGATTTGAAAAGTGCTAAAGTTTGTGTTATTTGGAGCCCGCACGGGGCATATTACATGCTCGGGGAATGCCCGAGCTATAGCTATAAGTCGCGCTAGGCTAACGGCGTTAGCCTAACGCTAATCTAAAACATCTCCGGAAATGCTCCATATGACACCAAAGTGCTATGGGTGAGTAAAACAACTTGTTTTATTACCGAAATAAGGCTCAAATTGTAAAAAAACGTTACTTTTCCTTTAACTTCTGTAAATGTGTGAAAAGTTATACTGAAATAAATAACTAGGCTACGAAGGCATAATCATGAATCTTAACTAATGTGAACTGGTCTTTTTGGAGGCATGGTGGCTGAGTGGCTAGCACTCACACTTCACAGCAAGAAGGTTCAAGGAGTTTGCATGTTCTCCCTGTGTCTGGGTGGGTTTCCTCCTGGCACTCCGGTTTCCCCCATCAACCCAAAACATGCTCCAGGTAAAATCCTCCAGCTGAGGTCCTGACCAAACCTAAACAACAAGATCATGGAGATGGTCCCCGGGTGCAGTAATGTGCTGCCCAGAGAACAATTTCTTCTGTGTGAGGTCAATAAAGTCATTCTTCTTCTTCTTCCTCTAAAAGGAACCAAGAGTTTGTTACTGAAGTATATACTGTATATTTTATCGCATTACTAGAACTACGAGAGAGAGATAGCCACAAAACACATCATAAAAATGTATTGAAAAGAATGGTAACTTCACAGATATTGGTACATTCTCAAAAAGCTACACAGTTTTTGAATAAAATAGTTATATAAACAAATGACACAATATATGTTTCATGGTGATATTGCAAAAGCAGTCTATACATGGAAAAATACATATATAAAAAAGATGCATTATGTAACTTTTGTGGTAGAGAGTCTGCCATCTGCTTGTCTCCATGGAGATAGATAATGCCATACTGTGAAAAAAAAAGAAAAGAAGCAATAACATCATCAGGGAGACAAGCAAGGTGGTGAACCCTCTATCAGAATGGTTACACAATGCATCTTTAAAGGGATAGTGCATTTTATTTTTATGTGAATCTGTATGGCGTCCCCTTCAGCAGTGTCGTCCATTCACACTGGAGCGAAAGTAGTTCTGGCAAGTTATCGGGGACATTTAATAAAGCTTATTTTTCTTCTCAAAACAATATTTGTCCAAAAAGTGATATATCTGCATCATAAAACAGTTGTCCATGAAAAATTCAGCAGTCGGAATCACTTGATGCTATTTTCTGTCGATTCGTATCACTGTGCGCCTATTAGTATTATTAGCCTGTTCACTTGTAAACATCCACTTACAAGAGGACAAGCTAATAATACTAAAAGGCGCGCAGTGATACGAATTGACAGAAAATAGCACCAAGGACTCGGCTCACAGGACACGGTCAGCGGTAAGTCAGTGTTAATGGACAACACTGCTGAAGGGGACACCGTACAGATTCACATCAGAAAAACGCACTATCCCTTTAACAAGGTAATAAGATGTGGAGATATTTGTCAAGAAAATTGAATTATATTGATCCAGTGTAGGTAAATTAGCAGTCATATCAAGAACATAAAGTACACGTTTTAAAGGTGCATTGCGTAATTTTTGTGGTGGAGGGTCCGTCAAATACTTTTCTCCATGGAGATGTTATTGCTTCGTCTGGAATGTTTCACAGTATGGTATTAAACTTTCCTGTGTTCATGGAGACCAAAACAGACCAAGTTACAGGTCAGATCTGTGGAGAAGCGACCCCGCTCACCGTCAGAATGTCTATTTTTCTAGGTATTTTTGAGCAATAAAACCACCTGTAACTGCAAATGTAAGGTAGAGCTGTTTAATGTCATACTCTGGAACATTCCAGGCAGAGCAATGACATATCCATAGAAACAAGCAGGTGACAGACCCCCAACCAAAAAGTAACATAGTGCACCTTTAAAGACAAAAAGGAGAACATTTAGTATTTCTTTGCAGTCTAAACAGGGATGCGACCATGACAAAACACATATCAAATTGCACAGTGTCATACAACAATAAACATTTAAATCACATATTTTTGGCAGTACACACACCCCATACTGAAAAACACAGGTGTAGCTTCTGTTCCAACAGGCCTCTGGGAACGTGCGAGTTTTGATAGTTGTAAAAACGCTTGTGAAATCTTCCCCTCAGTGTGAGCCCAGTCCCGCTACAGTGGTTATTGAGCTGGGGTAAAAGGTGACGATAGAGGGGGCAAATAATGTCCCGTAATGATAGTGGTAGACATGGCCGTATACAAACTTTAAGAATAGTGAAGTAGAGATCTGGTTTAATTCTGGTCTAGTCACGGTGTAGTCCAGATGTTAGGATTAAAGGTCCAATATTATGTCAAATTGACTCTTGTGAGCTTTAAGCAATGTGACAATGTACCTCATCAAAAACATGCCTGGAGTTGTGTTTTGTTTCATTCACACATATTTGAGTAATTCTTTATTATTAGTCTGTGTACATCTCCAAAGATCATAAAGTTCTGTTCCACCTTGTAATGTCATGTAGCGGTAGTAACAGCTACATTTTACTTTTTGTTTAGTAAAGACTGGCAATTCCAGGTCTAAAATTACCCAAATAATTCTAGTGAAGAAGTAGTGCCACGTGACATCACAAGGTGGAATGGAGTGTTTTCTCTTTGTGAGAAGAACTCAGCCTAAATATGCAGGATTTGTGTGTTGAACATGTGTGAATGAAACACAACTCCAGGTATGTTTTTGGATGAGGAAACATTTCAACATAGATCAGAAAATAGTGCAATATGGGCCCTTTAAATGGTTTCCTATTGAAGTCCTGGTTTTTGGTCTTTAAGGCCTCATTTGGGGCTTGTAAAGTTTGAACTGCTACGGTGTACTCCATGCATAGCCCTGGTTTAGTCCTGATTTGATCCTGGTTTAGTTCCAGTTCAGTTCTAGTTTAGACTGGGCTTTGTGGTCATAGTTTAGACCCTATTGCGGCATGAAAACCCCATCAGGAGCTAGTTTAGACCTGATTTAATCCTGGTTCAATTCTGGTTTACACTGGGTTAAATTCGCAAGGTTTAGACCCTAAATTGTAGGTGTCCAGACCCCATTAGGGCCTTGTTTACTGTAGACCTGGTTTAGTTGAACTGTTCTGGTTTAGTCTTGTTTTAACTGGTCTACTGTACAGTGGCTTTAGCTGTTGCAGTTTACACCTCATTCAGACCCTGTTTAGTCCTGGTTTAGTCCCAACCTCGTTTTGTCTAGGTTTTAATCTGGTCATAGTCCTGGTTTATTCTTGCATTTACATTTCAGTTATTAAAGGAATATTAATGTTTTTTACAATCTGAACCTTATTTCAGTAATAAAACACGTTGATTTACTCACCCATATCACTTTAGTAACATTTGGAGCAGGTCCATAGATTTTGTAGGTTAGGATATATCGAGTAACGTGAGTGCTCAAGGCACAATGTTGCGGTCAACAAATAACACAAACTTTAGCACTTTTCAAATCACAGAAGCTCGCTGTGTCAGCGTAGACTTTAAGTGGAGTCCAAAGCGGCCTGAAACCCGATATCCAGCTATAGTTTCATTTAGGGATGTCAACAATTAATCAACAGCCCAGGGCTGCTGAGCACGAGATTGAACCGCGGCGCCGCGTAGTCTCAGCCCGAGCCACAAACCAGCCGCACGAAACCAGCAGCGGCACGTGGTGGTTTAATCCTGGTCTAGACCTGGTCCAGTCCTGGTTTAGTCCAGGCCCAGTCCAGGTTTAGACCTGGTTTAGACCTGGTTTAGTTCTGGTCTAGACCTGGTTTAGTCCACGTTTAGTCCTGGTCTAGTCTCTTAGCCAATCAGGACGCAGAACACAATGTTACACTATAAAAAAATGTTACACTATTAAAAAAAAAATTGGGAAAAAAAAAATCCGTGAACCGCGATAGAGCGAGGGATTACTGTATTTTGTTATTCAGCATCAATACATTTGTCTGCTTTTTATTAAGGAATAATTAATTGAGGAATATACAATATAATAATACTATGATATATTTATGACTCAGTGTTATGTTACTATAGCTTATATTCTTAAAGACCCTATTGAAACACTCAAATTCAGGTGAAAAACGCCGCTTATCAGTTAATCGTTAATCGATCGATAAAGTCAACTATAGATGAATGAATTAATCGATAAGTTGCCTCCCTAGTTTCATTTGATGACGTCATCATAGAGGACAGCACGCATGCGTGAATTCCCCAGCTGATTCGCAGATAAACACCGCTCTGAACTTTTCTGTTGTGAGACATGGCTGAAGATTCAGACTTTGAGACTGAAGACACGTTATTTGAGTATGATGGCCGTCCCTGTTGTTTTGAGCCTGAGTATACGGAAGAAGAGATATTAGAAAGAAGGAAGCGGAGACAGTTTGAGGAGCAACACACCAGAGAAGAGCAAGAGACAGGCCGTCTACGAAAAGACAGTACCTGGTGGTGTTTATGTGGACATTGTATGTCGATGGCAACAGAGGAAGAATGCCTTTGCTGTCTCGAGTGGGAGATGAACGTCTGGGTGATAACAGAAATCTGTGTCTGTCAACTCTGGAGGATATTCGTGCCATGATGAACCGTGGTGTAATAGAACATTTTTTCGTGTTACGAAGTTAAATTGGAGGAGCCAGCCAAAGCCTGCCGGACCACACGGGCAACTTTCAGCTGAGTAAGTAGCCAATACACAATTATTGTTTGTTTGCATTGAATTGGTTTGTTATGCCTATATAGTCATGATGACATAATCTAATGAATCTATAGTTGGGTATCGGGTTTCAGGCCGATTTTGACCAAGCAAAACTGTACAGTGACACATCGAGCTTCTGTGATTTGAAAAGTGCTAAAGTTTGTGTTATTTGTTGACCGCAACATTGTGCCCCGAGCACTCACGTTACTCGATATATCCTAACCTACAAAATCTATGGACCTGCTCCAAATGTTACTAAAGTGATATGGGTGAGTAAATCAACGTGTTTTATTACCGAAATAAGGTTCAGATTGTAAAAAACGTTAATATTCCTTCAAAGGCAAATGAAAGTTTTTACAATCTGGACCTTATTAAAATGGGTGAGTAAATGACTTTGTTTTATCACTGAAATAAGGTACAGATTGTAAAAACGTTACTTTCCCTTTAAATAGAATACTGTGGCGTGGCCCATGACCTGGTGGTGTATACGACTGTGCTGGTTCAGGAGGGAGGGGGCTCATACAGGGTTAGTGCAGTTGTAGTGGTTTCCGTGTTGAGAGTCTGGACGTGGGGCACTGCCTTTATTGTCCAAAGGTTCATCTTCTGGTGTGTCAGGAGCAGTGCACAGAGGGGGGCGTTGTTTGAAGAAGTCAGACACGTATCTTACCTGAAGAAGAGGAGAAGAAACATCATGAAATATCTATACTGTAAATGTGAAAGATGCAAGCAAGTTAGGCAGTGAGAGACTGTATTCTGTGGGCCAACAACACTAAAGCAACCTGTCAGGAGGAATGAACATGGGGACCCATCTCCGGATCTTGTTCTAGTCTTGGACTACCTTAGCTGAAGGATTTTACCTACTGTACATGCAAACTCTGCGCACAAAGACTTGGGCGACCCACATTTCAAACCAGGAACTTTCTTCACTGTGAGTGCTAGACACTCAGCCATCATGACACCTGTGTGTATATGCATGTATGTATCAATGTTAATATGTCTGTGCGTTTCAGAATCATGACATTTTTAATGTTGCCTATAACAGGAAGCCGAAACCTAGTTAGAAATTTGACCATTTTTACTCAATTTGTCAAATTACTCTGGACAAACGTTTATTTAAAGGAAAATTAATGTTTTTTTTACAATCTGAGCCTTCTTTCGGCAATAAAACAAGTAGTTTAACTCACCCATAGCACTTTGGTGTCAATTGGAGCAGTTTTGAAGAAGTTATGTTGTAGTCGTTCTGTTCTACTAATGATCCCGTATCCGTTAGCGTGAGTGCTCGGGGCACTGATTTGCGGTGTCCAAATAACACAAACTTTAGCACTTTTCAAATCACAGAAGATCGCTGTGTCAGCGTAAACTTTTAGTAGATTCCAAAACGGCCTGAAACCCGATATCGCAACAGAAAAGTAAAGTTCAGAGCGGTGTTAGCTTCTTTCGGACTAGCGGTGTTTACAAAACAGCTGAGTTCACGCATGCGCACTGTCCTCTCTGATGACGTCATCAAATGAAACTATAGCTGGATATCGGGTTTCAGGCCGTTTTGGAATCCACTAAAAGTCTACGCTGACACAGCGATCTTCTGTGATTTGAAAAGTGCTAAAGTTTGTGTTATTTGGACACCGCAAAGTAATGCCCCGAGCACTCACGCTAACGGATACGGGATCATTAGTAGAACAGAACGGCTCAACATAAGTTCTGCGATACTGCTCCAATTGACACCAAACTGCTATGGGTGAGTAAAACTACTTGTTTTATTGCCGAAAGAAGGCTCAGATTGTAAAAAAACGTTACTTTTCCTTTAAAAATAAGCATTTGTCCAGTCGACATATTGAATTTGCCATGGATTCTACCTGGACAACTGAGGGATTCTACACACATTTTCTTTGAACTATAGAATGTTATGATATCTTCTGAAACCCAACGTTAAAATCAAATAACAGGAGAATTGTTTTCCTTGAAGGATTTTCTATGTAAAACCATTCTTGTATAATTAAGTTGCCGTGTTAGAGTGTAGAGTCCGCAGTATTTATTATATGATAAATACTTTAAGTGGAGAAGGCACTGAGCTAAAACCTATAGTAATGATAAGGGAATGTGTCTGTTCATGTGTCTAGTTTCTTCCCTTCTGTTTTTCATCTTGGAAACAATACAGAAGAATGCAATAAGTAGAAAGAGATTAAGCCACAAGATTAATGTAATGAATAATTATAGGCTAGTACTGGGCGAATTCACACTTGTATACACATCTCATATAAATTGAAACTAAACTTTCACTAAACCTGGACCTAAACCCAGACTAGACCAGGACTACATCAGATCTTTATTATGACTAATCTGGGATCAAACCAGGACTTAACCAGGATCACCCATAGTGACTTAGGACAGAAATAATCAGGTTTAGCTTTTGTGGACTTCTTAAATGTGACATATTAACCATAGAGTAACAGGCTCCAGCCCTTGAACAACATTTTAGAATAATTTTCAATAAATATTTTTTATATTTGAAGGTGCACTATATAACTTTTCGGGAGAGGGTACACCAGCTGCTTGTCCCCATGGAGATGTTATTCCTTTGCCGGAATATTTCCATAAACTTAACTATCTCCACAGAGGCAAGTAGGTGATGCCACATGGCCAAGTTACAGGTCAGATCTGTGCAGAAGTGACCCTGCCCACAGTAACAATGCATGTTTTTCAAGGTATTTTTGTAGCAATAAAACACCTATAATTGAAAAAAATGCAATATTATGGGACATTCTTGGCAAAGCAATAACATGACATTAGACCAGTTGGTGGCAAGTGCATTTAATTGTGTAGCAAACTGTTAAAGGGATATGCCACCCCCAGGTCAAATTTGGGCATCTCCCCACAGTCCAGAGACTAAAATAAGTGGTGGAAAGCGTTTTTCTGGTGACGCAGCCATTGTCCAGGTCTGTCAGCACTGACCGCCGCGGTATCTGCAGCTCCTCCGCGTTAGACTGGAGTCTAACGGCGCCAGAGAAAGATTTCGGCCAAAAGGAATTAATTTGCTCGATGCTTTTCCCAATTACTTTCTGTGTAGTGCGCATTCATATCGAGTGCAAATAAATGTGCAAATCAACACGGAGAGCTTGCCTTGGTCATTTTGGGTGGGAACTATTTTTCAGTGCGGAAAAACACAGACGAAGCACACACCACGCTGCGTAACAGGGGAACTCCCTTCCTGGTGCGTAACAGGGATTCCCCTGTCAGCGTGGTGTGTGCTTTGGCTGTCTTTTTCTGCACTGAAAAATAGTTCCCACCCAAAATGAACAAGTCAAGCTCTCCGTGTTGATTTGCACATTTATTTGCACTCGATATGAATGCGCACTACACAGAAAGTAATTGGGAAACGCATCGAGCAAATTAATTCCTTTTGGCCGAAATCTTTCTCTGGCGATGTTAGACTCCAGTCTAACGCGGAGTAGCTGCAGATACCGCGGCGGTCAGTGCTGACAGACCTGGACAATGGCTGCGTCACCAGAAAAACACTTTCCACCACTTATTTTAGTCTCTGTGGGGACTGTGGGGAGATGCCCAAGTTTGACCTGGGGGTGGCATATCCCTTTAAATTATTATTATTATAAATGAATAATAAATTCTCTGATTGGACTCACAATGAGGACAGCAATGAGTGCCCCCTGCAGTAATCCCACCAGCACGTCGCTCCAGTGGTGTTTGTAGTCAGACACTCGGGTGTAGCCCACGTAAACCGCAAACATCACCAAGAAGAACTGAATCGTGGGTCGAACCAAACGTGTCCATTTACCCTGCATCCTGGCCTGTACGTACAGCTGGGGACAAAACAAGGATCACTTTATAATAGTGAAATAAATACTTATTTAAAAATATATTTTTTTGTGTTTCTAGTGTTATATTTTTAATTATATACAGTGCCGTGAAAAAGTATTTGCCCCCTTCCTGATTTCTGTGTTTTTTGCATATTTATCACTCAAAACATTGTCAGATCATCAAACCAATTTTAATATCACACAGAAACAACCCAAGGAAAGACAAAATTCAGTTTTTGAATGATGATTCCATTTATTAGTGCACAAAAAAAATCTAAACCTATCTGGCCCTATGTGAAAAAGTAATTGCCCCCTTAATCTAATAGCCAGTTGAGCCTCCTTTGACAGCAATAACTGTAACCAAACGTTTGCGATAATTGGTGATGAGTCTTTCACACCGCTGGGGAGGGATTTTGGCCCACTCTTCTATGCAGAATTGTTTCAATTCTGCCATATTGGAGGGTTTTCTTGTATGAACTGCCCGTTTAAGGTCACACCACAGCATCTCAATCGGATTTAAATCCGGACTTTGACTTGGCCACTCCAAAACCTTAATTTTGTTTTCTTTGAGCCATTCAGAGGTGGACTTGCTGGTGTGTTTTGGATCATTGTCCTGTTGCATGATCCAAGAGCGCTTGAGTTTGAGGGCACGAACTGATGGCCGGACATTCTCCTTCAGGATCTTCTGGTAAACAGCAGAATTCATTTTTCCGTCAATCACAGCAAGTTGTCCTGGTCCTGAGGCAGCAAAGCAGGCCCAGACCATCACACTGCCACCACCATGCTTTACTGTGGGCACCATGTTCTTTTTATCAAATGCTGTGCCATTTTTACGCCAGATGAAACGGGCTGCAGACCTTCCAAAAAGTTCAATTTTAGACTCATCGGTCCACAAAATGTTTCTCCAAAAGTCTTGAGGGTCATCAAGGTGCTTTTTGGCAAAGGTGAGACGAGCCTTTGTGTTCTTTTGTGAAAGCAGTGGTTTTCTCCTGGGAACTCTTCCATGGATGCCATTTTTGGCCAGTGTTTTTCTAATGGTGGAGTCATGAACACTGACCTTAACTGAGGCCAACGAGGCCTGTAGTTCTTTCGATGTGCGTCTAGGTTCTTTTGTGACTTCCTGAATGAGCCGTCGTCGCACTCTTGGAGTAATCTTAGTTGGTCGACCACTCCTGGGAAGGGTTGCAACTGTTCCCAGTTTCCTCCATTTTTGAATAATGGCTCTGACAGTGGTTCGCTGGAGCCCCAGAGCTTTGGGAATGGCTTTGTAACCTTTTCCTGAATTATAGACTTCTATCACTTTTTTTCTCATTTGTTCTTGAATTTCTTTGGATCGTGGCATGATGTGTTTGTTCTTGAGATGTTGTAGCCAACTTCACTTTGTTTGACAGGAACTATTTAAGTGATTTCTTGATTCAACACAGGTGGTGACAATCAGGTGTGGGTGTGGCATGTAGAACTGAACTAAGTTTTCTCAAAACTGTGGTTAGTCACAGTTAGTTTGTGATTTAACAAGGGGGGGCAATTACTTTTTCACATAGGGCCAGATAGGTTTAGATTTTTTTTGTGCACTAATAAATGGAATCATCATTCAAAAACTGAATTTTGTCTTTCCTTGGGTTGTTTCTGTGTGATATTAAAATTGGTTTGATGATCTGACAATGTTTTGAGTGATAAATATGCAAAAAACACAGAAATCAGGAAGGGGGCAAATACTTTTTCACGGCACTGTAGCAGACTTGATTTTTTTTATTTGCACACTTCATTATCTGTAATATATTGCGCTATGTGGTCAAGTTACAAGACTTTTAGATTAGATTAAATCCAATTGTGAGGCCATAAATCAAAATACAAAAAAATATATATCTATAAAAATAATATACAGAAAATAAAGTTATAGTACTTTTTATCAAAGAAAGAAAGAAAATGCATAACTTCCATTCTGCTCTTCCAGCTCCACCAAACGCACAGGCAGGATGGGTGAAGTGTCTTGTCCAAGGACACCATGTCAGCATGTTATTGTGGTAAGGCAAAACTTGAATGACCAAATTGTCTTGCACTCCAGAGTGTTTTACATTACTATGTGCAGCACTTTGGAAACTTGTTTGAATCTTGTTTATAAAATGTACTACACAAATACATTTGGATTGGACTGGACCAATAGAAATCAGATTTAACATTTGTGAATTTGCTTTTGAGATATCTTACAAGTAAATACAATGTAATCAATAGGAAAAACTGTCTGGGAGTATGACAATACCCCTTCTTGGGAGATGTCTGAACACTGGATTAGAGGACAAATGAGCAGTTACAGTACCAAAAAGTGAGCGAACTGAAAATGCTCAAACCAAAATCCCAAACAAAAGTCATGCATAAAGTAAATGTAGGTCATTCTGTAGCCTAAACAGTGACAGTGTTTGGTGAAAGCGAATGAAAAGTTAAATCTGTCATCTTCCGGACATTGTGCAGTGTTTATTTTTACAACAGTGATATTTTTAAACTAAACATTGAGCACCGGGTCCTGTGTAAACATGGCTCCTCTCACTCACCGATAGAAAGAGCATGCAGTACATCCCAAACGAAGAGTGGCCCGAGTAGAACGACAACCTGGGAAGAAAACAGAAACAAAAAATAACTGTAGGCTCTGCTCTGTCTGAAGCTCTGTTAGACTTTACTCTGAGTTTTGTTTGAACACAGTCTGACCAGAAAGAGCTGATTTACTTGGAACTACAACAGGTGAGCTGATTTGTGCTGTTAAACAAGTCCCTCTCACATAAAAGTCACAGGCCAGCTAGCATTAGCCAACAGTTCTTAGGTCCATCTTTTTCACCTTTTCTGTTGAAAATCAAACTCCTATGAACGCTTGTATTGCTCACAAGTTCCTGAAAATGTTGCTGTTTAAAGGTCCCATGGCATGAAATGTTCACTTTCTGAGGTTTTTGAACGTTAATGTGAGCTCCCCTACCCTGTTTAGCCCCCCCCCCCCCCATGGTTAAAAGTTGTGAAATGTCTAAACTGAGCATTTGCGATCCTTTTCTGCGTTACAAAAAATCGGAGCTCAAACGGGCGATTTTGAACAAGGAAACTTATTGACGTCAGATCGAAAAAAGAAATGCAAATGCAGTTCCACCCCCGTCTGTCTGAACTCAGCGTCTCTGTAAATCACGCCCAGAGAGTTTGGACTGCGAATGCGCTAGGCAATGCGAAATGCGTTTTTTTATTTGCCTGGAGGCACGTCCGAGTGTTTCTAGGCTCGGAAGTCCTTTATCTGAGCCTCTGGACCTTTGAACAGCAGTGGTTTAATTTTATTTTATGTGGAAATGTGTTTATTTTTCAATGGAACGCTTCAAATCTCTCCCCCCGTGCAAAAACACGGAAATGGATCAGCTGAGGGCTCAGAGCCGAGAGCGGAGAGTTTGGCCACGCCCCCACCCTCTACTATAGGCCAGCTCTTTTCCTCCTCATTTGCATTCAAGCAACAACGCCCATTATGGACTGTTCAGAGAGAGAAAAATTACTCTTTCTCATCTTATCTCTGTTTCTCATGCACTGAGTGTTGATTTTGAAGAAGGATTCATTTACAGTATTAGGGAACCATTAAGGAGCCATATAAAAGCATCAACAAGTACCATGTCATGGGACCTTTAAATCCATGTTGTATTTTTTTGTGAGTTTTCAGACAATAATAAAACTTTTTTGGCAGTGTTCGCTAATATGTGCATTGTATCTCCATGGCAACTGCTGAACATTCCACCATAGAGATGCATGTAGAACACCCCCAGCATGATGTCACTGCAAAGTATCAATAGGTTGCATTCAAGTGACATCGCAATATTCATCCTATTCAATCCCTATCCATGGGTTTAAGAATGATGAAAATTTAGGACTATTGCCATAGTGATTAACAATTTAAAACTAATTATGACATTGTTTAAAATGTCTGAAGACCTCAAAATGTTGGATATAACAGAAAGTTGAAATCCGTGAACAGTTAGAAATTGAGCTGGAGGACAGGTCAGGATTCTGTTGTGGTATTTTGTGTTTAACTCTCAGATTGCAGATTGGTTGACCTGGTTTATGACTGGTGTCTGGTTAACTGGTGTCATATTAGGTGTCTGTGTATAAACAAAAGATTATTTATGTTTTAGATTCAGAAAGTGGTGTCAATATTCAACCCCAAAGCCAGATTTACAGTATTTGGAAAGTTTGTGGAGCCAATCCCAAACAAATGGGGTCAAGCTTTTGTGGATCTTAAATGTGATACTTAAAGGGCCCATATTACTTAATTTTCTGATCTATGTTATAATGTTGTTTCCTCATCAAAAATAATTGTGTTTTGTTTCATTCACACATGTTTAACACACAAACCCTGCATATTTATGCTGAGTTCTTCTCTCAACACACATCTGTTAATATAGTAAGTGCTCCACTGTGTTTTTAGATTCCACAAACCTTCACTAGAATCATTTGGATCATTTCAGCTTTGAAATTGCCGATCTCTGCGGAACAAAAGGTAAACAATAGCTGTTAACATGAAAGCTACCTGCATCACAAGAACATTTTGGGCTTTGGAGATAGACAGACTAATAATTAAAGGTTGCTCAAACATGTGTGAATGAAACAAAGCACAACTTTGGGTATGTTTTTGGTAATAACATTATTGCTTAAAGCCCCAGTGTGTAGTATTCGTGGTGCATAGGTGGATGGTGCTATTGCACTTTCTGTTTTAGCTACGGCAGACCTCGAGGGTCACCCGGGCGCGCGCACGAGCCGCACGCCGCTACACACATAAACACACATTCCCGATCATGTACCATGACACTCTACACATCAAATGAAACCTTACAGTCTCCTCTTTTTGACTATGCAATTCATTTCCCTGCACAACAATCACTCCCCGAGCACATGGGGCTTTTATACGGAAAAGCACAAAACGAGGTTAGCTTACCTTAGAATGCTTTGCACAGGTCAAACTCTGTATTTCACCATAAACTTGCTCTCAATTTGTCCGTAAGGATCCAGCGAATAAAATCCAGTAAAACAATTTAGTCCAAAACACGTGTTAGATCCATTACGACGTCTGATCCGGCAGCATGCTTGTGTTGTTTACCCAAAACCACAAGCCTTGCTGAAGGCGGAGCCCAAATGTCCTTCTGCGGCTCTCGTATTCAAAATGGCTGCCTCTGCATGGGGAAGATCCCCCTTTTATGTGACTATATCTAAGTCCAAAAGAATACTTTGATTTCATGATGGAAGTGAAAAGGCTTGGAAAACAATGTATTTTTGAATGGGTATCTTCAATTTCAGTAATTAACGGGTAAAAATCTTACACACTGTCCCTTTAAAGCTCACAAGAATCAATTTTGCAAAACAAAAGTAAATCTCAAATACAGTAAATCTCTCAGCTATATATGGGCTCATGCCCCCCATCTAAAACTAAGACTTACTGTTAACCCTCTCCAGGCCGAATTAATAATACCTGTAGGAAAAATCTGATATTTGGTGAAAATAATCCCTGGGGTATGAAATTTGCGATTTTCCTGATTTTTTTTTTATGTGACCATTATGTGCAGTGCATTCTGGGACAAAAACAGATCTTTGGAAATATGAATTTATCTTATTTATTAAAAATGGCTGAACTCAACTTTTGCCATCAAACTGCATAAGAATAAAACAGGAACAGTGACAATAACAATTAAACAATAACAATACTGAACAGGTGAGATGCGTTGTACCAGGTGCATGTGCAGGTGCAGGTGTTTGAGGTGTGATAGACCAGCCCCCGAGCAAGTTTCCCGTAAACTGTCCAATTAGAACTCTGCAACAGAGTTCTGCTCTTGCACAAAAAAAAACACAAAAATGCAAATGCTGGCAAACAGCTAAGTGACAATTAGCTGTTGCAAATTTGCTACGCGGGCCCGGAAAGGGTTAACACAACCTACTGAACAACAACCTAGCGTCACAACCATGAAGCCTTGTAGCCCAGGCAATAATATCTCCTTAGAGACAAGCATGAAGTGGACTTTATAAAATGCAGCTTCACACCTTCAAGTATATGGCATTCACATTAACTTGCATTATTTATGTAACAAAATCATGTAAACACTACAGTAAGAAAGCCTCACCTGGACTCCGTAACATTGCGTAGATTTCCCGTGCAGTTGATTTGCGGAATGTACCCGATACAGACAGTGGGGGCGCACACAGCTAAGAAGTTCGGTCTGGGGCGCCCAATGGTGAACTTTGCCAGATCTGTGAGGGACTGACTGACCGCTCCCCCGAACAGGAACGTGCCCACGATTTTGTACAGTGCGCACAGGTACTGATTAAACTGGGAGTTGGAGCGCAGCCTGTTGGAATAAACCAGGTATGCCTCTCCTGTGGTTATCTGAGAGAAAGAAATAGTGTCAATTGATAGACTTAGACAAACATTATTGATCCACAAGGGAAATTACACAATACCTCACACATCACAATATATTATAATAACAAAGGCCAAAAATATAAATGGTAATAATAAATTCAATATAAGTAGCAAAAATAACTGGTGTCAAATAAGGCATAATTATGTATACAATAAAAAAAATATATAAATATTGTAAGAAAAAAAAAAAGAAAAATGTGGCTAAACATATGATCTAATAATAAAAATAGTAAATGCATAAATAAAGAAATAAATTCCTTTTAAAATATTACAAAACCTGCCCTGACAGATATGTGAATTTAATTCATGTTATCTGTGTTATCTCTTTCACTTACATATAATTAAAGGTGCCCTACATAACTTTTTGCTGGAGGGTACATCATAGAGATGTAATTAGTTTGCCTGCATGGGATGTTCCAAGGTATGGCATTAAACTAGCACTGATTTATCTATGGGTGTTATTATCACTAAGAAATATCTTTAAATGCATCCCTACTGCTTGTCTCCATTGTCTCCATGGAGATAGACATTAATGCCATACTGTGGAACATAGTTGGCAAAATTATTACATAAAACAGATGACGATAAAGGTCCTATATTATACAAAATTGACTCTTGTGAGCTTTAAGCCATGTCAGAATGTTCTTACATCATCATAAACATATCTGGAGTTGTGTTTTGTTTCATTCACATGTTTGTGTAACCCTTTATTATTAGTCTGTCTACATACCCAAAGCTTAAAATGCTCTGTTCCACCTTTTGATGTCATGAAGAAGCGATAGTTTTCAAGTTAACAGCTACCTTTTATCCCTTTGTTCAATAGACTTTGGCAATTCCAGGGCTAAAACTATCCAAATGATTCTAGTGATATATATATATACAGGGGGTCCTCGGGTTACGACGGTCTCGGGTTACGACGCGTCTTAAGAACGGATCTACGTCGTAACCCGAGGACTCCCTGTATATATATATATATATATATATATATTATATATATAAGTTGAGTAGCTATTTCAATGAAAAAGGCCTGATCCGTTCCAAGGTTTTTTTTTTATAGTGTAACTTTTTTTTATAGTGTAACGTTGTGCTCTGCGTCCTGATTGGAATAAACCAGGTCTAGACCAGAACTAAACCAGGTCTAAACCTGGACTGGACCTGGACTAAACCAGGATTATCCCGGGACGTCAGTGCCGTTGGAGGAGCGCGGTGCTCGTGTCTCCGCGCTCCTTGTGTGTTCCGCGCTAGAGCTAAGAGGCCGAGAGAGACGCTCTTTCATCGGGAATAAGAGCGGGGCGGGGCGGGCTCTGCTTCTATGTGACTTCCAGGTCTAGACCAGAACTAAACCAGGTCTAGACCAGGTCTAAACCAGGACCGGATCAGGTCCAGACCCGGACCAAACCGGGACCAGACCAGGATTAAATCACCGCGCAGGCCCGCGGCCCCGAGGGGGAGGCATGGCCCGGGCGCCGGCTCCATCCCGCGCCGTGTCGACGTCGCTTTTTGATCCTTCGATGTCGGCTCTTCCTATCATTGTGAAGCAGAATTCACCAAGCGTTGGATTGGTGGGTTTAGACCGTCGTGAGACAGGTGATTTTTACCCTACTGATGATGTGTTGTTGATAGTAATCCTGTGTCTCCGCTCCCCTCGCACGTTCGGCGCTATATTGAGCCGTGTCTACCTCCACGCTTCACTATCAACACATTCCGTTGAAAATCTATGAAAGTCCGAGTGTTCAAACGAGAGAGAAATGTGAGAAAAGCCCAACTCCAGTCTGAGAAAAGCGTAGAATGTGTGTGGTGAGGCATTTACAGCCCTAAAACATGTAGAACAATTGCAAAATACAAAGTTGTCCTACCTTGTGGACCTCTCCCACCGCGGGCCACCTCTGGAACCTAACCCCGTGTGTGTTGATAAAGTGTATTTACGTTTCAGGGCGTGCATCTGATCGCGCATTAATTGAAATTTTTGAGATTTCGCG
The DNA here is from genome assembly GCA_036785185.1 of Paratrypauchen microcephalus. Taxonomy (NCBI): domain Eukaryota; kingdom Metazoa; phylum Chordata; class Actinopteri; order Gobiiformes; family Gobiidae; genus Paratrypauchen; species Paratrypauchen microcephalus. Next base: position 2,492,351 of record JAVJIX010000138.1, read on the forward strand.
TTTCGTAACTTGAATTTTATTTCGTATCTAGAGACCAAAATTTGACGTGAAGGTGTTTCGTAACTTGGATTTTTCGTATGTAGGGTCTTTCGTAAGGTGAGGTACCACTGTATTTATATATATATATATATAGAGTTGGGCGGTATCCAAATTTTGATACCGTTAAACCGTCTCCACATTTTCCCGGGGTATACGGTATTACCGTTGCTAAGGCTAAAAAAAAAAAAACACTTGGTAGCACTACAGTGGAGTCGCCTCGCCAGATGGCAGCTTGCACCTATACCATTCAGAAACAGAATAGCAAGCATTACATAGGCCTAATGATACTGAAAACATAACAAAACATGTACAAAATTAGTAACTTTTATTAACAAATGTTTAAAGTGCAAATACAGCAGCCAACCGACGGAACAAAATGACCTTGTCTGTGGGCTAAAGCTAACAAACCAACAGGAATCAAATAAAATACTTGATCTTATCAAATAAGAAAATCTGAACAATAAATAACAAGACATAACCGAAAATGTGCATATATAACCCTGTCCTGAGAACGCAGTGGAAAATACTGCTCGTTTGTATATTTTTAAAATCTATTAACATGAATCAAATAAATTAAACGTACAACTATACAACATCCCGGACCGTTTTCGTCCGTCAGAAAAAGCTACTCCTTATTGAAAATAAAAATATTAAGCTATTGAATGCAAAACCAGCATGTTCACTTTTTCCGGCTCGAGTAGGGCACGTTTGCCCGCGGTGCTGAAGACCCGTTCCCATGGAGAGCTTGTGGTACAAACGCACAGGTATTTTATCAGAGGAAAGCGCCTGACTCCATTGGATTTCCACCAAAGAAGAGGGTCTTCATCTCCCAGAATAACAGCCTCGTGTGGAAGTTGCGTTTGTAATAAGAAACCCGAAAACTTCTCACATTTCAGACTCAAAAACGGAGAGTTGTTTTAACACGCGAGAATAACACGCGCTGCGTTAGAACACAAAAGCCACGTGTCAAACGTCACGCCTTTCTTAAAGGGACCGCAACTATTATCAGAAGCAGTGACTTTATAACCGAACGTCATCTCTCCGATAGTAATATGAGTTTTAAACTGTAATAGTATTAAATTAACAAACACAACCACACATACATAGGTGCTGGACAAACACTCTTTATTTAGGCATTAAATTAATTATAGTTAATATTATATTAGGGCAAGATTTTTTTTTTTTTTTTTTAATGACGGTAATGAATCTGATACCGTTGCTATTTTTAGATACCGCAGTATACCGTATTACTGTATTACCGCCCAACCCTAATATATATATATATATATATATATATATATATATATATATATATATATATATATATATATATGACATCACAAGGTGGAAAAAAAATACATTTTTAGTTTGAGAAAATAAGTCAGCCAAAATATGCAGGGTTTAGGTGTTAAGCCTGCGTGAATGAAACAAAACACAACTCCAGGTATATTTGTGTTGAGGTAACAACATTATAACAGATCAAAACAATAGCTTAATATGAGCCCTTTAAATGGTGAAGAAACTCACAATGACGATGGAGCATGTGATGGTGACGGCGGCCATGACTCCATGGGAGATGGTGTCTCGTCTGTACGGGTAACTGATGCTCTCGTCATCGCAGTAGATCCCTCTCTGATACGGAGTGAACATGAGTGTCAAGATGGCCGACGGCAGAGCAGCTGAACAGATGGAGAAAAACACATGTAAATAGGTCACAATAATTCATATATCAACTTATTATTCAATATATGAAAGATGGAATCATATTTGGAGGCCTGTGTTTACTGTGCGAAACTTTTTGTTATTTTTCTCTTCTAGAATTAGAATTAAGCTATAGAAGGTTGAACTTCTATGATGATTCATTATAGATACAAACTTTCATTCTGCTATTTATTTAATGCAGTTCAATTTTTATTCATTTATTTTTATCCCAGAATAGTTTTGGGTGAGTAATTCCATGTTAGGGTTATTGAGTGACTTGCAAATTAGTTTCAGTATTATAGTTTATCATCTACATTTTCTTCAGGAACAAATTGGAATTATTTCAACCTTCTACACTACACTTCTCTCATAAGTTTTAGTCAGAAAATGGTCTGTTGAGACATATCTATGTAATATAACATATAACAAATTGAATTTCTCCTTTTGCCAATATAACATAGTTTTAGTGTCTACTAAACTAAACTAAACCTACTTTTAGCATATACTAAAAAAGTAATATAGTAATTATCGTGGGACCTTTAACCACTGTATTAAAGTTTTTTTTTTTAAATAATATAAGCATTCTAAACATTACTTATTTACATATAGTGGTCATCATAATTATCGGTCAAAACAGATGCTGGTGTACTGTATAACTGTATAATTTAATATTTATTTAGCATGTAGTAAATGAAACAGTAACACAATAACTTGGCAACTGCGTGTGTTTATATTTGACACGTTCAAGGAGAGGCCTTTGTGGTTGACAGTGATTTAAAGAGACAGTTAGAGGTTAAAATCAATGATACAGATCAAGCAGGGCTGTAAAGTTTGTTGCATGCTTTCTGCCACAGGAGAAAGAGGAAAAAAAACAAGATCGTTATTGCACATTTCGAAAGTGAAACTTACTGGATATTTCAAATACTGGTGAGAAAAAGCATATTGTAGGCACATTTATTCCCCTATTTGTTCTACTACTACTTCTACTACTACTACTACTCCTACCACTACTACTACTACCACCACTACTACTACTACTACTGATATTAATACATTTTATTTTTATAGTGCTTTTCTAAACACTCATAGTAACAATACTGCTACTAAACAATTCACTTTATTTAAGATTTTTTTTAAAGTAATCTAATCTGTTATATTCAAATGTTGTTTTAGCCTATATACTATATACTATGTTTCTTTAAGTCTGCGTATACGATTTCTATACCAAATATTTAAGCCTTTCTCTCTTTCGACACAAAGATCCAGGAAACAGCTAAAAACACACAGGACTGCACTCATCTCTCAGCTCTGGGTCTGTACAGAGTTTGTCATCGCTCGTAGTCACACTCAACAATGATGACCCATCCTGTCACCTTGGCAACGACCCTGACCTTTGACACCAGGATATGATTCACATAGACTCACACATACCAACAACATGTCAGGCCATGCAAGACAAGACGGTTCATATTATGCAAATGGGACGTTTGCAAAAGGCAAGAGCTACAATAGCCTAAATATTTGGCTACTTATAAGTAGGTCAGTGAAAATATAATCGTTTTAGTTTTGTTTTGCTATCAAGTAAAACAATATTTAAGAATATTTTCATTCACACACAAATACGCAGAAGTATAAAGTGAAAGGCTACATACATTATTTATTAATGTTACTCAAACTAAACTTGTACTGCCACACACTGCCACGGCTTTAAATGTTCCTTCAGTGAACTACTACTCTACTACTACTGTTGCTACTACTTCTACTACTCGTGCTGTCAACTACTTGTACTTTTTGTACTACAGCAACAGCTTCTACTAAAACCGCCACTACAGCTATTGTGGCTTTAAACATAATATGCATAATATTGCAAATCTAATCGCAAGAGGTAAAAGTAAAAGGAACTTGCAAGAATACTTTTCAAACTATTTAAGAAAGAAGACGACATCCTCTATTTATACCGGTAGGGAAATTATTTCTCTGCATTTGACCCATCCTTTTTCAGGATGGGTCCTAACCAGCCGGCTTACAAATTATTTTGCAATTTCACAGTTGAAACTTCATACATAAAGGAATATTAACGTTTTTACAATCTGAACCTTATTTCCTTAATAAAACAACGTCATGTACTCACCTATTGTACTTTGGTGTCATTTGGAGCATTTCTGGATATTTTGTAGTTATGTAGCGATATCCGTAAAGTGAGTACTCGGGGCACACTATTGCAGTCACCAAATAACAAACTTTAGCACTTTTCAGATGACAAAAGCTCAATGTTAGTCTGCACTTTCGCTGGAGTCAAAAGTGGCCTGTAATCCAATATCCATCCATGTTTTCATTGGATGACGAGGACAGTGCTCATGCGCGCATTCACAGCTGATTTGCAGACAGGGCTCTCAAATTTTGAGCGTGTGAACGCGTCGAATTGTCTCTCTCAATGAAGTTATTACCTGATGGTTCTCAGTTTGTTTTATCATCACCGCAGTGTGCGCTTAGCAGCTGAAACTACACTCTACAGTCTGCCCAACAACAGAACAATCTATTTTCTGATTGGCTGATTTTTTTCCGGGGAGCGGGACGGGGAGGAGGGGGAGAGTTTTTTTCGCTGAAAACGCGCGGTGCCTGCATAAACTGAGCCACACAGACCGATTTTCTGGGCACAAAAAAAAAAAATCAGCGTGAGAAATGCCATGTGTGGCGTGTGAGCGTGTGAACACGTCGAATTGCGTGTGTCACACTCTCAATGCGTGAGACTGTTTGCAGATAACACAACGCTCTCAGCTCTCGGTTACAGTCATAAACATCTCTGCTTGAGAAAACCCGAAATGGTGCGAACATGCATTTATCCCGGTTGTGAAAACAAAATGACAGCTTGGACGAAGTTGAGTTTTCACAGGCTTCCTCATCATAATCAGGAGTTATTGAAGCTGTGGCTAGTTGCTTTAAGAATGGACCCAAACACGAAAACATGGATGGATATCGGATTACAGGCCACTTTTGACTCCCGCGAAAGTGCAGACTAACATTGAGCTTTTATCATCTGAAAAGTGCTAAAGTTTGTGTTATTTGGTGACTGCAATAGCATGTCCCGAGCACTCACTTTACGGATATCGCTAAACTACAAAATCTCCGAAAATGCTCCAAATGACACCAAAGTGCAATGGGTGAGTACATGACGTTGTTTTATTAACGGAATATGGTTCAGATTGTAAAAACGTTAATATTCCTTTAAAGGGTCTATATGTCATGTGTGAATACAGGAAGTGCTCCACCGTGTTTTTAAACTCCATACACCTTCACTAGAATCATTTGGATAATTTCAGCCCTGGAATTTCCAGTTTCTACTAAAAAGGGGGTGAAATGTAGCTGAAAACTGCCACTAAATGACATCACAATGTGGAACAGGACATTTGAGCTTTGGAGATGTGAACAGACTAATAATAAAGTGTTACTCAAACATGCGTGTGTGAAACAAAACACAACTCCAGGTATGTTTTTAGGAGGTAATAACCGTACATGGCTAAAAGCTCACACAAGAGTACATTTTGTGTAATATAAAGTTATTCACTATATGTTGTTTGATAAAAGTACCACTACTGCTTTTCCCATCATGCTTCAGTGCTGAGTTTGTAAACATCTTTGTACATTCCTTTCAGTCACTGTTTGGTCTCAGGTGGCATTAGGCCTATACAGGGCTGGCTTACAGTTTCCTTGTGTGTAAACCTTCTTATAAAAACTTTGTGAACACGTTTAAAGGAACAGAGGACGTAAAACTGTCTCTTAAATCTGAACAAGACAATGGTCCCAAGTGTACAGCTGACTCAAAAACAGGGCACTGAAATAGTTTTCCTGTTTTCAAGAAATGACAATCACTCATACTATAACTCGAGTTAAGACAAGGTCATATATTGAGGAATAGTTACTTGAGCCTGCTACTAAATACTGCAAGATAAATACTGATAATACTGCAATACTACTGCTACTACTTGTGATGCACTGATCCAGCCTTTACTGTTCGGATACCACTGTCGATACTTTGGCTTTAAAGGTGCACTATGTAACTTTTTGGTTGGGGGTCCGTCACCTGCTTGTTTCTATAGTTATGTCATTGCTCTGCCCTGAATGATCCACAGTATGACATTAAGAGAAGTGACTTTATTGATCTCACACTGGAGAAATTCTTCTCTGCATTTAACCCATCCTGTTATCAGGAGCAGTGGGCAGCACATTACTGCGCCCGGGGACCATCTCCATGATCTAAACACCTCTACCTTACATCCAGTGGTGAAAGTAAGCCGGTGCGCACCGGAACGGCGCACCGGTATAACATTCTTAGCCGGTGCGCAGCACCGCTAAAAGAATTGAAACTGAAAAGAATTGAGAACTGAAAGCTACCCGAGTTTCGGGCCAAAACTCTCGTGCAGAGATATCCGCAGTCTGTTACACAAGGATTGTCAAACTTATTTGACTGTAGCCAGGGAAATAGCCTAGATGGCGCGGTGGCTGAGTGACTAGCACACTAGTTTTATAGCAAGAAGGTTCTGGGTTTGATCCCCGGATGGCCCAGTGTTTTGTTTTGTTTTTAAACGGTAGTGATGCACTGGACATTATAGCACCTGTAAGAAATGAAAACTACTTTCACCACTGCTTATATCTGTTCAGTTACAGGTGGTTTTATAGCTCAAAAATACCTAGAGAAACAGGCATTCTGTCTAAGAGGGGTTTCCTCTTCAGACAAAGCAATAACATCTCCATGAGGAAAAGCATTTAACGGACCCTCCACCAGAAAAAAGGTACACAATGGAACTTTAAGGATTTGCCAATACCTGATATCAACCAACACCAGTGCTGAGAATTAAAATATGACACGGCGTATGGTTAAATATTACCTAAATACCCAAATGTGGCAACGATATTCAATACCAGTATTCTATCGGTGTATCTATTTATACTTCACAGACACCTTTTTGCCTTCTTGTTGCCATGTATATTAAAGGAAAATGAACGTTTTTTTACAATCTGAGCCTTCTTTCGGCAATAAAACAAGTAGTTTTACTCACCCATAGCACTTTGGTGTCAATTGGAGCAGTATCGCAGAACTTATGTTGAGCCGTTCTGTTCTACTAATGATCCCGTATCCGTTAGCATGAGTGCTCGGGGCATTACTTTGCGGTGTCCAAATAACACAAATTTAAGCACTTTTCAAATCACAGAAGATCGCTGTGTCAGGGTAGACTTTTAGTGGATTCCAAAACGGCCTGAAACCCGATATCCAGCTATAGTTTCATTTGATGACGTCATCAGAGAGGACAGTGTGCATGCGTGAACTCAGCTGTTTTGTAAACACCGCTCGTCCGAAAGAAGCTAACACCGCTCTGAACTTTACTTTTCTGTTGCGATATCGGGTTTCAGGCCGTTTTGGAATCCACTAAAAGTCTACCCTGACACAGCGATCTTCTGTGATTTGAAAAGTGCTTAAATTTGTGTTATTTGGACACCGCAAAGTAATGCCCCGAGCACTCACGCTAACGGATACGGGATCATTAGTAGAACAGAACGGCTCAACATAAGTTCTGCGATACTGCTCCAATTGACACCAAACTGCTATGGGTGAGTAAAACTACTTGTTTTATTGCCGAAAGAAGGCTCAGATTGTAAAAAAACGTTAATTTTCCTTTAAGTTTATTTTCCACAGTATGACATTAAACATTTTACATTTAACAAGAAGATGATGCCACCAGGCCAAATTCAGGTCAGTTCTGTGGAGAGGCGATGCTGTATGTTTTCAAGTTTTGTTTTGTTTTGATCAATAAAAAGAGTTGCATTTCAGTAAATACAAGATAGATACGTTTAGTGTCTTACTGTAGAGCATTCCCGGCAACATATCCAAGGTAGTGAACAATCCACCACAAATGTTATATAGTGCACCTTTAATAATAATAAAAAAATGCCGTTCACAAGATTTTAGAGTTGTGGTTAAGGTCTATGAATATTTTTACTAATTGGATTGAAAAACAGTCAAGTTTATTTTGACAAGTGAGAAGTGTGTATTTATCTGGTAATTCCATAGAGAGGCTTTCACTAACAAATGATTTCCTTCCCTCAGAGTCGTGACCCAGGTTTTGATTGACAGGGCTAACTGAGTCCACATGAAGACACACAATTAGACAGAAAAACATGCTAATTGGGAGAAAGCTAAGTAAACATGAGCTCATTTGAGCATACTGTAGAATGAAGGCTGAGTCATGCACTGCTCAGGTGAGGAGCCCCAGCTGTTCCTCTATTTGCACCTACAACAATACAGTACATGCCAGGAGCCATTCACAAAATAAAGGCAAAAAATTTAAATAAAAAATACTATAAAATGTATTTACCAAGTTGGATTATTCTATTGAGGGTGTGATGCTAACTGTAGACTCTATTAGACTTTAATTTGTGCTTTATTTTAACGCAGTTTGACCATGAAGAGCTTATTTAGGTGTAAACCTTTCCAATATGGTGGCTTTAAAGATGCACTATGTAACTTTTCTGGTAGGTTAAACCAGGGTGTTGTTGCTTGGAATGCTTCAGAGTTGCATTTATTCCGTTACAGTTTTGATTGCTAAAAATACCTTGAAACGCATGATCACCAAGTTGTTTCCACCCAAACCACATCACAAGTAAGCACATGTTAAATTAATCTTTGAAATAAAAACAATTTTCACTTGCCAGATTCACTTTTAGCTGTTAATAAATTTCCATTCGTCCATTGGTTGCAACATGACTGACTCATTAATCGCCTACCACTTCAATATCGTAAATATAACGAAACTTGGCTACTTGCTTCTTGATGGATAAAAGAGAGGTTGTAACAATTCCAAAAATAACTCCGGTCCTGTGGTTTCGATATGAACTTAATCAGAACCTGCTGTAGACCTGCACACTGCTGATACGATTGCACAAGTGTTTTCTTAGCCCCTCACTTGGCAAAGATGGTGTTTGGATGTGTTTTGGGGCATTGTATTACACAAAGTAATCTCTAAGAACAACTAAAGCCTGAGAAATCCTTAACTTTACAACATAAAAGCAGTATGGTATTCTAACTGTATATTTTTTCAATATTTTAATAAAGATCTAGTGTGCATGCGCAAGTGTCTGTCAAAATAAATACACACAAGATCCTCCTTAGGGATACAAAAGTTGCTCAACTGTACTCATTGGATGACATAATGAATCTAACATGCAAGCCCTTACGCAATGTGTATCCTGACTTTACAGTGGTGCACTGTGTAACTTCTCTCCTGGAGGGCTCATCACCTGCTTGTTTCCATGGCAATGTACCTAGAATGTTCCACGGTATGGCCATGAACTTATGCTTATATCTGCTGGAGGGTTCATCATCTGCTTGTCTCCATGGAGATGTGCCGAGAACGTTCCACGGTATGCCCCTAAATGTATGCATCACCATGGAGACTTGCAAGTCAAATTACAGGTTAGATTTGGAGAGGTGACCCCACTTAGATTAAGATGTTTATAAAGCTATTTTCTGAGCGATAAATAACACCTGTAGTTGAATAAATGCAAGACAGATTAGTTTAATACCATACAGTGGACAACTAAAACCAAAGCAATAACATCTCCATGGAGACAAACAGGTTGCGGTCAAGTCAAGTTGCACAGCACACCTTTAATGGGTAACTGTACTCATTTGTTTTATGTATTTGAGCAAAATTTGCTCATGTACAGCTATATTGTATAAGCAGCTCTGGAAGTCAAAATAAGTCTGCCATGTATTGTATCTAATAGTGTTTTAGTGTCTAAGTATCAGGAAGTGTGCAAGTTAGCATGATAATTGTTGTTACATGTAGCAGTACTGTAATGGCAAAACTCCATTCTGCTTTCTGAAAGTTGTGAAAAGGTCTTATAAACTCATCACGGTGAAATATTATGATGCTTAAAATGCATAAGATACGCATGGAATAACTTTGGACCACTGCAAATTGTTTAAAATGAACTAGTACTGTTTTTCATGTTTTCACAGCAGCAGCAAAATCACGTACAGCATCTTTAACTGCAAGTCTGTCTCACTTGTTGCTTTCTTTGACCTTTTTTTTCTAAAGATACTGATCACTGCAAAGGCTGTAGTTTTGTAGAATATTTGATCAGTCACTAGTTCATCATTCAAAAACTAAAAAAAATGTTTAATTTGTTTACTTTAGACGAAATTGATTACTATGAGCTTTAAGTCATGTTGAAATGCTCTTACCTCCTCAAAACCATCCCTGGAGTTGTGTTTTGTTTTATCCACCCATGTTCACATATGAGTAACTCTTTACTGTTAGGCTTTCTACATCTCCAAAGCTCAAAATGCTCTGTTCCACCTTGAGATGTCATGTAGTTGTAGTTTTGAACAGTTAACAGCTACCTTTTTCAATAGAGAATGGCAAATCCAAGGCTGAAGTTGTTCAGATGATTCTAGTGAAGGTGTATGGAGTTTAAAAACACAGCGAACTTCCTGTATTACCAAAAAAAAGGGTAAAACAGAGTGTTTTCTGCTGGTGAAAAGGATTTGTGTGTATGAAACAAAACAAGCTCCATGTTTTTTGATGAGGTAACAGCATTCTAACATGACTTAAAGCTCACAAAAGCTCATTTTATGTAATATAAGACCTATGAACATCTTTGTATGGGATAGGTCACCCCACTCAAAGTTTTGATGACACTGTTACACAATGACTGAATACTTGAATGGTTCTGGGTACATTTAGTGCATGTTATTGTGTCCAAAACAAATCCTGAATCATGTCCCAAGGAAGACAACATGCACCCAACATTTGTCTGTATTTTTGAACCAGTGCCACTAATGTTCTTTGAAGACAAGCTGTTTCCTCAGACAACACTCCTTTTGCTTTTCTTCCTCTCCTGACTTTTCTCTTCCTCCCCTCTCCCCTCTCCTTCCTCCTCCCTCTTCTCTCTTTTTATCCTGTCTCTGCTCTCCTCACTCCTCTACTCCCTCCTCCTCTCCATCTTCTCTCTCTCCGCTCTCTCTCCTCTCTTTATCCCCCCTCCTCCCCTCTCTCCCCCTGCCTCCTCTCTGTCTCTCATCTCTCTCTCATCCTTTCTCCTTGCTCTCTCGCTCCTCTGCCTCTTTTCCTCCTCCCCCTCTTCTCTCTTTCCTCTATGTGTCCATCCCCCCTCCTCTCTTTCCATCTCTTCTCCCTCCTCATATGGACTGCTGCAGGTCAAGCGTGCTCTGCTTTGAAGTGGGCACCAATCATTGTTTACTTTGTCGGGTGCAAGGATAACATTTGGAAGAGACACAGATCATTTGACAGATGTGTCCCCAGTGGCCAAAGTTTAGAAATGCAACCGCACTCAACAAATCTACAGTTTAAAATGACTTCACTTTGGGATTTAATGTCAATTGATTCAACCTGTTGCTTATTATATTCAAGGAAAAGTAACGTTTTTTTTACAATCTGAGCCTTCTTTCGGCAATAAAACAAGTAGTTTTACTCACCCATAGCAGTTTGGTGTCAATTGGAGCAGTATCGCAGAAGTTATGTTGAGCTGTTCTGTTCTACTAATGATCCCGTATCCGTTAGCGTGAGTGCTCGGGGCATTACTTTGCGGTGTCCAAATAACACAAACTTTAGCACTTTTCAAATCACAGAAGATCGCTGTGTCAGCGTAGACTTTTAGTGGATTCCAAAACGGCCGGAAACCCGATATCCAGCTATAGTTTCATTTGATGACGTCATCAGAGAGGACAGTGCGCATGCGTGAACTCAGCTGTTTTGTAAACACCGCTAGTCTGAAAGAAGCTAACACCGCTCTGAACTTTACTTTTCTGTTGCGATATCGGGTTTCAGGCCGTTTTGGAATCTACTAAAAGTCTACCCTGACACAGCGATCTTCTGTGATTTGAAAAGTGCTAAAGTTTGTGTTATTTGGACACCGCAAATCAGTGCCCCGAGCACTCACGCTAACGGATACGGGATCATTAGTAGAACAGAACGGCTCAACATAACTTCTGCGATACTGCTCCAATTGACACCAAACTGCTATGGGTGAGTAAAACTACTTGTTTTATTGCCGAAAGAAGGCTCAGATTGTAAAAAAACGTTACTTTTCCTTTAATTTTACACATTTTCAAGTTTTTTAAATACCTTACTGATCTAATTTGATTGAAATTACTCTTGTAAATAATAGGTAAAATAACATTTTCCAAAAAAATATTTCTCATACAGTGAGAAATCAACTTAAATTTTGTCTTTTTTAGTAGTTAGAGTAGTGTAGGCGAGCCACTAAACAATACTATTGCAACAAACACAATACTCATTTATGCAAATTGTGAAATATAATAAATAAATACTTAAGTACAAATTTTTGGTATCTGTAGGCTACTGTACTTTCTACTACACTACATTGTGCATCTGGACTGAAAAATAATAGTTTTCTTTATGGTTTGAGACTTTATTTTTTTTAGCACATTTAATTTGAGTTTCTGTCCCCAACTTTGAGCAACACAACACACAAAAACACAAAAATGGCTGGAAAAATAAACAATTTGAATCACTTTTAAAATTCTTTTTCAAAATGCTTTCAAGCTTTAATTGTTCTAAAATCTCTTTATTTAAGTACATTTTTAAACAGGTACTTAAACAGTAGAATTTTTCATGTGTTGCTCTTGTATCTGTACTTTAATTTAAGTTACTAAATTGAGTATAAAATCCATCCATCTTCTTCTGCTTCTCCATTTCAAGTTCAGCATTTTGGTATCATGACAACACTAATAGTCTTTTTTGCAGTGTGTCCCGAGGTTGTTTAAAGTAGATTTGGGCTCTGTCAAAGCAGCATTAGTGGAGTCTGGACTGTTGTGAATGTCATTATCTGTCCGGGATGAGCTGTTATATCTCCAGTGTTATTGTAGAGCTCTGTTGTTTTAAGCCTGGAGAGACAGAGCAGTGACCACTCAGTAAAAGACATGAGCGAGGACCAAGAGAAGAGAAACATAATGAAGAGGTTTGACAGTGAAATAGTATACTGCTTAGTTTCACACATTTTAACTACAAACAAAACAAAACATCATTTTCTGCATTATTCCTGTTATTGGTAATTTCCTACATAAAAAAAAAAAAAAAACTTTCACTTTTTTTCTGAAATAAAAATCAAGCTACTGGAGTATCAAGGGCTCATCCAGTAACTTTTCTGGTACAGAGGATTTGTCATGTACTCATCTTGTGAAGAGGGTATTGTTTTGAATGCTCGACAGTATGGCTTTAAGCTTTTCTATTTTGCATTTATTCAATTACAAATCCCACCAGGCCAATTTCTGTAACTTGGACTTTCATTCATCTTCTTCCACTTTGGGGTGGCAGTAGCTCAGTGGTAGAGCGCTTGCCTGGTGATCCAGGGGTTGGCGGTTCAAATCTTGCTCTTGACGGTCTTGACGGGTGGACCACAGATGAGCGCTGCCGTTGTGTCCTTGGGCAAGACACTTAACCCCACCTCGCCCCCAGTGTCTGCGGACACTGGTAGCCCCCATGGCAGAAGATACATCGAGGCCCGTTGTGATGTGAGCCACCTGTGGGAGGATTCTCCAGCTGAGGTCCTGACCAAGCCGAAGCAAGAAGATCATGGAGATGGTCCCCGGGCGCAGGAATGTGCAGCCCACTGCTCCTGATGACAGGATGGGTTAAATGCAGAGGACCAATTTCGTTGTACTTATGACAATAAATAAGTATTCTCTCTCTTTTCCATTTTCTGGGTCGCGGAGGCAGCAGTCCAAGCAGTGTGCCCAGAACACAATGCACCATGTGCGCCTTTCATACATTTTTGTATGAAAAGCGCTTTATAAATATTGTTTGATTGATTGATTGATTGATCTCTAGACAAGATAGGCAGTGTGCAGTGCTTGCCAGGCAAATCCAGAATCACTCTGTATTTTTTACACATATTGATATCATTCTGAACTAAGATGATCGTCAGATTGGAACTCATTGGTTAGCTGTGATTTACAAATCCCATGAATCCTCCCACGGGTGGTTGGTCCACAGGAGGACGGCTACCAGTGTCCACAGACACTGGGGGCAAGGTGGGGTTAAGTGTCCAAGGACACAACGGCAGCGCTCATCTGTGGGAGCTGGGATCACACGCGGTCAACCCGTGGGATTCGAACCGCCAACCCCTGGATCACTAGACAAGCGATCCAGGGGTTGGCGCTCTACCAACTGAGCTACTGCCACCCCAACTTGGACTTGTAAACTTATATGCTGTATACACTGTAAATACGTTTAATGCCTTTGTGTGGGACCTTCCAGGCAAAGCAGTGACATCTGAGCTGACTTTTATCCCACACATCAAGAACATCACAAAAACAGATTCCTATCACCTAAAAAACATAGCCAGAGTTCGCCCTATTCTCTCTCAGGCCAATACGGAGACACTGATGCTTTTGTCACCAGCCGTATAGACTACTGTAATGCCCTGCTCTCTGGTCTTCCCAAAAAGAGGATTTAAGGTTTGCAATTATTACAAAATTCAGCAGCACGTGTCCTGACTAGGACCAGAGGGCGGGATCACATTACACCGGTCTTAAAATCTGTGCATTGGCTCCCTGTGAGTTTCAGGATGATTTTAAAGTTCTTTTACTGGTTTTTAAATGTCTTAATGGTCTTGGGCCTTCTTATCTTTCAGAACTGCTTTCCTCTTAGGAACCATCGCGGGCCCTGAACTCCTCCAGCAGCTCCTGGTCATTCCCAGAGTCAGGACACACACTCACGGAGAGGCGTCTTTTCAGGACTACAGCCCTCGTCTATGGAACTGCCTGCCGGCCTTTGATTGACTTCGGTCGTCTATTTGCTTGTCTTTTGTTTGTTCTTTTGTTTGTTTGTTTGTCCATCTGTTTGTTTGTTCGTCTGTTTGTTTGTCTGCCCGTCTGTTTGTTTGTTTGTTCGTTCATCTGTTTTGTTTTGTTTTTTTTCTTCCTCTGGCAGCACGGTGGCTGAGTGGCTAGCACTCATGCTTCACAGCAAGAAGGTTTGAGTCACCTGGGCTTTTCTGTGTGGAGTTTGCATGTTCTCCCCGTGTCTGGGTGGGTTTCCTCCAGGCGCTCCGGTTTCCCCCACCAACCCAAACATGCGCCATAGGTAAAATCCTCCATCTTAGGGCCTGACCAAGCCTAAATAACAAAATCATGGGGATGGTCCCCGGGTCAAATGTAGAAACAACTTCTACTGTGTGAGATCAATAAAAATCAATCTTCTAATCCTTAACCACTGTAAGGTGCATTTTTGTATGAAAAGCGCTTTATAAATATTGTTTGATTGATTGATTGATTGATCTCTAGACAAGATAGGCAATGTGCAGTGCTTGCCAGGCAAATCCAGAATCACTCTGTATTTTTTACACATATTGATATCATTCTGAACTAAGATGATCGTCAGATTGGAACTCATTGGTTAGCTGTGATTTACAAATAAAATCAAATTTATCTCACCTCAGATTAACACAGTTTAGTGTTTCAATCACTAATTCTGCATTGACGATGTTTTTAAGTTACCTGTGATAATTTTTTTCTTTATCTTTCCCAATACGGATGGACCATGCATGGCCCTGACTGGCTGATCCACCTGTCAATCACTCCCATCTGAAAACGGGGAGATTCACCAGTGATCACACCCACATCTTTGTGAATTGAGTGTCTATTCTCAATCCCAGGCAAGGATAGTACATCTTTGACAAGGAATATTAACAGATAACATAACTCCCCACTAACCCAGAGGTTGGTGGTTCAATCCCTGCTACTGACATTGCATACTGTCATTGTGTCCTCTTCCAAGAAGTGAATATACTGTATTAATATAACATGTAAATCCGTATACACTCAACAAAAATATAAACGCAACACTTTTGTTTTTGCTCCCATTTTTCCTGAGATGGACCCAAAGATCCAAAATTCACTCCAGATACACAACACTACCATTTCTCTCAAACATTGTTCACAAATCTGTCCAAATGTGTGACAGCGAGCACCTCTGCCCCGCCGAGACAATCCACCCCACCTCACAGGTGCGCCACATCAAGATGCCGATCCGACATCATGACCAGTGCACAGGTGCACCCCAGACTGCCCACAATAAAAGGCCACCCCGAAATGTGCATTTTTTTTTTTTTTTTGCTTTATTGGGGGTCTGGGGACTCAGAACCAGTCAGTATCTGGTGTGACCACCATTTGCCTCATGCAGTGCAACACATCTTCTTCACATAGAGTTTATCAGATTGTCAGTTGTGGCCTGTGGAATGTTGGTCCACTCCTCTTCAAAGGCTGTTATGGACGAAGAACACAGGTGCATTTTATTGATGGCATTTTGAATGCACAGAGATACCGTGATGAGATCCTGAGGCCCATTGTTGTGCCATACATCCATGAACATCACCTCATGTTTCAGCAAGATAATGCACGGCCCCATGTTGCAAGGATCTGTACACAATTCTTGGAAGCTGAAAATGTCCCAGTTCTTGCATGGCCAGCATACTCACCGGACATGTCACCCATTGAGCATGTTTGGGATGTGCTTGACCGGCGTATACGACAGCGTGTACCAGCTCCCACTAATATCCAGCAACTTCGCACAGCCATTGAAGAGGAGTGGACCAACATTCCACAGGCCACAACTGACAATCTGATAAACTCTATGTGAAGAAGATGTGTTGCACTGCATGAGGCAAATGGTGGTCACACCAGATACTGACTGGTTCTGAGTCCCCAGACCCCCAATAAAGCAAAAAAATGCACATTTCGGGGTGGCCTTTTATTGTGGGCAGTCTGGGGCACACCTGTGCACTGGTCATGATGTCGGATCAGCATCTTGATGTGGCGCACCTGTGAGGTGGGGTGGATTGTCTCGGCGGGGCAGAGGTGCTCGCTGTCACACATTTGGACAGATTTGTGAACAATGTTTGAGAGAAATGGTAGTGTTGTGTATCTGGAGTGAATTTTAGATCTTTGGGTCCATCTCACGAAAAATGGGAGCAAAAACAAAAGTGTTGCGTTTATATTTTTGTTGAGTATATAAAAGGACATAGCTGATTTTAGCACGTAAACAGTAATACAACTTTCTCTTCTTGGAGGACGAATGCACAAAGTTAAAGTAGATGTCACAACAAATGGTCCAAAAGATAGAAAAAGTATTATTAAACACTTTCACAATCTCTGCTGGAAACAGACCTGATTTCACTTTGAGAAAATAAACTCTGTGGAATTTGGGATCACAAGCCAGTACAGCTTCCTGATGAACTTTGACCCTAGTGGAAAGTTTTCCTGTTATTTTATGCCCATCTCTGTAGTAATAGTAATGACAGCAGAGAGCAGGCGACTGGGCAATGACAAATTCACAGTATCACTGCACATTAGTGGTAGTAGAAGTAGTAATAATAAAATCAGCTGATAAAGTAGTATTTACTAGTAGTATTTTACTAGTAGCTGAAGAATTAATACTAAATATAGTAGCATGATGGCAATATATTAACAGTATTAACAGTAGCAGTAGTAATAGTAGTAGTACAAGTACATGACATCACAAGGTGGAATAGAGTGTTTTCTGTTTGAAAGAAGAACTCAGCCTAAATATGCAGGTTTTGTGTATTAAACCCATGTGAATGAAACAAAACACAACTCCAGGTATGTTTTGATGAAGAAACAACATTATAACATAGATCAGAAAATAGTGCATTATGGGCTCTTTAAAAGTTGCAGTAGTACATGAGCATACAATCTAGCAATTTCCATGGAAGTAAGCAGGTGACAGACCCTCCACCAGAAAGGTTACACAGTGCACCTTTAAAATGTACCGCAAGATCATACTGCTGTTTTCCCAGGGTTCGCATTTGAACATGTCTTTCACTGTTGTTGTGCACTTCCCTCACTATAATCATTCATTCATCGAGGTTTGGACTCCATCTTGTATTCAAACTACTGTTGTGGAGTCCATTGCTTCCTGTGAGATGGGGACTTTTCCTGGGAAAGTCCAAAATGGTCATTTCTGGGTACATCCGCCGTTTGGAAGAATAGGAAAGGCTATTGTACCAAAAGGTTAAAGTACAGTAGATTGAAACTTTGACTCACTCAGACTTGAATAGACAGCACATTTTTCATGATGGGGGAGACAATGTGGCCGCATATGTCTGTTTTGGATTTTTATGAACAGATAACATCCAACTAGTTATTGAGTAAGTTTTTGTAGAGTTTACTTGGAAAATCTTGGAAAATAAATCACAACTATCCAAATTATAAAAAATCTGAAAGCATTCCTGTAAGCTAATATATCAAATATTTTTTATGATCTAATTTCCAAAATCCCTTGAGAAGTTGAGGAATTATACTGTTTGTCCAGCTAGGTCTACTGACAAATAGTCTAAAATGTGATTTGTGGTCAATGGAATTTTTTCTGTGATTTCAACATGGTTTATTTGGGAACTACTTTCTTGCACAAAATATGTCTTGTGAGCTAATGGTATTCATACGCCAACTGCGCATCAAAAACATTAAAAACACCTCTACTATAAAGTTTTATTTTTACTCAAAATATCTAAAATAATGAGTGTGAGGGTAAAGAGGCCCCATAATACGCTATTTTCTGATGTTATAATTATTTATTTCCTCATTACAAACATACCTGAAGTTTTGTTTAGTTTCATTCACAAATGTTTAAAGGTCCCATGGCATGAAATTTTCACTTTCTGAGGTTTTTGAACGTTAATGTGAGCTCCCCTACCCTGTTTAGCCCCTCTTCCCCATGGTTAAAAGTTGCGAAATGTCTAAACTGAGCATTTGCGATCCTTTTCTGCGTTACAAAAAATTGGAGCTGAAACGGGCGATTTTGAACAAGGAAACTTATTGACGTCAGATCAAAAAAAGAAATGCAAATGCAGTTCCACCCCCGTCTGTCTGTACTCAGCGTCTCTGTAAATCACGCCCAGAGAGTTTGGACTGCGAATGCACTAGGCAATGCGAAATGCGTTTTTTTATTTGCCTGGAGGCACGTCAGAGTGTTTCTAGGCTCGGAAGTCCTTTATCTGAGCCTCTGGACCTTTGAACAGCAGTGGTTTAATTTTATTTTCTGTGGAAATGTGTTTATTTTTCAATGGAACGCTTCTAATCTCTTCTCCACGCAAAAATGCGGAAATGGATCAGAGAGCTCAGAGCGGAGAGTTTGGCCACGCCCCCACCCTCTACTATAGGCCATCTCTTTTCTCCTCAACGCCCATTATGGCCTGTTCAGAGAGAGAAAAATTACTCTTTCTCATCTTATCTCTCTTTCTCATGCACTGAGTGTTGATTTTGAAGAAGGATTCATTTACAGTATTAGGGAACCATTAAGGAGCCATATAAAAGCATCAAGAAGTACCATGTCATGGGACCTTTAACACAAACCCTGCATATTTAGGCTACGTTCACACTGCAGGGCTTAATGCTCAATTCCGATTTTTTTGTGAAATCCGATTTTTTTGCGAGGCCGTTCACATTTCCAGTTAAATGCGAATTGTATGTGATCTCCAGTGTGAACGCTAAACTCCCCAAAAGTGTCCCGCATGCGCCTTGGAGGACACGATGACGTCACACGCAGCGAACGCGCTCAATGTTTACGGAAGTAGCCTAAAGTTGCTTTCGTACCGGAGCCAAAACATGTACAGCTTATTTGTTTTAAGGAGGAGACGGAGAAGGAGAAGGAGAAGGACGAGGTTTTTGGCCACAGCGTTTTGCGGGGCAGTGGCAGCAACGTGTGCAGAAAGGAACGTGTGGGTGCGGAGTCACAGGCAGGAGGGGTGGGATTGCTCCGTGCTTCGCCGCTTCACTGATACGAGTTTATATACTATTTTCGCATGACGAGAAGAACGTTTGTGCAAATTTGTGAACGCCTACTTGTACCACTCTCATTGGAGGAAACACACTCAGGTCGGATGAATGCGACCTGGCCGTTCAGACTGCAGTCGCATGTCAAAAGATCGGATATGTATCGGATTTAGGACCACATATCCAAGTGGCCTGGATCGCATTTGAAAAAATCGGATCTGTGTCGTTCACACTGTCATTAGAAGATCAGATACAGGTCGCATAGAGGCAAAAAAATCGGATTTGGGTCGTTTCAGGCTGCAGTGTGAACGTAGCCTTAGACTGAGCTCTTCTCTCAAACAGAAAAACATTGTTCCATCTTGTAATGTCATGTGGCAATACAGGGAATGCTCCACTGTTTTTAAAGCCCATACCATTTCACTAGAATCATTTGGATGATTCCAGGAACTCCTGGAACTGCCAATTTCTACTGAACAAAAGGTAAAAGGCCACTTGAAACTACTAAATGACAACACAAGGTGGAACAGAGCATTTTAAGCTTTGGAGACTAATAATTATGAAGGATTACTCAAACATGTGTGAATGAAACAAAACACAACTCCAGGTATGTTTTCTAACATGGCTTAAAGCGCACAAGAGTCAATTTCCTATAATATAGAACCTTAAAAACAAAAATAAAAATAATTGGATTTATGGCACATTTCAAGATATCAAAGCACTTTTACAGCACATTCACTCCAGAGTCACCATTGTCCTAGACAGACAAATAGATAAGTGGCAGAAACTATATATTCATACAAAGTGGGTTAGGTGTCTTGCCCCTTGACACAACAACAGTATGCACAGAGCTTGAAATGAATCAACCAAATGTCAGCTTTGGGCAAATGCTGTAACTTCTGAGTTGAACTAAACACATTCTTATTCTTGTCATAAGGTCACTATTGATGATGTTATCAACATTCCCTGGGGATGAGAAGCTCACTGAGAACATTGCTCTGTTAGAAGCTCTGTTACTCAAATTAGACTTTAATCTGATCTTTATTTTAACTCAATCTGACCAGAAAGTTTAGCTGGAACTACAACAGCTGAGAAGATTACACATTAAATAAAGGTTCACTAGGTATTTTTTTGCTTCTATGGCTATATCATTCGTCTGCTTGGAATGTTCCACAGTATGACATTAAAGAGCTCTACCTTACATTTATTCAATTACAAGTTGGTCAAAAATATCTAGAAAAACAGGCATTCGGATCTGTCCTGTAACTTGGTCTGGTTTTCATGAAGATAGAAAGGTTTAATACTATACTGTAAGACATTCCTAAAGCAATAACATCTCCACAAAGAAAAGCATTTGATGGACCCTCCACCTCAGAAATTACACAATGCACCTTAAATTACAGCCACAAGCCAGCTAGCTTTAGCCAAAAGTTTTTCAGTTAGTCACTCTCTCTTTTTGAAAATCAAACACATAAATAGGACCACAAACACTCAATGTGCTGTTTAAATCCATTTTGTACTTTTTCTTGAGTTTTCAGAATATCTTAAAACATTTTTGACTATGTTTGCAAATGTGTGTATTGCGTCATCATGGTAACTGCTGAGATATTAGTCAATATCTAGGCCGGGGTCAGCCCAATGTTTCCCGGTACTGCTGTTAGATTAGATTAGATTAGATTAAAGGGATATGCCACCCCCAGGTCAAATTTGGGCATCTCCCCACAGTCCAGAGACTAAAATAAGTGGTGGAAAGCGTTTTCCTGCTCACCCAGCCATTGTCCGAGTCTCTCGCCACTGACCGCCGCGGTATCTGCAGCTCCTCCGCCTTAGAATGGAGTCTAACGTAGCCAGAGAAAGATTTCGGCCAAAAGGAATTAATTTGCTCAATGCGTTTCCCAATTACTTTGTGTGTAGTGCGCATTCATATCGAGTGCAAATAAATGTGCAAATCAACACGGAGAGCTTGACTTGGTCATTTTGGGTGGGAACTATTTTCCAGTGCGTAAGAATACAGCCGTATCACGCAGCACGCTGCCAGGGGAATCCCAGTTACGCACCGGGAAGGGAGTTCCCCTGTTGCACAACGTGGTGCGTGATACGGCTGTATTCTTACGCACTGGAAAATAGTTCCCACCCAAAATGACCAAGGCAAGCTCTCCGTGTTGATTTGCACATTTACTTGCACTCGATATGAATGCGCACTACACACAAAGTAATTGGGAAACGCATCGAGCAAATTAATTCCTTTTGGCCGAAATCTTTCTCTGGCTACGTTAGACTCCATTCTAAGGCGGAGGAGCACCAGATACCGCGGCGGTCAGTGGCGACAGACTCGGACAATGGCTGGGTGAGCAGGAAAACGCTTTCCACCACTTATTTTAGTCTCTGGACTGTGGGGAGATGCCCAAATTTGACCTGTGGGTGGCATATCCCTTTAAGCCTTTATTGGTCTCACACACAATGACACACAGTGACACACAGGAGAAATTTGACTTCTGCATTTGACCCATCCTTTTCAGGAGCAGTGAGCAGCCATCTTTTTCGGCGCCCGGGGGGCAGTACCGTGAAGGGTCTTGCCCAAGGACCCACACTGGTTAGCTCATTGCCGGGGGGATTTGAACCCACAACCCACTGGGGAAAGTCAGTGACTTACCAGTTGAGCTAACCAGCCGGTTCCCCGGGGAAACATCGATACCTCCAACTGAGAAAGGTACCAATGTTCCCCGCCAGTATATCGCGAGCCGTCATCATCCCAAGTTATCACCATGAACACATAAACAGTAGCATGTATAACTTTGTACGCAACTCACTGCACATCAGCCTGGAGCAGAAGCACTGATTTTGGGTAACAGCAGCAGCCAATAGTGCTTTAAGACACGGTAATGCTCACTGTAGCGTACGCCCCCTCCGGTCCCCTCCCCATACAAACTGGGGAACAACGGTACCAGGCAACAGCGGTACCAGAGAACAGCGGTACCAGGGAACAGTGGTACTGGGGAACATAGGTACGCACCCAGCTTGGCCTATTATTGTATTAAAGCTTTAACATTTTTCATTCATTTTTATTTATTTTTGCCAAACCACAGGCATAATACATTTTTATTCCTGCCTTGGTTTTGTGAAATTGCCTTCTCTGGTTAGTGTTCATCATTTATAAGATTGTGCAGCCTTGGTTGTATTGTGTAATCTGTATTTAGTTTCAGCCAAAAATAACTGGATTTCTAAACCGGAGGATGGGATGGCTCCAGAAGGCCAACGATTACCCCATAGTACAATGAGATTTGACCTTAGATTAAAAAGAGAAAGAAATCTTTCTCCGTGCTCATGTCATGAAACCACCATTGTACTGAAAGGCCTTCAAAAACCACACAAGACAATGTACTAGTATACTGCAATATCTAACTGCTACTGCTGGCAAGATAGAATATCACTTCCTGTTAGTATATTGTACTCTTATTAGTACTATAAATGGGCCTATATTACACAAAATGACTCTTGTATGCTTTAAGCCATGTTATAATGTTACCTCATTAAAAACATACCTGAAGTATTTTTTTTGTTTCATTCACAAATCTTTGAGTAACCCAATATTAGTACGCTGTCGGCATCCAAGAAGCTTAAACTGCTCTGTTTCAACCTGTGATGATGTAATGAAGTGGTAGTTTTCAAGTTAACAGCTACATACCTAGTAACTTACTGGTACTATGTATGTAACTAACCAGCTTGTCACCGTGGAGATGTAACTGCAGTGTCTGGAATATTCCAGAGTCTGTCATTCAACTTATCTGTCATCACTTATCTAGCATGTAATCTGTAAACTGCATTCTTACTCTGAATGTGATCTAGCAGCTTGTTGTTGTGGCGATAGATAAGTTTAATGCCATATAGAATTCAATGGAGACAACTGACTGATGGACCCTCAAAATCCCCCAAATACTACAACCTGTAAACATGGCAACTTCTATTTGTTATTGTGCAGTAAAGCCATATTATACTAGTATTGATACAGCTACAACCCACTGCTATTACTTTTTCTACAAAAACTACTGCTACTTCAACAGTAGCAACCACAGAAACTGCTACTACTAATAGGGTTGTGAAAAGTATCAAAAATCAGATACTATTTGAGCACATAGACTATATGTAATATAGTAAGAAAAGTCCTCTGCACATACAGGAGAGCCCTACACTGATCTATGGCTGAAAACCAACCAGTCATGTGACCACTAGACTTTTGTTTGTGCTGCTTGTTTTGTATGTTGTATTTTTATGTATTTGCCTGCCGAGGGACTACGGATGAAAACTAGCTTTGTAGCTAAAATTCGGCATATTTACTACAAAAAAAAAAGTAAGTTTTTATGCTCATTTAAAACAAACAGTTTCACAATAAATATATATTAATGATAAATATACATTTTTATTATTATTATACATTATTTTACATTATTAATATCATTATAATAATTATGATCTGTTCATTTTTATAATTTATTTCTCCCTTAACCCATATAGTAGGATCCTGACCAAGCCTAAACAACAAAATAAATGATTTCTCCTGTGTGAGATCAATAAAAGTCAATCTTCTAATCTTATCCTTAATCACTGTAAGGCGCTTTGTGTTACACTTTTGTATGAAAAGCGCTTTATAAATAATGTTTGATTGATTGATTGAATACAGGGGAGTATTCAGCAAAATCAAAACATGTGTGTGATTTACTATAGTTTTTCTTTCTAATCTTATTACGTCTAAATTACAATGACTACAAGCCTCATGACGTAAAGCCACAGAGTATAACCTCTTACAGTTCTGTTCTACACATTCACATAAACATAGCCCGGTTGTATCTCTGGGGTTTCACATGTGAACGCTACGGAGCAAATGTCAACACGTCCTCCTTGACACTGACACATATTTGGCAAAGCTAGAGACAGGGAGTCCGTGTGTCTGTGAACCAGCGAAGACATCCTCTTAAAAGTGCCAGAAATCTGTGAAAATGGGACATAAATGATGTTTAACAACAGCTGTGTCCAGTCTACTCTGTGTGAACGCATCCAAAAACACTCCATTTGAAACCAGCTATGACATTATTGATACAAATAGAGAAGAGGTAATAAACCACTTGAATTTCATTTCCTATGTCCCATTTCAAGTGAACGTGATATCAAGCAATGACTATGAGAATAATGTTCCTATATAGACTTAGAGTTATGTGCCAAAATTCTAATATTTTTACAAATTTTGACAATATACCAATACACACGTCCTTTTATTTCTTGACTCTGTATTTATTGCTAATGTAATATAGCTTTTTAGTGGAATTTGGACTGTCAGAAACCCTTATATGGAATATAAGGTATCTGTGATACCTGCATCAAATTACCATATATTATTTTGTTTGTTGTGTTTATCCCTGTCAAATACATTTAAAGAAAGAAAAAAATTGCGCACTATTAGGTGGGCAATATGACTAGGATGACGACAATGTATGCACTAAATCTGCATTGATTAAAGGGCCCATATTACGCTATTTTCTGATCTATGTTGTGATTAATTAAACTTTTACGGCTCAAATCTTATCATCTAACCAAAAATAACTTCAAATTTCCAGTAGTGCAAAACACAAGATAAATATTAACCCCAAAAATATTGTTTCAGCTTTCATATGTTGAACGACAAGTCAATAGTCTATTTTCCTATGTATGCATATGTAAAAGTACACTGTATGTCATAATTATCCTGCATAGTCAATCATGTGGGAATACATGTAGGTCAATAAAAAAGCAAGAAATGAGGCTCTGACCACATCTCTTTCCTCCCCTGTCCATCCAATTGAAATAAACATATTAGCTAATGCTTCTGATATCCAAACCTTATCATTGTGATTGACTTTTTGGCCTGACCCAATTCAGTACACCCCAAAATACCAGATAATAATACCATATGTAATGATACGAGGCCAAAAAGAGCCACGTTGATGCTTTCAACACCAAACACCAGGGATGAATAACTTAGGAAAAATGTGTGATTCAATTTGTGATTTGTAGAAAAAAAATCTACATTAAAAATCTATATTACACAAAATTGACTCTTGTGAGCTTTTAGTCATGTTACAATGTTGTTACCTCCTCAAAAACATACCAGGAGTTGTGTTTTGTTTCATTTACACATGTTTGAGTAACCGTTTATTATTAGTCTGTTTACATCTCCATCTCCAAACCGCAAAAAGCTCTGTTTCACCTTGTGATGTTATGAAGAGGAAGTTTTCAAGTTAACAGCAACCTTTTACCTTTAGTTCAGTAGAGATTGGCAAGGGCTGAAATAATCCAAATGACTCTAAACTCTGTATGGAGTTTAAAAACCCAGTGAAGCACTTCCTGTATTGCCACATGACATCACAAGGTGGAACAGTGTTTTCCGTTAGAGAGAATATGCAGGGTTTGTGCATTACACAACTGTAGGTATGTATAATGAACAAAAAACTTTATAGCATAGATCAGAGGTCTTCAACAGGGGGGTCACGACCCCTAGGGGGGTCGCGGAGGTACTGCAGGGGGGTCGCGAAATCTTTTGATTTCACTTTAAAATAATATAATTTTATATTTTATAGTGTAAAATACAGTATTAACCTGTGTATTATTTCCTTGTATTGGATGTACCATAACAGAGTAGCAATGTTTATACATGACACTAAGCTCAATTTAATATAAAACACAATTCTATGCCGTATATATAGTAGGGGGTCCCTGGCCCAGTTCGTCATCTGTTTGGGGGTCCCTGGCCTGAAAAACGTTGAAGACCTCTGGCATAGATACAAAATGAGTGTAATACAGGCCCTTTAATTTATCATTCAGAAGGTTTGATTTCACAATGCTAGTCCCACACTAGAAAAAGGGTGACCTATTACACAATGTGTTCGTAATAAATATGAATTTCACAGTTGTTTGTTTGGTCATGTGCCAATAATCATGAAAAATCCCTAAATCATGACGTTTCTCAATAACAACAAAGGTTATTGTGACATCCCTACCATCCCTGCCATTGCACTAGTAAAGCACAATAATGACTATACTTACTTATGTGTGAGATCAATAAAGTGTTATCTTATCTTATCTTATCTTATTGTTCATATTTGGTAGAAAGAACAATACGTTTTCAGCATCCAGAAGTATTGCTTGTACCTTTTCTTTGCACTTTTTTGTATTTGTTGCTAGTATTTGTAGTATTTGTTGCTAGTATTAAACATTTGAGCTGTACTTGGTCAAATACTTAGCATTTGTGATACTGTATAGGTACTAGAACTAACTACTAAAGTGTTTAAAGGGTCTATGGAGCCCCATTGTGTTTTTAAACTCCACAAAACTTCACTATAATAATTTTGATAATTTCAGTAGTGAAATGACCAATGTCTGCTGAACAAAAAGTAAAAGGCAGCTGTTAACTTGAAAAATACTGCTTCATAACATCACAAGGTAGAACAGAGCATTTTGAGCTTTGGGGATATTTACAATTAATAAAGAATTACTCAAACATGTGTGAATGAAACAAAACACAACTCCAGGTATGTTTTTGAGGAGGTAACATTATAACATGATTACAAGCTCACAAAAGGCAATTTTGTGTAATATAGGACTTTTAATTGTTCTATTTATTCATTGCTGGACAGATTTTTACAAGTTGGTTCACTTTGAAAAGGTCTACGGAGTAAGATGTTTTAGGGATGTTGCCTTGGCGAGATAAAGTAGTTTCATTATTGTTGTTTATCTGGATATTTTTGTGCATATATCATACCTCCTATGTTATCATGACAGGCCTATGCAAAGGGTGAGTTTGTAGCCAATTTAAATGACAGGAAGAAAAGAGAATCTGAAAATAATCTGCCCTATGTACCAAAAAATATCGGCAGAGCTTATTGGCCCATATTGGTCCATTTTTGCTATGCACTAGAATACCTAGAATAACCTCGATCACAGTTCATTAACTTTGATCCCCCTGAAGTTAAACTAAAGGAGGTGGCTAAAGCATGAGAACCACGCTGAGCCAGCTGTAGTCTGTCATGTTCAAGAGCAGATGGAAAAAGCAAAGATCTCCACTCAGTTACAAGCAATAGTAAACACCAAAGCATGGCCCATGAGAAGTTCTTATAGAGGCTGAAGGCACTTGGAGTAAATGGGAACTTTAATTGCTGTGTTTCAGATGACATCACATCATTGACGTATATTTACAGTATAAATCTTAAAGATCCCATGACATGGTACTTGTTGATGCTTTTATATGGCTCCTTAATGGTTCCCTAATACTGTAAATGAATCCTTCTTCAAAATCAACACTCAGTGCATGAGAAACAGAGATAAGATGAGAAAGAGTAATTTTTCTCTCTCTGAACAGGCCATAATGGGCGTTGTTGCTTGAATGCAAATGAGGAGAAAAGAGATGGCCTATAGTAGAGGGTGGGGGCGTGGCCAAACTCTCTGCTCTCTGCTCTCAGCTGATCCATTTCCTTGTTTTTGCACGGGGGGAGAGATGGGAAGCGTTCCATTGAAAAATAAACACATTTCCACAGAAAATAAAATTAAACCACTGCTGTTCAAAGGTCCAGAGGCTCAGATAAAGGACTTCCGAGCCTAGAAACACTCGGACGTGCCTCCAGGCAAATAAAAAAACGCATTTCACATTGCCTAGCGCATTCGCAGTCCAAACTCTCTGGGCGTGATTTACAGAGACGCTGAGTACAGACAGACGGGGGTGGAACTGCATTTGCATTTCTTTTTTCGATCTGACGTCAATAAGGTGCCTTGTTCAAAATCGCCCGTTTGAGCTCCGATTTTTTCTAACGCAGAAAAGGATCGCAAATGCTCAGTTTACACATTTCGCAACTTTTAACCATGGGGGGGGGGAGCTAAACAGGGTAGGGGAGCTCACATTAACGTTCAAAAACCTCAGAAAGTGAACATTTCATGCCATGGGACCTTTAATACTAACTACAGGCCAGTCCATAGTTTATCTGAATGACCTCTGTGATCTCAGCCAATCCACAGCCTGAAAAGTAGTCACTAAACTTTCATTTACAGTGTGTTATTGTGAATATTATATTTTTTGTACAATTGTGGCTTGAAATATAAAGTAGGTTAAGTTCAAAATATAAATGCAGTAGGGATGGAACAAGACATCGCCACAAGACTGTGCACATATGAAAAAAAAAAACTTGTGGAATGTTGTAGGGATACCTCTTATCTAGGCCTGCTATGATCATTACTATATGGACCTATCGTTCAATACATTATTAGGTACTGGACAATAAACAATCACATTGTTGATTAAAACAGTAGACAAAGACAAAGTAGACAAAGATAATCGCCATTACATATATACATACATTTCGCCGCTCATCCGAGAGGCTTCGTCAGTTCTAGTTAGAATGCTGGTAAGACACTTGCTTATATCTCGCTGCAGGAAGGAGCTAACTAGCTAACTACTTTCCGAAAATATCTCGCCTATTGGTTTCTGTCTTTTGTTTCTCTGGCGTCTAGATTAGCATACCTATTCATCCCTACACGACTGTTTTTCACACCTCTGGCCCTGACCTGGCTAGCCCTAGTGTGTCTTTTGTTTGTTTGATCTGAGTTTAAGAATGGAGTTATAGATGGGAGACAAATTATGTCTGACTCCACCATTTCTGTTTAAAGAAGGATTCTCTTTTTTGACCAAACAAACTTTGTCCAGTTGACAAATTGAATTTCTTCTTTTATCATGTATTCTACCTGGACGACTGAGGGACTCTTCACGCAAGCAATTAAAAACTGCTCAAACATGCACAAATCACTCCAAAAACAACTTTGAGAGGGTAAATGAGAAGAGGAAACAACTATAGCATATGCTTAAAAGTTCTGAAAAGTAGATTTTTTCATAATACAGTGGTACCTCACCTTAAGAATGACCCAACAAATGAAAATTTCAAGTTACAAAACGCCTTCACGTCAAATTTTGGTCTCTAGATACGAATGAAATTTCAAGTTACGAAACGCGAAATCTCCAATCCAACTTTATTTATAAAGCACTTTAAAAACAACAAATCTCAAAAATTCAATTAATGCTCGCTCAGATGCACGCCCCGAAACGTAAATACACTTTATCAACACACACGGGGTTAGGTTCCAGAGGTGGCCCGCGGTGGGAGAGGTCCACGAGGTAGGACAACTTTGTATTTTGCAATTGTTCTACATGTTTTAGGGCTGTAAATGCCTCACCACACACATTCTACACTTTTTTCTCGTATTTCTCTCTCGTTTAAACACTCGAACTTTCATGCGTGGGGGGGGGGGGGCACGGCTCAATATAGGGGAGCGGAGACACAACAACACATCATCAGTATGGTAAAACTCACCTGTCTCACGACGGTCTAAACCCCGCTCACGTTCCCTTAGTGAGTGAACAATCCAACGCTTGGTGAATTCTGCTTCACAATGATAGGAAGAGCCGACATCGAAGGATCAAAAAACAACACGGCGCGGGATGGGGCCACGGGGCCACGGGGCCACGGGGCCGCGGGCCCGCGCGGCTCGGCTCACAGCTCACAGTGTCAGCCTCCCGGCTCTGGAAGTCACATAGAAGCAGAGCCCGCCCCGCCCCGCTCTTATTCCCGCTGAAAGAGCGTCTTTCTCGGCCTCTTAGCTCTAGCGCGGAACACGCAACGTGCGCGGAGCACCGCGCTCCTCCAACGGCACTGTCAGGTCCCGGGATAATCTTGGTTTAGTCCAGGTCCAGTCCAGGTTTAGACCTGGTTTAGTTCTGGTCTAGACCTGGTTTATTCCAATCAGGACACAGAACACAAATGTTACACTATTAAAAAAAAGTTACACATAAAAAAATAACCTTGGAACGGATCAGGCCTTTTCCATTGAAATAGCTACTCAACTTACGAAAAATTCACGTTACAAAACCACTTCTGGAACGAAAATAATTTCGTAAGGTGAGGTACCACTGTAGTTCTGCTTTAACATAAGATCAAACTAATAATCACTCAAGCCTATAATCACCCAAAACTATACAAATACGACAGGACAAACTGAAACTAAATAAAAGTTCTTCTTGTTCCGGACAGTGTACAGACAAGGACCAAATGTAACAGATAAACTACCTGCTGTTCATTAAGAAACTTTTGTGTCTCAACTGTTCCAAATATTTCTAGCGGTTTTACGACACTGTAAGAAATAAAAAAGTGATGAGTCAATGGTACAAAATGTTCACTCAGCAATCCCTCACTCACTCTCTCTCACTCTCATTTCAAGCTAATTACTGGGCGTATAGGGTTACAGTTTGCACTCACGATTACTGCCTTTGAAGAAACCAAAATAGACTTCGAGGAATAAACAGATAAAGGATTTGAATCATTTGCTTTATTCCGTTTAAAAGAGTCGGGGGAGGTGGGAGGGGACGGTCCCAGCTGATCTGTGAGTGGAGGTACGCCCTGGACAATCCTGTTTTAATCACAGGTCTTAACATTTTGGGACTGGCAGATTTCTTATGGTGAAATTACAATGAAAACTCTACCGTTATGTAATTGCTATGTGTAAGAATGAGGCTCTAAAGGCTGTGTTCACACTTGTCCAGTGGTGGAACGTAAACGAAGTAGTAAAGCACTGTATTTACTGTACTGCAAATTTTCCAGTGGATACTTTTTACTTTTACTCGATTTAAAAGCAGATATCTGTACTTTTTACTCCAATACATTTTTGAACTGGACTGGAAAGTTAAAAAAAGGACTTTTGAGGGGTTATTTTTTATCATTTTATTTTTTATTTTTATTGTTTGTGGTAACTTCCTGCTTCAAAAGAAAAATTAAGAAAGCGATTTGGATTTCAACTGTTGACCAAAATCTGTATCATTTTTTAATCAATATCACTACATTTTAACAAGATAACAACACTTACATGAAATACTTTTAACTTACTTACTTACTCTTAAAGTACATTTTACTTGTATCTGTACTTTTCTTAAAGCCCCAGTGTGTAGGATTCGTGGCGCATAGGTGGATGGTGCTATTGCACTTTCTGTTTTAGCTACGGCAGACCTCGAGGGTCACCCGGGCGCGCCGTAACGCGGACAGCTCTCGTACCCGTGCACGAGCCGCGCGCCGCTACTGTATAAATAAAACGGGGTCCTGTTTTTTTTTTTCTTTTCTCATGAAAACACACATTCCCGATCATGTACCATGACACTCTACACATCAAATGAAACCTTACAGTCTCCTCTTTTTGACTATGTAATTCATTTCCCTGCACAACAATCACTCCCCGAGCACATGGGGCTTTTATACGGAAAAGCACAAAACAAGGTTAGCTTACCTTAGAATGCTTTGCACAGGTCAAACTCTGTATTTCACCATAAACTTGCTCTCAATTTGTCTGTAAGGATCCAGCAAATAAAAGCGTGATAGTTGTTGAATTTCCAACTCAATTTTAATAAATAAAAAGACAAAACCAATTTTGATGCACAACGACAACAAAAATAATGATTTAAATTCATTAGGAGATTCACTGATGTACTGGTCATATACAGTGAACTCTTGTCTCCATTCGCATCTCTATAAGATCCTCATAATTGTAAATAGGCAAAATAAGTCAGAGGTCTCCAAAAGTCCTCCTCTTATGGTGTGTGCCTGATCTGCAATGGTCCCAAGTCAAGCCCAGTTGGACATATAAGGGGCTGTAGACTGTATTCGCGGATTATAATGTTGATGTCAGGCTTCACGAGAATTAAAACACAGACGTGATCTATTTCTTAAAATAGTTCCACAAAATAAAATTAAAAAATACAATTTTTCATAGGAAATTCATTCTGCCGTTATTCATTGTATTCTGTGATTATGGCAAACTAATACAGTTCAACAAGCATAACAAAACTTATATTATTCACTAACAAAGTACTTAACCCCTTAAGTGTCAGTTTGAAAATGTTGGATTTCACATGCACTTTAAAGGTCCTATATTACACAAAACTGACTCCTGTGAGCTTTAAGTCATGTTATAATGCTGTTAGCTCCTCGAAAACATAGCTGGAGTTGTGTTTTGTTTCATTCACACATGTTTGAGCAACCCTTTACTAAACTGTCTATGTCTGAAATCAAATTACTCTAGTGAAGGTGTAATACAAGAAGGTACGGAGCACTTCTTGTATTACCACTAGGGATGCAAATTATCGATTAATTCATTAATTGATAGTTGATTGACCTTATCGATCGATTAACGATTAACTGATAAGCGGCGTTTTTCACCTGAATTTGAGTGTTTCAATAGGGTCTTTAAGAATATAAACTATAGTAACATAACACTGAGTCATAAATATATCATAGTATTATTATATTGTATATTCCTCAATTAATTATTCCTTAGTAAAAAGCAGACAAATGTATTGATGCTGAATAACAAAATACAGTAATCCCTCGCTCTATCGCGGTTCACAGATTTTTTTTTTTTTTCTCAAATTTTTTTTTATAGTGTAAAATTTTTTTATAGTGTAACATTGTGTTCTGTCCTGATTGGCTAAGAGACTAGACCAGGACTAAACGTGGACTAAACCAGGTCTGGACCAGAACTGGGCCGGGTCTGGACCTGGACTAGACCAGGATTAAACCGCCACGTGCCGCTGCTGGTTTTGTGCGGCTGGTTTGTGGCTCGGGGCCCGAGCCGCGGACCAGCCGCGCGGGACCAGCAGCGGCACGGGCTGAGAGCCTCGGGCTGAGACTACGCATTCCGGGTGCTGCGGTTCGATCTCGCCTCGCGCGTACACCCGGGTCTGCTGAGCAGTGCCGTTGGCGCCTGTGGCCGGCTGTGAGTCGAGTTTGGCGCAGCGCAGTGCGCGGTTGCCTTGTTTCGTGACCACGCGGGTGCGCGTGTCCGCGATTAGCGATGAATTACAATTAATGCATTTTGTTCAACCAATGTCTTAATCAACAATTAATCGTTAATCGATTAATTGTTGACATCCCTAATTACCACATGACATTACCACAAGGTGGAATGGAGTGTTTTCTGTTTGTGTGTGTGTGTGTGTGTGTGTGTGTGTGTGTGTGTGTGTGTGTGTGTGTGAATGAAACAAAACACAACCCAGGGTATGATTTTGATGAGGAAACAGCATTATAACATAGTTCAGAAAATAGCATAACATGGCCCCTTTAAAATATGCACTGTTAACCAAATTCTGATCTACATTGAAAATCATGTTAAAAAAAACATAACTATATAATCTTCTTCCATTTATCACTGTCTTTTTGCACTATTCAAACCTGCAGGGCATGTCCACCTCTTCTGGCCTCCATCTTCTGCAGCTAAACTCTCATTATCATTCCTGTCTAAGTCCATTCACAATATATAGGTTTCTTTGATGCACACAGACACTGCTCACACCTGTAGACTGTCACCACCGCCGCTGCTGCTGCTGTTTCCCTGGGCCCCATTCTGAAGTCCAGGACAGGCTCAGACATGTTCCCTCTGTACAATGTTCATAAACAAAGCAGGAGCAGCAGCCCACCTCCTACATGTACAATCCCACACATTTCCAAAACAGGATTTAAAATGTCAAACCCAAAGCACTGTGTTCGCACGTCTCACATGCACCAAATAAATAAATAAATTAATTAATAATAATAATAATAATAATAATAATAATAATAATAATAATAATAATAATACTACAATAAAAACAAAAATACAAATTAATTTAAAAATCATATGTATCATAAAATCATAAACCTTATATAGAAAAGATATATACATATATACATGCAAACACAGCTAATTTTGTGCAGAGTTTGGAGGTTTGGGAAGAAATCAGTAGCATAGTATTATGATGTTCATAACTCAAAACTATAAACTTGCAGATGTCAAAGGTTCTATATTTCACAAAATTAATTCTTGTGAGCTCTAAGCCATGTTATAATGTTGTTCCCTCATCAAAAACATGGCTGGAGTTGTGTTTTGTTTCATGTTTTATTATTAGTATGTCTACATCTCCAAAGCTCAAAATGCCCTGATCCACCTTGTGATGTCATGATGAAGTGGTTTTTCATGTTAACAGCCCCTTTTACCTTAGTTAGTTTAGTTTATTAGAGGCAATTCCAGGGCTGAAATGATCCAAATAATTCTAATGAATCCGTATGGAGTTTAAAAACACAGTGGAGCTTTCTGTATTACCACATGACATCACAAGATGGAACAGAGTGTTTTCAGTTTGAGAGAAGAAAATGTCAGGTTTATGTGCTAAACGTGTGAATGAAACAAAATAAAACTCTGACTATGTTTTTGATGAGGATCAGAAAATAGCACAATATGGGCCCGATGAAGAAAGTGGACTATTTTAGGCATATCAGGAATCAGCAATTATTATTACAATTCAATCTATACTAAGAAAAAGTCAACCTAAATGTAAATGTGGTTTATGTCACATGAACTTGATCATAAAGTGGTTTATAGAAGTATTGTAGTAGGTACCGGGCAATGTCAATGGAAGACATTTTTGAAGGTTTGCTTGGTCATAGTGTCAATAATATTGTGAATAATAATAATAATAAAACTGTAACACTAAAGTTTGATATTTCAACACACACAGCTCGAAATTGGCGCTAAACCTGGATCAGGACCAAACCCGGACAATAACAACAACCAAACCAGGTCTACATCAGGATTAATTTGGGATTTAAAAAAAAACCAAAAAACCTGGAGTTGTGTTTGTTTCATTCTGTTTAACACAGAAATCCTCTCAAACACTCTGATCCACCTTGTGATGTCATGTGGTAATACAGGAGGTGCTCCACTATGTTTTTAAACTCCAGACACCTTCACTAGAATCATTTGGATCATTTCAGCCCTGGTATTGCCAATCTAAAAAGGTCTCTTACAGACGGTAAATTTGTAAGAGATGTTAAATGTTAACTGGAAAATCACCACATGACATCACAATATGGTCTAGATAGAACATTTTGAGCTTTAGGGAGCACACATCCTAATAACCCAGGATTACTCAAACATCTGTGAATGCAACAAAACACAACTCTGGGTATGTTTTTTTTGGAGGTAACAGCAGTCTAACATGGCTAAAAGCTCACAAGAATCCATTTTATAGGACCTTTAAAATGGTTTAAAATCACAATTACACACAATCATGAGTAATTACAATATACCTATGCAAAATACGTTTATCAAGGGTCAACATATTGTGCCAAATATGATCAAATTATGAATAGACATAATAATCCACTCTATTTACGCAACGTTATATTGAATTCCCAGGAACAGGGGCGTTCTTTGACGGGGTCCACCTGGGCAATTGCCCCTAGCGCCATCGCGGGGAGGGCGCCGCGGTGGCACGAAGAAGAAAAAAAAAAACCGGTGCGGAGCGCGCGCCCGCGGCGCACGGAGGCACGGAGCAAGGATCCACGCGGATCCTTGTGCGGGGCGTGGGGGGCTGGTGCTGGCTGGTGAAGACAGTTACGTGAAGACAGAGTAGCGCGAAATGGTTCAGGTATAACAGTCTGACTCTGACCTCTCGCGCTAGGCAACGCTGTGAGCACAGTACAGAGTTTGTTTTAGGGGGAGGGGCCAGGGGGGTAATCATTCGGATTTCGGTCAGTGTCTTGAGGAGGTCACGGTGTCCAGTATGACAAAACAGTTGCGGTGATGGACCGAAAAAGATTGAAGCCATCAAGTGCCCAATTTCGAAAGAAACGGAAAGAAGAGGAGGAGAAGCGAGCAAAAGAAAAAGGTATGCTATCGACTAGTCTTCAAGTTTACTTAATGATGATGATGTTGTAATAGTTAAACTCCCCTGATGTGATTGTTGATGCATGTTTGCCCTTCCCCCAAGCACCAAAATGTTGCTATCATCATTGCTTGGGTTAACGAAGGCATAAGCTATATACATGGTCGTTCAAACATTGATCGTGTCCTATGGTGCTTAGCTACAGGGAAGAGTTGTTGGCGAATGTCGACGAAATGTTTTGGGTTTTTTTGGGTTTTTTTTGCTGGAGTGCACTTTTGCTTTCTTAAATAGCTGTTGGCCTACATGGCTATAATGTGAAATAATTGCGCCTTTGGTCTTTTTTATGTTTTTATGTTATGTAGTTGTTGTGAATTGAGTTTGTAGGGACAACGGGGGGGGGGGGGGGCAAGAGTGGGTTTCGCCCAGGGCGCAAATCACTCAAGGAACGCCACTGCCCAGGAAGCAATACATCTTTACAGCAACAGCACCACTGAATCCAAATTGCTTTCTTGTTTAGATAGTGGAGTAAGCTTTTTCCGCTTATTTCAAATGATGCTTACATTGCTGAAATGATAAACCACGAGCGCATCTGAGCGACACAAATCCTCCAGTCACAGCGGAGAGACCGGGGCATGTCAGACAGTAAAGCGCGCAAAACGACCATTTAAACGTGATGTCAGCGCGCAAATGTATTTCCACTCACGATTATAATGTGTTTGAACAAGATAGAGACGCATAATGCCTGCCAATGTCCGTTTGTGCAATAGGAGCAGTCGCATTAGATTGGAAAAGTACTTTGAGGCGTAATTGTACAGCGCAAATCTTCAAATCGTGCATAAACATGAATGACGCGTATAAACTTATGACACACGTAGAAATAATATGTGCACGCGTTGTTGAGAAATCCAATGTGCCAACTCCAAGTCCAGTCACCTCAAAACACATGTCTTCTCCCGCTCCAAATGGTATAAATGCACATTTCAGCCATGTTGTTGTGCGCGTAATAAAAGACGTTATAACCACTTACCTACAAGGACACACACGATATCCACCACCACCAGCAGCAGTTTATTCCTTTGTTCCGTCATTTCTCCACCGGTGCTGTGTCTCTTGCATAAAGATTCTTTGGAGAGGCTAAAAACGCGCACACGACACACGTTCAGAGCAGAGACAGCAGTGATTTCCGTAGGTGAGTCTTGATCTGCTTGTTCTTCCGGCTCCGCGCCTCTGTCCCAACTCTCCACCTGAGCGTTCCCGTGTGCACTGAGCCAGGTGAGCGGCAGGGGACGTGATAACGCAGGGTCCGAGGGAGCCCTGCCTCTTTTGGTGTCCGTGGGTGCGCCTTACTCTGGTTCTGCCTACCAAATACAAAACTCATCAAAATGTTGCTTTAATTCAACAGGATTAAGGGCACATAAAACAGGAATCTCTCACTTTTCTTTTAGGTGCCTCAAACGAGATTTTTGGTACTTTTTAAAGGTGTGCTGTGTAACATTTCTAATGGAGGGTCCGCACCTCCTTGTCTCAAAAGATTAAAGATCAAAGTCAAAGATCAAAGTCAGTTTTATTGTTAAAGGTCCCATGGCATGAAATTTTCACTTTCTGAGGTTTTTGAACGTTAATGTGAGCTCCCCTACCCTGTTTAGCCCCCCCCCCCCCCATGGTTAAAAGTTGCGAAATGTCTAAACTGAGCATTTGCGATCCTTTTCTGCGTTACAAAAAATCGGAGCTCAAACGGGTGATTTTGAACAAGGAAACTTAGTGACGTCAGATCGAAAAAAGAAATGCAAATGCAGCTCCACCCCCGTCTGTCTGTACTCAGCGTCTCTGTAAATCACGCCCAGAGAGTTTGGACTGCAGAGGAGCTACGCAATGCGAAATGTGTTTTTTTATTTGCCTGGAGGCACGTCCGAGTGTTTCTAGGCTCGGAAGTCCTTTATCTGAGCCTCTGGACCTTTGAACAGCAGTGGTTTAATTTTATTTTCTGTGGAAATGTGTTTATTTTTCAATGGAACGCTTCAAATCTCTTCTCCCCGCAAAAACGCGGAAATGGATCAGAGAGCACACAGCTGAGAGCTGAGAGCGGAGAGTTTGGCCACGCCCTCACCCTCTACTATAGGCCAGCTCTTTTCTCCTCATTTGCATTCAAGCAACAACGCCCATTATGGCCTGTTCAGAGAGAGAAAAATTACTCTTTCTCATCTTATCTCTGTTTCTCATGCACTGAGTGTTGATTTTGAAGAAGGATTCATTTACAGTATTAGGGAACCATTAAGGAGCCATATAAAAGCATCAAGAAGTACCATGTCATGGGACCTTTAATTCTGCTCAGGTAGTCAGGAGGATGTGTGTTCAACATACAGTACAGTGAATCAAAATTTCGTTTCAAGACAGTGTACAAAATACAATAAAAAGACGAAACAAAACAAATACTTTCTAAGACAAAAATCTAAATCTAGAATCTAAAATCTGAAAGCAGTACAACAGAATAAATAAATACTTATTTACAGATGTCCAAAAGATACAGCAGTGAAATGATAATGTGCAATAGAATGTGCTATTGTGCACTGAAAGTAAAGATAAAAATAAATGTACAACAGTAGTAATTCCAGTGCAGTAACAGTATAAACAGATAAAAACCAGATATAGTACACTCGGAAAAAATGATAAACACATAAAAAAGTATTAATAATCCAATGCAGTGTGTGCAGTGAGGTATTCTGTAAGTTTTTTCACCCTCTTACAAGATTATAGCCAGTTCAAATCTCACCTGAAAGTGCATATTGTTGATTCAAATAGCTGGTTGTGTCAGGAAGGGCATCTGGTAGCCTATAAAAACTTGTGTAACTTTTCTGCGTGCTTCATGAAGATGTCATTGTATTCCTGTTATGGCATTAAGCTCATTTGGCTTTTATTTACAGTAATCAGGTGTTTTTTTATTCCTAGGAAATGCATTGAAAACATTGGTACTTACTGTGAGTGTGCTCGCCTTTCCACAGGTCTGATCTGTAATTTGCCACCTGCTTGTCTCCATGGATGTAGTAAAGGTTGATGCCAAAGTGTGGAACATTCTAAGCATCTCCATGGAAACAAGCAGGTGGAGAACATTTAACATAAAAGTTACACAGTGTTTTGTAAGCTTCATGATTAATAACATAATTATACAAAGTTGAAAATTAAATACATGAATAGACTTTTTTTTTTTTTTTTTTTTTAAATAATAAGTCACACGTTAGGGTCCTTCTCATATACAAAAGAAATTCACAGTTGTGTGTGTTCAAAGGTGCATTTGAAACATTTTCGTTGGAGGTCTGTCACATGCTTGTTTACATGGTTATGCCATTGCTCTGACTGGAATGTTCCACAGTAAGACATTAATAGTTCTACCTTACATTTACAGATGGTTTTATAGCTCTAAAATATCTAGAAAAACAGGCCTTTTAACTGTGAGTGGGGTTGCCTCTCCACACATCTGACCTGTAACTTGGCCTGGTTTGGTCTCTATGATGATAGAAGAGTTAATGCCACACTGTGAAACATTTCTGACAAAGTCATAGCATCTCCATGGAGACCGACCCTCCACCAGAAAAGTTGCACCTTTAAAGATCATGTTAAAGTAGTTACACTGGCATGTACGGGTCACCTTGAATTGAACTTTGTGACAGATTCATTAAATCTTTCAAAAGTAAATCAGGAAATGTTAAACAAGAGGAAGAAATATTTTTTTGGGAGGAAGAAATATTTTTTTGAGCATTGAGGTTGATGTAAAATTGCCCATAGCTAAATTATATGGGCAAGTCGTTTTACATTGCTGCTTTAAGTAACGAGGGACATGAAGGCTTTTTGTGTTTGTTTTACACAACTCACTGTCTCCCTCTAGTGGTCGTTTGGGGTTCTTTACATTGATAAAGCTGTGACGGGGCGGGAGGGAAAGCTGGAGTAAATAGCGGGACAGGAAGTAAAGATGGTTGCCGCCATGTTTGTAGTCCTTTGGTTTTGGGAGTACTGTACAGTGGTACCTCACCTTACGAAATTAATTCATTCCAGAAGTGGTTTCGTAACGTGAAAAATCCGTAAGTTGAGTAGCTATTTCAATGGAAAAAGCCTGATTCGTTCCAAGGCCCCGATCCAAGTTTTTTTTTTATAGTGTAACTTTTTTTTATAGTGTAACATTGTGTTCTGTGAGTTTCTCACATTTGTCTCTCGTTTAAACACTCAAACTTTCATAGATTTTCAACAAAATGTATTAACAGTGAAGTGTGGGGGGGGGAAGCGGGAGGGGGGAGAAAACTGCGCTCTGACACCTGTGATAGCGCAGCATGACCCAGCGCGGAGCTGACAGCAGGTCTAGACCAAGGTCTAAACCTGGACTGGACCAGGACTAAACCTGGACTAAACCAGGACTAAACCAGGACTAAACCAGGACTAAACCAGGACTAAACCAGGACTAGACCAGGTGGATTAAAGCAGCGAGGAGGGGACTGCACGCAGTCTGAGCGCATGAACGCATGAACGAGACCCATGCAAGAGCTAATCTAGACCACCGCGGCTCCTCCTGATTTAGTCCAGGTTTAGTCCTGGTTTAGTCCAGACCACCGCGGCTCCTCTAGACCTCCTCTAGACCTGGTCAGGTCTAGAGGAGGTCTAGACCACCGCAGCTCTTGCATGGGTCTCGTTCATGCGTTCATGCGCTCAGACTGCGTTCAGTCCCCTCCTCGCTGCTTTAATCCACCTGGTCTAGTCCTGGTTTAGTCCTGGTTTAGTCCAGGTTTAGTCCTGGTCCAGTCCAGGTTTAGACCTTGGTCTAGACCTGCTGTCAGCTCCGCTGCGCTATCACACGTGTCAGAGCGCAGTTTTCTCCCCCCTCCCCCTTCCCCCCACACTTCACTATTAATCATTTTGTTGAAAATCTATGAAAGTTTGAGTGTTTAAACGAGAGACAAATGTGAGAAAAGTTTAAATCCAGTCTGAGAAAAGCGTATAATGTGTGTGGCTGAGCGCGCATTATTTGAATTTTTGAAATTTCGCGTTTCGTAACTCTTCTTTCGTATCTAGAGACCAAAATTTACCGTGAAGGCGTTTCGTAACTTGAAATTTTCGTTTGTTGGGTCATTCGTAAGGTGAGGTACCACTGTATTTTGTTTCACATTTGAAGGAATTGTAACTTGATGGTGATTGATCCTGGTCCGATTCATAGTTTTCCATTTCTTGTTCGATGAGCAAAACCACTTTAGAGTATTTAGTGTCTGGACTGGCAGAAACCATGCCCTGAAAAAGGAAAATGTATATAATAATCTGCACATGAGAAAGAAATAATAATATACCATCAAGATAATGTACCAAAAGTATTACAAACCCTTTGTGACCCATGAGAGCCCCAGGAAACTCATGTGAATATTTTTTAGCAAGGTGCAGAAAATATTCAATGAAGCCATCAGGACAACATCATCTGCAAACAGCAGAGATTAGATCCTGTGGTTCCCTCCGGCCCCTGACTGCACCTAGAAATTCTGTCCATAAATATAATGAACAGAACCGGTGACAAAGGGCCGCCCTGGCGGAGTCAAACATGCACCGGAAACAGGTCCGACTTACTACCGGAAATGTGAACACAGCTCCTGCTCCAGTCATACAGGGGCCGAACAGCCCTTAGCAAAGGGCCCCGAACCCCATACTCCCAGAGCACTCTCCACAGGACCCCACGAGGGACACGGTCAAATGCCTTCTCCAGATCCACAAAGCACATGTGGACTGGGCAAACTCCCATGCACCCTGGAGCACCCGATGGAGAGTATAGAGCTGGTCCAGTGTTCCCCGGCCGGGACGAAAACCGCACAGCTCCTCCTGGATCTGAGGTCGGATTCTCCTCTCCAGTACCCTGGAATAGACCTTACACAGAAGGCTGACCAGTGTGATGCCCCTGTAGTTGGAGCACACCCTCCGGTCCTCCTTCTTAAACACATAAACTCTGTCTGTTATTGTTTCCCAATGAGTGCTGTCCAAAACCTGATCCTGTGAGAGAAGGCTGCAGGGAGTTTCTGTATTAAACTTAAGACTTAGACAAACTTTACTGATCCACAAAGGAAATTATATGGACATAGCAGCGCACACATCACAATTAGGGCTGTCAGTTTAACGCATTAATTAGATTAATTAATTACACTGCAAATTAACACTTTATAAAAATTAACGCAATTAATTCTGAGTGGCAATTTAAATTTGACGTGTGGTGAGCAAATCGCTGCCAGGGCCTTTGAAAGGCAAGTTTATTAATAAAAAGAACGAAGACAGGACTATCAACAAGAACGCGGTGATTTGGAGCTTTTGTCAAAAAGAATTTTCTGATCACTGAAGCTGCTCCAGCCTGACGAATCATTTGAATGCGAAACACAGACAAGACAAGTTCCATCGTTACCGGTGATAGTGCGAGCGTGAGCGAACTTCAGGTTCCACAGCAGGGTGAGAAAAGGAGGCAGGAAAAGCAGAAAAGACAGCCAGCCTTTTCGTGTGTACCACACTGTTTGAAAAGAGCGAGTCTTTCATCCCGTAGTCTGGAGCAAACCCTTTAGCTCTGCTGTTGGTCTTCCTATAACCTTCTGCTTCCAATTTGGAAAACTGCTTGAGCTTTAATATGAAATCTTCCTCCATTTAAAAAGTAAGGCCAGACAAGAAGAAAAAAGTGAATAGATTATTAAACTTGACTTGCTAACTCTAAATTGTAGCTTGCTGTCATTTATTCTAATCTTCTTCCCTAGGAGTTGCAGAAGA
Organism: Paratrypauchen microcephalus; assembly: GCA_036785185.1. NCBI lineage: Eukaryota > Metazoa > Chordata > Actinopteri > Gobiiformes > Gobiidae > Paratrypauchen > Paratrypauchen microcephalus. The sequence goes on from JAVJIX010000138.1 coordinate 2,535,442, forward strand.
ATCCCTGGACTCACAAGTGCCTCTACCATGAAGCCAGGTAACTACAGGCCTCACCTGGCACCTTTTCACAGCCGCTTTTGCGCAGAATCTGTCACTGCTGAGCTACAGCACAGTCAGGCCATGTGAGGCACCAGCGGCTGGTGCCTCTCCACACGTCTCTTCTCAGTATTTGAACGGTAAAAGTGAAAACTTTGAAAAAGAAAAGAATTCAAATGACGAAGTTAAATAGAAAATAACGTTATAGTACAAATCATTGGATAAATATAACCATTTATTTTTTCATTTTACTTTTTTTTCTCTGTGATGACAGGTGAGGCACAGCCTCCCCTGACTGCACGTCACTGTTAAATAGGTACAGAACAGGGAAAGCATTGAAAGAGATTATGTGATCATCAAATCAAAATGTAGAACGTAAATGCTATTGGGAACTACATTTTCTGGGCAGAGGTAGACTGAGCTGGCGAATGCGTGCAGAGGGACAGGCTGATCTTGCTGCTCGGCTGATGATGTATGGGTTAAATCCTTCATACAAAGACTTCCTCTCTTTGGGGTTGGACAGCTCCTGGACCCTGGGACTGGCCACTGCTTTCTGAGCGGATCTGGAGACGGGCCAGCAGACCTCACGCTCCCCCTCAAACTTTGGGTGGTTTTGTTTTGGGGCTAAAATTAGACAAGAAAGAAGGAAAATTAGTTAGATATACAGTATGTACTAATGTGTGCTTAAAGGTCCTATGTTATGCAAAATTTAATGTTGTGAGCTTTTAACCATGTTATAATGCTATTACCTCATTAAAAACATACCCGGAGATGTGTTTTGTTTCATTTAGACATGTTTGAGTATTCCTGTATTATTAGTCTGTCTACATCTCCATATGCTCTGTTCCACCTTTCTGTTTGTGAGAAGAAACATTCAGAGTTTGTGTGTTACACATGTGTCAATGAAACAAAATACAACTCCAGATGTGAAACAAAATTAACATAAATCAGAAAGTAGTATAATATGGGCCCTTTAAAACACCACGAGTCAAGGTCATTTACTTGTCTTGACTCACATGCAGAGCTGGTTACCAGTCAACACTTTTTCATCTTTTTTTATTCATTTGTGGTCACACTATCTTTTACCACTTTATAGCCTGTTATCAAAGGATTTTTATGTGCCCTTTCTTTCTTAATAATAAAACCAATAAAACAAAAACAACAACACGTTATATGACTTTCCAAATACAGGGACCAGGAATAGACTAAAATGAAACTTTCTTCATATGAAATGAATCTCACCTAAAAATGTTAGCATTTCACTAAATAGTGTTCAAAATGAGGCTACAGTAACATTAAATTCCAAATTAGGGTTTATGAATCAATACATGGTAGTGTTGTCAATACCGATGATAATTAAAAACGCACTTTAGAAAATAAAATGTGATTTTCAATATTAAATCATAGTACTGCTTTCCTTAACATTACCATATGACCTTATATCTGTGTAATCTCTCTGTGGTCCTGTAGGTTCCATAGTGGTCCTTGGGCGTATACTAGTCTATGTGTACTTATACTTGTTCTCATACAGCTCAAGATCGTCCTAAGGAAAGGTCCATTTCTGTCCTGTGAATGGGACCTTTTTTTTTTTCTTTTTTTTTTAGCACCAATAAATGCTCAAATGAGTATCTCGTTTCAATACTAGGTTCAGTATCAATTAGTATCTGATTTTCAATACTTTTGACAAACCTACTACATAGGGCAAACTGAATTGAAATGAGTACAGAACAGTGAGAAAATAGAAGGAGTTGTAGCATGCTTGTTAAACAGCTCTAAATACAGTGTTATGTGAGCACCTCCATGGAAGCAAGCCCTATACTCCTACAGAAAGAGACATCTTACACAAGCACTCACTCATCAGCAGACAAGTGTAAACAGACACATGAGTACTGTGACTAGACCATTTAACATCATGGAGATAAGAGAAGAATACAACATTTGGGGAAAATATTATCCTTAAGTCCAGTGAAAAAACGCAAACAATTGAAGGGGGAAGATTGTAAAAAGGCTGGTGCTTGGTGATTAGTTGAGAAGGAAATGTAGTGGGCTGTGATTGGCTGGCAGTGGTGGACAGGTTAGGAGGTAGTATCAAAGCTAAAGGAAATGTGGTTTTCTTGGATTTACAGTTCAGCTTAAGTGATGCAAAACAAGATCCAGAAGTAAGTAAGCAAGGTTTTTTAAGGTTAACAATGTGAAACCCAATACACAGGTAGTAAAAACACATGTAACTTTGGCATGAACTCAACTGAACCTCTAACACCCACAAAAAATTTAACCAGGAAAAAAAAAAAAATCAATAATAGATTTTGAAAAATAAGGTAGAAATAATAAAAAATAAAATAAACTCTCTTCACAACAAGAAAAACAAGGATACAAAACGTTAAGTGTAACTTTAAAGGTCCCATATTGCGTTACCATATTAGTCGTTCTACATCTCCAATGCTAAAGATGCTCTGTGCGATGGGGATGAAGTGGTAGTTTTCATATTACCATTTACCTTTTGTACAGCAGAGCTTGACAATTCTAGGTCTGAAATTACTGAAATGATTCTAGTAAATGTGATGGAGTTTAAAAACACAGGGGAACACTACTTGTATTACCACATGGCATCACAAGGTGGAGTATTTTCTGTCTGAGAGAAGAACTCATCTTGAATTTGCAGAATGAAACAAAACACAACTCCAGGAATGTTTTTGATGAGGAAACAACATTGTAACATAGATCAGAAAATAGTGTAATATTGGACCTTTGACCTTTAACACACTGAGATGTTGACTCTGAATATAAATTTAAGCAGATTCAAGTATAGCAAAAATTAGCATGAGAGAATTAGAGAGAATTGAAATAATGTGACACAATACATCATGTCCACATTAAATATTGTTGAATAAAGTTTCAGAAATTGTGCCAAACAATAATGATTCACTTATTTAAAGGTCCCATGGCATGAAATTTTCACTTTCTGAGGTTTTTGAACGTTAATGTGAGCTCCCCTACCCTGTTTAGGCCCCCCCCATGGTTAAAAGTTGCGAAATGTCTAAACTGAGCATTTGCGATCCTTTTCTGCGTTAGAAAAATCAGAGCTCAAACGGGCGATTTTGAACAAGGCACCTTATTGACGTCAGATCGAAAAAAGAAATGCAAATGCAGTTCCACCCCCGTCTGTCTGTACTCAGCGTCTCTGTAAATCACGCCCAGAGAGTTTGGACTGCGAATGCGCTAGGCAATGCGAAATGCGTTTTTTTATTTGCCTGGAGGCACGTCCGAGTGTTTCTAGGCTCGGAAGTCCTTTATCTGAGCCTCTGGACCTTTGAACAGCAGTGGTTTAATTTTATTTTCTGTGGAAATGTGTTTATTTTTCAATGGAACGCCCCCCGTGCAAAAACACGGAAATGGACCAGCTGAGAGCTCAGAGCGAGAGGGAGCGTTTGGCCATGCCCCCACCCTCTACTATAGGCCAGCTCTTTTCTCCTCATTTGCATTCAAGCAACAAGTCCCATAATGGCCTGTTCAGAGAGAGAAAAATTACTCTTTCTCATCTTATCTCTGTTTCTCATGCACTGAGTGTTGATTTTGAAGAAGGATTCATTTACAGTATTAGGGAACCATTAAGGAGCCATATAAAAGCATCAAGAAGTACCATGTCATGGGACCTTTAAAAAAAAAAAAAAAAAAGAGCAAACAAAAATAATGCGATGTAATAATAATAATAAATATAGCCGCAAGCGGCGATGATCGGCCCTCGCTTGCACTCTCTGGGGGGGTGGCGCTAACGCGCCATTTTCCTCCCCATTTTTTCTAGCTGCATGCATGTGTGAGTTTGTGCGTTATCTGGATGCATTTGTGTTGAATGCCTGGGGTTGAGGTGGGGAGGGGTTGTTTGTTTTGCCTTTTAATTTCAATTATTTGAAGAGGAGGGTCACTCATAAGCCTTTCCTGCACTGTTCTGTTATTTTCTTCTTCTTTTGTGTGTATTTTTGTTCTTTTAAATGCTGGGTGCAAACATTAAAAAATCAATTGAATAAATAAAAATATGAGGACAGAAAATGGTGCCTTTGACATCAGGTCACATGGCCTATCCAATATGGCTGGTTGGTTGCCTAGCAATGACATAATATACTTTTTTGTTCCTCTTCCCATGATGCATCTGTGTACCAAATTTGGTTTGGCTATGACAAAGTTTTTGCCTGGCGTCCCATTGGCGAGGACAGATGTCTGGCCTGTTGACATGGCAACACGATGGGACATGGTGTGTTGGCGTCATTGAGTTTTTTGATTGAGACCCTGTCATGAATGTGTGTACCAAATTTGGTGTGTCTACGGCAAAGTAAATTTTTTCTGTTCCATGCAATCTCCCTAGGGGGCGCTATAATATGGCCATTTTAGATTTTCTTATATCAATCTGCTCAGGGCCGGGTTGTCCACCAACGATTAAAATTTGAGTGATATCGGCCAAAGTGTGTGCGAATTATCATTCGTCGAAATTTGACACAAAATGGCGCCTTCGCCACCAGGTCACATGGTCTATCTAATATGGCTGGTTGGTTGCCTAGCAACGATGTAATATACTTTTTTGTTCCTCTACCCATGATGCATCTGTGTACCAAATTTGGTTTGGCTATGACAAAGTTTTTGCCTGGCGTCCCATTGGTGTTTGGCCTGTTGCCATGGCAACACGATGGGACATGGCGTGTTGGCATCAATGAGTTTTTTTATCGAGACCCTGTCACGAATGTGTGTACCAAATTTGGTATGTCTACGACAAAGTAAAATTTTGCACTTCCATGCAATCTCCCTAGGGCGCTATAGTGTCCATTTCAGATTTTCTTATAGAAATCTGTTCAGGGCCGGGTGTCCACCAACGATTGAAGTTTGAGTGAAATCGACCAAAGTATGTGCCAATTATCACTCGCCGAATTTGATGGCGAGCCGCAAAAACACACCTGTAATTTGTGGCGTTGTCACGGAAACACCGTTCACTCTTTTAGAACGCTTTTAACAACTTTTAATGTCCCACTTCGTCTAGATGATACAACACGATTCTGGTGAGTCTGGGTCAAAAACCCTAGGAGGAGTTCGTTAAAATACAAGGACAGGAAACTGCGCTCTCGGTGCCAGGTCACGTGCTCGGTCCAAAATGGCCGACTTCCTGTTGGTCGCCTAGCAACCGCTTAATGTACTTTTTTGTTCCTCTTCCCATGATGCATCTGTGTACCAAATTTGGTTTGGCTACGACAAAGTTTTTGCCTGACATCCCATTGGCAAGGGAGAGAAGTTTGGCCTGTTGCCATGGCAACACGATGGGACATGGCGTGTTGGCGTCATTGAGTTTTTTGATCGAGACCCTGTCATGAATGTGTGTACCAAATTTGGTATGTCTGCGACAAAGTAAAATTTTTCTGTTCCACACAATCGCCCTAGGTGGCGCTATAGCACCCATTTCAGATTTTCTTATATCAATATGTTTAGATCCAGGGTGTCCACCCAAGATTAAAGTTTGACTGAAATCGGGCAAAGTATGTGCAAATTATCACTCATCGAAGTTTGACAAAAAATGGCGCCTTCGCCACCAGGTCACATGGTCTATCCAATATGGCTGGTTGATTGCCTAGCAACGACGTAATATACTTTTTTGTTCCTCTTCCCATGATGCATCTGTGTACCAAATTTTGTTTGACTACACCAAAGTTTTTCCAGAGAATCTTAATGACAAGGACAGATGTTTGGCCTGTTGCCATGGCAACACGATGGGACATGGCGTGTTGGCATCATTGAGTTTTTTTATCAAGACCCCGTCACGATTGTGTGTACCAAATTTGGTATGTCTACGACAAAGTAAAATATTGCGCTTCCATGCAATCTCCCTAGGTGGCGCTATAGTGTCCATTTCAGATTTTCTTATATCAATCTGTGTAGGGCCGGGGTGTCCACCAACGATTAAAGTTTGAGTGAAATCGGCCAAAGTATATGCGATTTATCGCTCGTCGAAGTTTGATGGCGAGCCGCAAAAACGAACCCGAAATTTGTGGCGTTGTCACGGAAACACCGTTCACTCTTTTAGAACGCTTTTAACAACTTTTAATGTTCCACTTGTCTAGATGATAGAGCACGATTCTGGTGAGTCTGGGTCAAAGACCCTAGGAGGAGTTCGTTAAAATACGAGGACAGGAAAATGCGCCCTCGGTGCCGGGTCGCGTGCTCGGTCCAAAATGGCCGACTTCCTGTTGGTCGCTTAGCAACCGCATAATATACTTTTTTGTTCCTTATCCCGTGATGCATCTGTGTACCAAATTTGGTTTGGCTACGACAAAGTTTATGCCTGGAGTCCTATTGGCGACGACAGATGTTTGGCCTGTTGCCATGGCAACACGATGGGACATGGCATGTTGACCTCATTAAGTTTTTTGATCGATACCCCGTCACGAATATGTGTACCAAATTTGGTATGTCTATGACAAAGTAAAATTTTGCGCTTCCATGCAATCTCCCTAGGTGGCGCTATAGCACCTATTTCAGATTTTCTTATATCAATCTGTTCAGGGCCGGGGTGTCCACCAACGATTAAAGTTTGAGTGAAATCGGCCAAAGTATGCACGAATTATCGCTCATTGAAATTTGATGGCGAGCCGCAAAAACGAACCCGAAATTTGTGGCGTTGTCACGGAAACACCGTTCACTCTTTTAGAACGCTTTTAACAACTTTTAATGTCCCACTTGTCTAGATGATACAGCACGATTCTGGTGAGTCTGGGTCAAAAACCCTAGGAGGAGTTCGTTAAAATACGAAGACAGGAAAATGCGCCCTCGGTGCCGGGTCACGTGCTCGTTCCAATATGGCCGACTTCCTGTTGGTCGCCTAGCAACGGTGTAATATAGTTTTTTGTTCCTATTCCCATGATGCATCTGTGTACCAAATTTGGTTTGGCTACGACAAAGTTTTTCCTGGGTGTCCCATTGGCAAGGAGAGAAGTTTGGCCTGTTGCCATGGCAACACGATGGGACATGGCATGTTGGCGTCATTGAGTTTTTTGATCGATACCCCGTCACAAATATGTGTACCAAATTTGGTATGTCTACGACAAAGTAAAATTTTGCGCTTCCATGCAATCTCCCTAGGTGGCGCTATAGCACCCATTTCAGATTTTCTTATATCAATCTGTTCAGGGCCGGGGTGTCCACCAACGATTAAAGTTTGAGTGAAATCGGCCAAAGTATGCGCGAATTATCGCTCGTCGAAGGTTGATGGCGAATCGCAAAAACGAACCCGAAATTTGTGGCGTTGTCATGGAAACACCGTTCACTCTTTTAGAACGCTTTTAACAACTTTTAATGTCCCACTTGTCTAGATGATAGAGCACGATTCTGGTGAGTCTGGGTCAAAAACCCAAGGAGGAGTTCGTTAAAATACGAGGACAGGAAACTGCGCCTTCGGCGCCGGGTCACGTGCTCGTTCCAATATGGCCGACTTCCTGTTGGTCGCCTAGCAACGGCATAATATATTTTTTGGTTTGTAACGACATGACCTATCAACCACCCGAATTTCATTTGTCTACGACAAAGTTCATTTTTCGGGTATAGCCATTGGCGCAATGTATTTTGATTTTCCAGGTGGCGCTGTCGAGCCATTTTTAAAGATTTTTTAATACAGATTATTTGTAAATTCCTTTTTTTTGGCGTTCTTGAATTTTGTGCAAAATTTCGTGAGTTTTCGTCGGTGGGAAGTACCCGAAACCTGAAAAAAGTGTATAGGAAAATAATAATAAGAATAAGAAAAACCAGAACAATAACAATATGGTGCCACCTATGGTGGCAATATATATATCAATGGAAAGGGCTCGTGTCCAGTAACGCACCCGTGGGGTCCATTGTCAATGACGAGCGCGTTGCGCTCGTCATTGACCTCATCGTTTACTCACTTGCCCAATACACATTTTTGACGTTTACGATGGGTAACGATTACAATTATGCCGCTTTCGCGGCAATGGGCAGTGCCAGTCTGTGCTATTGGATCCTATGAGTGTCACTATAGTGTGGCATTGAGTGTTTGGAAAAGGGAGAGCGCTTCGCGCTCTGGTTACAATTCGCGCTCTCAAAACAATTACAATTTTGCCGCCACGGGCGGTGCCACCGTGCCAGGTCAGCGGGCACCAGTCGTTGACATGAGTGCTAGGTGCTTAAAAAGGGGAGAGCGCTTCGCGCTCTGCTGCGTGCGCAAAACAAAGCGCTTCGCGCTTTGTTTTGCGGACGCTGGTGGGCCGAGAATGTTTTGGGGTGAACAATTACAATTTGGCCGCTATCGCGGCCACGGGCGATGCCACCGTGCCAAGTCAGCGGGCACCAGTCGTTGACATGAGTGCTAGGTGCTTAAAAAGGGGAGAGCGCTTCGCGCTCTGCTGCGTGCACAAAACAAAGCGCTTCGCGCTTTGTTTTGTGCACGCTGGTTCTGCAGTGCTTCGCACTGCAGAACAATTACAATAGGCCCTACGCTTTAGCGCTCGGGCCTAATAATAATAATAATAATAGAGTATCTCCTTACTCACTGGCGAGCAGCTCTATGTGTGCAGAGGCCCTGCTGGAGCCCTGGGAGCGAGGGGCAGCTCTGGTCCTGGGAGCAGAGCTTTCATCTCTGGGCCTCCTCTTTGGTTGAGCGAGCTGACAGATGCGGGCAGTGGCTACAGCTGTCTGTGTGGCTTTGCTCAACTGAAAAAGAAGATAAAAAGGTGTTTTGTATTGTGTGTGCTATTACTGATGGATGTGTTTTTAAAGGTTCAATTAATGGTTCTATGTGTGAGTTCCCATTTTACAAACTTGCCTTAAATTTTGGTCCAAAACCACTACAGACTTTACACTATACACTATTCTGGTGAAGGGTCTGACACCTTTTTGTCTCTGCTCTAAAGAGTTGTTGTTGGTTTGCTTGAAATGTTGCACCGTATGGCTTTAAACGGATCTGTCTTACATTAATGTCCTTTAAAAATATACACTCCTTTACTGTGAGTAGGGTCTCCTCTGCACAGATCTGACTTGGCCTGACGGTTTGACCTACTAATCTCCATTAAGTTATACAACTTTAATGGCATACAGGTCTGCAGGTGGCGGACTCTCTTCTAGGACAAAAATTACTCAGGTCAGTTTTAAAAGTAATTGGTGTAACATGTGCTCTACCCACAAGATTTAATATATGATTCAAACATGTTTACTTTAAATCTGCCACCATCAGATCAAGTTGGGGGTAAATCCTCTTATCTCAACCTACATTTCACACCAAATTCTACTCAGTTCATTCTCTGACCCATTTTGCCTGGTGTTGGCATAATTGACCCTATCTTGCAATGCAGTACTTACAGGGGCCAACAGAGGGCGCTCTGGGTGCCACTCCTTGGCAGGGAGCCGTGGGAGAGCCAGACGACACAGGCGTTGAGATGGTACAGCCTTCAAAGCCCACTCACTCACTTTCCACTCAGGACTCAGTCTGAGAAATAGCGTATATTAATGAGAAAAGGAGAAATTCAATTTGTCAACTGGACAAAGTTTGTTTGGTCGAAAACGTTTCGCCGCTCATCCGAGAGGCTTCGTCAGTTCTGGTTCTAGTGCTGGTTAGACCCTGTTTATATCTAGCTGCAGGGAGGAGCTCACTACACTGAAATAGCTCTGAAACTATCTCCACTAATCTGTCTCTTTGTAGTGGAGATAGTTTCAGAGCTATTTCAGTGTATCACAAGGTGGAACAGAGCAGTTTGAGCTTTGGAGATGATGACAGACTAATAGTAAAGGATGATTCAAACATGTGCAAATGAAACAAAACACAACTCCAGGTATGTTTTTGATGAGATAACAACATTCTAACTTGACTTAAAGGAAAATTTACGGGTTTTTTTTTACAATCTGAGCCTTCTTTCGGCAATAAAACAAGTAGTTTTACTCACCCATAGCAGTTTGGTGTCAATTGGAGCAGTATCGCAGAACTTATGTTGTAGCCGTTCTGTTCTACTAATGATCCCGTATCCGTTAGCGTGAGTGCTCGGGGCACTGATTTGCGGTGTCCAAATAACACAAACTTTAGCACTTTTCAAATCACAGAAGATCGCTGTGTCAGGGTAGACTTTTAGTGGATTCCAAAACGGCCTGAAACCCGATATCCAGCTATAGTTTCATTTGATGACGTCATCAGAGAGGACAGTGCGCATGCGTGAACTCAGCTGTTTTGTAAACACCGCTAGTCCGAAAGAAGCTAACACCGCTCTGAACTTTACTTTTCTGTTGCGATATCGGGTTTCAGGCCGTTTTGGAATCTACTAAAAGTCTACCCTGACACAGCGATCTTCTGTGATTTGAAAAGTGTTAAAGTTTGTGTTATTTGGACACCGCAAATCAGTGCCCCGAGCACTCACGCTAACGGATACGGGATCATAGAAGAACAGAACGGCTCAACATAAGTTCTGCGATACTGCTCCAATTGACACCAAACTGCTATGGGTGAGTAAAACTACTTGTTTTATTGCCGAAAGAAGGCTCAGATTGTAAAAAACGTTACTTTTCCTTTAAAGCTCACAGGAGTCAATTTTGCGTAAAATTAGGTAAGCTGTGCAAAATCATTGTTCACCAGAGTACTTACAGGGCAGAGTAATTAAAAACGTTTACTCTAAAATCACTGCATTAAACAGGAGTACATACAGTATATAAAGTCTGAAAACTACTCAGAGAAAAGAATATGATTCAAAAAGTGATTCAAGTGATGCACTTGAGTAAATGTAACTGTACAGTCTACTTCTGAATAGGAAAAAGCTAATTAACGAAGTATGAAGTATGATGTCTGTACTGTACAAATATAAAAAAGCCAGGCCATGCAAATGCTGAGTAGGTTAGGAAGGAAGTGGAGATACACAATTAAGCACACTGTAAACCCGAATAAGTTAGCAGTAGTCAAAAAATTTGACGTAATAAGTTACAGCAAATTTTTTAAGTTGATAAACTTAAAAGTTACAATTTCCCGAACTTACTTGTACTCAAATCTTTTGATAACAGCTGAATTAAAAGTGCTCATGTAACAACTCATACATCTGGAGTAACATAAAATAAATATTTGCTGTAAATTCATTCATCTTCTTCCACTTTTCTGGGTCACGGGGGCAGCGGTGTTCTGCTGCCCATGTGGTGGGCCCACAGGAGGACAGCTCACGTCACGCCTTGTTGTATCTTCTGCCACTGTCAACCCGTCAAGTGCGGGATTCAAACCACCAACCCCTGGAGCACAAGACAAGTGCTCTACCAACTGAGCTAATGCCGCCACAAATCACACACAGTTCCATTTTAGATACAATAAAGCTGAATCACTCTGGTACATCTCATACCATCTTTTCGAGTGGTTAAGAGTTGCGTCTTTCATGTGGGCGACCCCCCCGGGTTCGATTCCCGTTATTGAAGTAAATTTTTGTGTTATATTTTCACCAATTTACATTTGCCTCACATTACACAAATGTCAATGAATTTAACCTAAAATTATTCATATAGTCATAGAACTTATATCTACTAAGTTGACCCTCATATATATTTTTAAGTTACACTGACTTATACTCACAATAGTTCTACAAAATCAGTCATTATTATTTAAAGTTACTCAAAAATGAAGAATTTGTTACAGCAACTTGACATATTTAAGTTAGTAGGACTATTAATAAAATTTTGAGTATTCTAAACTTATTTCTTTTAATTATTTTGAACATTCGGGTTTATATGTACATGTACAGAGGTGAGGTCAAGCTATGTTACGAAACAGTGAATTTTGTTATGTGATATTTACATTTGTGATAGTATGTGACCTTTTGGAGGTGACACGTTACGGAAATAAAAAGTTAAAACCATACTTCAGATCAACTTCATGGAGACAGATAGATTTCATATTTTATGTCCTACTGTGGAATATTACAGCCAAAGGAACATCATTTCCATAGAAACAAGCAGGATGAGGCCCTCCACTAGGCCAAATAAGAGTCTGGTTTGTGGAGATGGAGGCCCGCTTAGAGTTAGGATGCATGTTTTTCTAGTTTCTCTCAGTGCAATCAAGATATCCATAATGAAAATCATTTAAAAATACATACTGTTTTAAAGGTACACTGTGTAACTTGTCCAGTGGAGGGTCCGTCATCTGCTTGACTCAATGGAGATGTGTCTAGAATGAAAAGTCCCTCAGTCGTCCAGGTAGAATCCATGATCAAAGGAGAAGTTCAATTTGTCAACTGGACGAATTGTTTATATCTAGCTGCAAGGGAGGAGCTAACTACCCTGAACAAAGCTGAAAATCCTCTGTAGTTTTTCCGAAACGCCGGCCAGGTACGGAATCGCTACCCCTTTCCTCCTGGGTTCGGATTCTCTGTTGTCTTGTTTCTTGCCCTTGTCTCTCTTGGTTTTGTTGACAGCCCATTTAGGATATCCACAAACAGAGAGGGCTTCCAAGTTTCCAAGCCCTCTCGTTTCGGAAAAACTACAGAGGATTTTCAGACAATATGAAATCCCAGTTTATTTCAAACCCACAAACACTTTAAGACAAAAACTGGTCCACCCAAAGGACAAAACACCGAGCCACAAACAAAGCAATGTGGTCTACTCCATTCAGTGTAGTGAAGACTGCAGTGAGCGCTATATTGGAGAAACCAAGCAGCCACTTCACAAGAGGATGTACCAACACAGACGGGCGTGCCAGAGTGGACCGTCATCTGCCGTTCATCTTCACCTAGAAGCCGCGGGCCATTCATTTCAGGACAGTGAGGTTCAGATCTTAGCCAGGGAAAAGAACTGGTTTGAGAGGGGAGTTAAAGAGGCTATTTTTGTCAAAAAAGAGAATCCGTCGTTAAACAGAAATGGGGGAGTTAGACACAACTTGTCTCCCATCTATAATTCGATTCTCAAACAAAGAATCATTAGGACAGACAAGCCATTGCAGAGGGGTGGAGAGGGTCGTTGTCTTGAATAGGGAATTGGACGCCAGAGAAATTTGAAATACAAAGAGACAGATTAGCTGATGGTTTCAGAGTTGTTTCAGTGTAGTGAGCGGGCTGATAGATATGCTAATACAAGACGCCAGAGGAATTCGTAAAACAAAAGAGAGTAGCGGGGATAGGTCAGAGCTTTGTTCAGTGTAGTTAGCTCCTCCTTTGCAGCTAGATATAAACAGGGTCTAACCAGCATGAGGGCCAGAGCTGACGAAGCCTCTCGGATGAGCGGCGAAACGTTTTCAACCAAACAAACTTTGTCCAGTTGACAAATTGAACTTCTCCTTTGATCTAGAATGTTACATAAACTTAAAAAGCTTCCAAGACGAATTATAGGTTAAATTTGTGGAGAGGCAACCCCACTCACAGTAAGAATTAATGTTTTTCAAGATGTTTTTGAGCAGTAAATAATACCTATAAATAAACCAAATCATTAACAGCTTCATGGAGACCAAAAGGTTGCTGACCCTCTCCAGAAAAGTTACACAGTGCATCTTTAAGCAACATGAGATTTGATATTTACATGACTTGAGCGTTGATCTTTTTACTTCGGGATAGCTCCAACCAACGCGGGGTTAACTCTATAACAAAAATTGGCATATAAGCAAAGTGCATGCAGGTTATAGAAAAATACTGAACATTTCAAGAAAAATAAGTACCAATTTTTGTAATGGATCCTGTCTTTTCAGGAGGCAATTTATCAAGCCAGTAAACCGAGCGACTTAAACAGAAAATACAGAATGAATTTGAGATAGAAAACACACAGGAAAAGCTCTGTTTAAAAGGTCATAAAATTGACTCTTGTGAGCTTTAAAGGAAAATTAAATTTTTTTTTTTACAATCTGAGCCTTCTTTCGGCAATAAAACAAGTAGTTTTACTCACCCATAGCAGTTTGGTGTCACTTGGAGCAGTATCGCAGAACTTCTGTTGAGCCGTTCTGTTCTACTAATGATCCCGTATCCGTTAGCGTGAGTGCTCGGGGCATTACTTTGCGGTGTCCAAATAACACAAACTTTAGCACTTTTCAAATCACAGAAGATCGCTGTGTCAGGGTAGACTTTTAGTAGATTCCAAAACGGCCTGAAACCCGATATCCAGCTATAGTTTCATTTGATGATGTCATCAGAGAGGACAGTGCGCATGCGTGAACTCAGCTGTTTTGTAAACACCGCTAGTCCGAAAGAAGCTAACACCGCTCTGAACTTTACTTTTCTGTTGCGATATCGGGTTTCAGGCCGTTTTGGAATCTACTAAAAGTCTACCCTGACACAGCGATCTTCTGTGATTTGAGAAGTGCTAAAGTTTGTGTTATTTGGAGACCGCAAAGTAATGCCCCGAGCACTCACGCTAACGGATACGGGATCATTAGTAGAACAGAACGGCTCAACATAAGTTCTGCGATACCGCTCCAATTGACACCAAACTGCTATAGGTGAGTAAAACTACTTGTTTTATTGCCGAAAGAAGGCTCAGATTGTAAAAAAACGTTAATTTTCCTTTAAGCTATGTAATAATGTTGGTCAAAAGCATACCTGGAGTTGTGTTTTGTTTTATTCTCACATGTATAAGTAATCCTTTTCGTTTTTCTACTTCTCCAAAGCTCAAAATGCTCTGTTCCATCTTGTGATGTTGTTTTCAAATGAACAGCTGTCTTTTACATTTAGTTCAGGAGACATTGGAAATTCCAGTACCAAAATCATTAAAATGATTTTAATGAAGGTGTATGGAGTTGAAAAACACAGTGGAGCATTTTGCATGACCACATGACATCACAAGGTGGTACAAAGCATTTTCCATTTGAGAGAAGAACTCTGAAGACGTAACAACATTATTACGAAGTTCACATGAGTCAACTTTGCATAATATAGGACCACACAAAACAATCAAAGAAAAAGACATCATGATTTTCATTAACGGAAGACAAATATATATTGTTTTCCATATATAGATATCAGCACTGGAACATCCCCAACAGTTCATACCGGTCAGGATACTGAAGTCTGTTTGGTTTGGGCCGAGCTAGCTGCTGGATTCGTTTTGCCATGAAGTCCGATCCAGTGTAGAAGGACAGTGAAAACACCTCCTGCAAGAGAATAAACAAAATTATTAAGAGTAATATTCAAATGTTTACTGTTGTTTGATCTATGTAGTTATTAAAACACTACTGAAAACTACTTCCAAAAAATATTCAGAAATATTTTACTGAAAGGGAGAGTACATAATAATAATACAGTGGTACCTCACCTTACGAATGACCCAACAAACGAAAATTTCAAGTTACGAAACGCCTTCACGGTCAATTTTGGTCTCTAGATACGAAAGAAAATTCAAGTTATGAAACGCGAAATCTCAAAAATTCAAATAATGCGCGCTCAGCCACACACATTATACGCTTTTCTCAGACTGGATTTAAACTTTTCTCACATTTGTCTCTCGTTTAAACACTCAAACTTTCATAGATTTTCAACAAAATTATTAATAGTGAAGTGTGTGTGTGGGGGGGGAGGGGGGGGAAGACTGCGCTCTGACACGTGTGTGATAGCGCAGCGTGACCCGGCGCGGAGCTGACAGCAGGTCTAGACCTGGACTAAACCAGGACTAAACCAGGACTAAACCAGGACTAAACCAGGACTAAACCAGGACTAAACCAGGACTAAACCAGGACTAGACCAGGTGGATTAAAGCAGCGAGGAGGGGACTCGCAGTCTGAGCGCATGAACGAGACCCATGCAAGAGCCGCGGTGGTCTAGACCTCCTCTAGACCTGACCAGGTCTAGAGGAGGTCTAGAGGAGCCGCGGTGGTCTGGACTAAACCAGGACTAAACCTGGACTAAACCAGGAGGAGCCGTGGTGGTCTGGACTAAACCAGGACTAAACCTGGACTAAACCAGGAGGAGCCGCGGCTCTTGCATGGGTCTCGTTCATGCGTTCATGTGCTCAGACTGCGTGCAGTCCCCTCCTCGCTGCTTTAATCCACCTGGTCTAGTCCTGGTTTAGTCCTGGTTTAGTCCAGGTTTAGTCCTGGTTTAGTCCAGGTTTAGTCCTGGTCCAGTCCAGGTTTAGTCCTGGTTTAGTCCAGGTTTAGTCCTGGTCCAGTCCAGGTTTAGACCTTGGTCTAGACCTGCTATCAGCTCCGTGCCGGGTCATGCTGCGCTATCACACGTGTCAGAGCGCAGTCTTCTCCCCCCTCCCCCTTCCCCCCACACTTCACTATTAATACATTTTGTTGAAAATCTATGAAAGTTTGAGTGTTTAAACGAGAGACAAATGTGAGAAACACACAGAACACAATGTTACACTATAAAAAAAGTTACACTATAAAAAAAAAACTTGGATCGGGGCCTTGGAACGAATCAGGCTTTTTCCATTGAAATAGCTACTCAACTTACGAATGTTTCACGTTACGAAACCACTTCTGGAACGAATTAATTTCGTAAGGTGAGGTACCACTGTATAAGAGGATTGAATTTCGTTAAAATGGCCAGAGTTTGTACAACACGGAAAAGCTATTTCAGTTTGTGAGGTCAGAATATGGAACTACGATATAAAGAAATTATTACAGCTAAGTATATATATTTTTAATTTAAAGACTATATTCTTGATTGGAAATTTTAAATATTCACCTCCATGTATTTGTTGATTATTGCTGAACATAACTCATCATTTATTAAATCAAATATTTAAATAAACGTGTTATTATTAAATTAACAAAACACTAAATCCATGCATGCAATGTGTCAAAGACTAGTGCACAGTATTGTATAAAAACATTGTTGTTTGTTGTTTCTTGTTTAGCAGCAAATATTTGTTCATAAGCAATGACCGCCACCACTACATGCAAAAACTGAATGGACCAGACCTAGTAATATATAGAGATCTAAAATGCCTTAACCAAAAATATTAAAGTCAAACACATAAAAAGACAAATTAAATTCATTACGTTGAAGATTTAATTTCCTGAAGGGCTCTTACCTGTGTGTGCAGTGACACGGTTGAGGAGACACTGACACCTGCCTGTTGCCATGGAGTCAGGTGACGCCAAAGATCGTCTCTGTTCAGCTGTAGTCGAGACGCTCTTGCTGTACTGTTGTTTCTTGCACTGAAAATGGAGAGGAATGTAACTGTGCTTAAAAAATGATAAGTCTGCAACTTTCTCTGTATAATATAGGTTTCAAATTCCAATACAGAACATTTATATGGCCCATATTACACTATTTTCTGATCTGTTATGTTTCCTCATCACAGATATACTGTACCTGGAGTTGTGTTTTGTGCCTGCTCCACCTTTTGATGTCAGAGTGTTCTACTGTGTATGTATACTCCATATACTTTCTGAAAAGCTACAGAGGATTTTCAGACAATATGAAATCCCAGTTTATTTTAAACCCACAAACACTTTAAGACAAAAACTCGTCCACCCAAAGGACAAAACATCGAGCCACAAACAAAGCAATGTGGTCTACTCCATTCAGTGTAGTGAAGACTGCAGTGAGCGCTATATTGGAGAAACAAAACAGCCACTTCACAAGAGGATGTACCAACACAGACGGGCGTGCCAGAGTGGACCGTCATCTGCCGTACATCTTCACCTAGAAGCCACGGGCCATTCATTTGAGGACAGTGAGGTTCAGATCTTAGCCAGGGAAAAGAACTGGTTTGAGAGGGGAGTTAAAGAGGCGATTTTTGTCAAAAAAAGAGAATCCTTCTTTAAACAGGAATGGGGGAGTCAGACATAATTTGTCTCCCATCTATAATTCCATTCTCAAACCTAAATCAAAACAAACAAAAGAGACAATAGGGCAGCCAGGTCAGGTCCAGAGGTGTGAAAACAGCAATTAGGATTTGAATGGGTATGCTAAACTAGATGCCAGAGAAATTGGAAAACAAAAGACAGAAGCTCAAAACATATAGGTGAGATAGTTTCAGAATAATTTTGAGTATAGTTAGCTCCTCCCTACAGCTAGATATAAGCAGCATCAGCACTCTAACCAGAACTGACGAAGCAACTCGGATGAGCTGTGAAACGTTTTCGACTAAATAAACTTTGTCCAGTTGACAAATTGAATTTCTCCTTTTATCATATACTCCATACAGCTTCACTAGAATCATTTAGACAATTTCAGCTCTGGAATTACCAACCTCTGCTGAACGAAAAGTAAAAAGGTAGCTGTTAACATGAAAACTACAGCTTCATGACATCACAAGGTGAAACAGAGCATTTCAAGATTGAAAGGATTATTCAAACGTGTGAAAGGAACAAAACACAATTCCATGTATGTTTTTGAGGAGGAAGAACATTATAAGATGGCTTAAAGCTCACAAGAGTCAATTTTACATAACATTTAGGACCTTTAACAGGACCTTTAAAAACAACACTATGAAAAACATTGAACATGTCTATCCCCTTAGGCCAGGGGTCTTCAACGTTTTTCAGGCCAGGGACCCCCAAACAGATGGCGAACTGGGCCAGGGACCCCCTACTATATATACGGCATAGAATTGTGTTTTATATTAAATTGAGCTTAGTGTCATGTATAAACATTGCTACTCTGTTATGGTACATCCAATACAAGGAAATAATACACAGGTTAATACTGTATTTTACACTATAAAATATAAAATTCATATCATTTCAAAGTGAAATCAAAAGATTTCGCGACCCCCCTGCAGTACCTCCGCGACCCCCCTGTTGAAGACCTCTGCCTTAGGCTGTTTCTTGGATCGGTTTCAGCATTCTACTACTTAACTATCATTAGGATTTGTTTTGACAAGTTAAGATTTAACAAGATAGGTGTACCATAAGTTTTCTGGCGAGAGCACGTCACCTCCTTGTCTCCACGGAGATGTTACTGCTTTTAGAATGTTCCATAGTCTGACATTAATCTTCAAACAAGCAGGTAATGCAACCGACCCAAGTTACAGGTCAGATCTGTGGAAAGGCAAGTTACATTTTTTTCAAAATGTATGTGTCCAGTAAACACCTGCAATGACATGAACGCAACGTAGATCTAGGTTTATTGCCATACTGTGGAACATTCTAGACAAAGCTATAATCATCCATCAGTCATCTCCATAGAGACAAGCAGGTGGCATACCCAACACCAGAAAAGTTCCATAGTGTATGTTTTAGCTTTATTTAAAAAGGTGCATTGTGTAACTTTTCTGTTGGAGGGTCTGTCAAATGCTTGTCTCCATGGAGATATTATTGCTTCATCTGGAATGTTTCACAGTATGGCATTAAACCTTTCCATCTTCATGCAGGCCAAACCAGATGGCGTTACAGGTCAGATCTGTGGAGAGGCCACCCTGCTCACATTAAGAGCCTGTTTCTCTATGTGTTTCTGAGCTATAAAACCACCTGTAATTGTAATGTAGAGCTGTTTAATGTCATACTGCGGAACATTCCAGACAGTGGAATGACATATCCATACAAACATGTGACGGACCCCCAGCCAAAAAGTTACATAGTGCACCTTTAACCAAAAGACTACCATTAGATTCTGGAATTTTGTTAAACGTTTTTAGTGATGAGGGAAACCAAAGAAGACACAGGTAGAACATGCAAGTCTCCTTTTTGCTGCGAGATGAAAGCGCCAACAGCTGTACTACCATTCAACCATCCTAAGAGAAATAAATTCAACACATTTTTAAAAAGAAACACCTTTATTTTGACCATACATTTAAATCTTATAAAACAACACAGTAAATAGTCATCTAACAAAGCTTTTTTTTCACAAGTCCACAGTTTCATAATACTGTCTATAAACTAGTATTGCAGGAGTCCAAGGACTTATTGTGCCAAGCTAACAATATATAGAGCAATTTGACATCATATATTGTAACTTTGAGTGTACAGTATATTAACAAAAGGTAGTGAGGAGAGTAATGTAGCGCTTTAACTCCATGTAACATTCAACGTCCATACAAAAAACCTAGACAAAAGTAGTGTTTGGTTGGTATGATTTAAATAATAAAAACAGTGATCTGTGTAAATTATAGGATGCAATATTTCTCAGTCCATGTAACTGCATTTGTCATAAAAAAGAAAAAAAAAACATTGGCTCACCGTTTAAACTAGATAAAAAATTGGCACGAGCTTAAAAATCCTAAAAGTAACAACCATAGACTGTATAAAGAAGTGGAGTAAAGGAATGTGACGTCACCCACAGCGTTCAAATGAAGCTCACCGAGACTGGCAGTTAAAGGAAAAGTAACGTTTTTTTACAATCTGAGCCTTCTTTGGGCAATAAAACAAGTAGTTTTACTCACCCATAGCAGTTTGGTGTCAATTGGAGCAGTATCGCAGAACTTATGTTGAGCCGTTCTGTTCTAGTAGTGATCCCGTATCCGTTAGCGTGAGTGCTCGGGGCATTACTTTGCGGTGTCCAAATAACACAAACTTTAGCACTTTTCAAATCACAGAAGATTGCTGTGTCAGGGTAGACTTTTAGTGGATTCCAAAACGGCCGGAAACCCGATATCCAGCTATAGTTTAATTTGATGACGTCATCAGAGAGGACAGTGCGCATGCGTGAACTCAGCTGTTTTGTAAACACCGCTAGTCCGAAAGAAGCTAACACCGCTCTGAACTTTACTTTTCTGTTGCGATATCGGGTTTCAGGCCGTTTTGGAATCTACTAAAAGTCTACCCTGACACAGCGATCTTCTGTGATTTGAAAAGTGCTAAAGTTTGTGTTATTTGGACACCGCAAATCAGTGCCCCGTGCACTCACGCTAACGGATACGGGATCATTAGTAGAACAGAACGGCTCAACATAACTTCTTCAAAACTGCTCCAATTGACACCAAACTGCTATGGGTGAGTAAAACTACTTGTTTTATTGCTGAAAGAAGGCTCAGATTGTAAAAAAAACGTTACTTTTCCTTTAAAGGTGTGAATTTGAAGCAGAGTTCCATATTCGAAATAGGAATGCATTTACGGACTAAATGAAAACACCAGGATCATGTAGAGCAGGTTAATACGAACATTTTAAGACCAAAATGACTCAAAAGGCTCACAGCAGCAGTTACAGAGTCAATGGAGCTGGAAATGCCCCCATGCTCATTTCCTATTAGCAATGCAGCGGCCACGGGTTAGCCATTCCATTTAAATATACAGTCTACGATAACGAGATAACAATTTAAATTTTAAAAAGCTACATTTTGCCAAAATGACAAGTCTTTTTTGGTCTAAAACTAATCAGCTACAGATTTAAACTTTAATACTGATTCTTGGTGAAGAAATTGCAATTTAGTGAAGGGGGGTGATGGGTGAGACTGTGCTTGTGTAAAATAATACAGAGGATGGCCCCAGGCGATCTCTTTGAGCAGTGCAGGTATGGCGGCAGTGAAAAGGCAAAAATAAGAAATTAAGTGTTTTTCAGTAGCACCCCATGTAGATGAGGTTTAAAACGGCAGTGTCCTTCGTTCATCCTGGCATCTTTAATAAAAATGAGCCAAGAAGATTTGTTTCCTAAGTGTTGTATACTCACAAAATAAATTCTAAATTATTGTAAAGTCAGTTTTTATCAAGTTTTGAATAAACTTATAATCATTTATTAGCAATGTTGTGAGATTCCTGTTGTCATAAGTGACTTTGCTCTGGGTTACGCGGGGCAAAAGAAGAATCCATATAATTATGTAAGTGATTGGGGCAATAGCTGTTATCTTACTTGTTACTGATCAATTGCACAGACGTAGTCAAGAATATAACACTTAAAACATGCATGATAGGAATATTCTTAAGTTAAGGTAGCCCTGACAAAGCCTACAGGTCAAGATCTGGAGATGGGTCCCTGGGTGCTGAAATGTTGTCACCCACTGCTTTTTAACAGGATGCCCCAGTGGCACTAAAGGACGGGTCAAACGCAGAGGGCACATTTGCAGGAACAATAAAGGGTAACTTAAAAGAGGCTGTACCTGATTTTAACCTCAAATTGTCCCCATAACCTAAAGACGTATTGCAAAAGCAGCTCTTAGGGTCAAAATAAGACTGAGTTTTATTGTCTGCAAACGAGAAAATCATGTGGGTGCTGTTGTTGTTGTTAGCATTATTTAAACTGCAAAACACAGCTCCTGCCTCTGAAAGTTGTGAAAAGCGCTTATCTCTGTGAACAATTAGGATGCTTTTTTAGTTTTGAACGCGAGTTATACGTTTGGACGCTGTAAAAAAAAAAAAAAGTTCTGTTCTGTTTTCCATGTTAAAATCTGGTACAGCACCTACATCACAGTTCTGTTTAGCTGTGCATGAGACTGAGAGTTTTTATACCCCATTCTTCTCTTTAATGATGATATTTATGTTTTTACTTGTTTGTATTGTGATGTTTTTCTTATTCTGTAAAGCACTTTGAATTACTTTGTGTATGAATTCTGCTATACAAATAAATTTGCCTTGCCTCGAACTTTTGACTACTGATCTTTATCACCAGAGATTTTTATCAAGGATGTCAAGATTTGGGAGGACAGTACCGTTTATGTGTATAGAGTATATTTGTGTGTCAGAGTGTCTGTACGATGACAGGATAGAGCAGGGACATGTGCTCTGCTCCTCTGATGGGCAGTTTGTGAGTGGTGTAGTAGTGGATGACTTCTGGGATGGTGGAGAAGGGGGGGCTGTTCTCTCCAAGCACATAACGTCCATCTGCAGACTGGCTGAACTTCATGTGCATGAAACCTTTGCAACTCCTGGAAAAGACATAAGAAAAGCTTCAAAACAAAATACAAGACTTAAAGGGCCACTAAACACCAAAATTGCTTTTTCTACTGATTAGCTGTGTAAACTAAAATAGAAGTGTATATCTATCCCTGGCCTTATTTTGGCATTTTAGTACATATTTGTTAAAAATCTGACTTTTGGATTAAAAGCCGTGTCTGTAACAACCTCTTTAGAATCACCTACGGCCATTACATTTGAACAACCGCCAATGAGTCAAGATACAGGTTATTTCACACTTTATTTAACAATAAAGTGTGAAATACCTCTAAATAAGTCTTATATTTTAGATTCCTCAAAGTAGCCACCCTTTGCTTTTTTGATAGCGCTGCAAACCCTTGGTGTTCTCTCAATGAGCTTAATGAGGTAGTCACCTGAAATGTTTTTCACTGCACAGGTGTGCCTTGTCAGGGTTACTTAGTGGAATTTCTTTCCTTATTAATTGGGTTGGGACCATCAGTTGTGTTGTGCAGAAGTCAGGTTGACACACAGCCGACAGCCCTCTTGCACAACTGTTGGCATGCTCAGGTGGGAGCAGGATTATTGGTTGTTCTCAAGATGTTGGCCTCAATCTTGTCATTTATCGCCCCATCACCGGTGTCCCATGGGGGTTCCTCTTCTTGGTGTTGAACAGAGACAGCTTTTGGCAGTGGCAAATTTCTTCTCCAGAAAATCAACTCCATCATCACTGCAGAATGTGTTTTTGCTTGATTGAGCAGTAAGGTCCAAGCTCTTGGTTGATGGTCAACTTGTGCTGTGTCAAACCAACAGGATCTTGGGTGGTCTTGAAGATGTTGACGTCAATACAGATGTTAATCTCCACATCACATCTATCACACAAATGCGTCTCTTCATAGTGTTGAACAGAGACAGCTCTTGGCAGTGGTAACTTAAAGCCTACATTTGCAAATTTCTTCTCCAGAGAATCAACTCCATTGTCACTGGAGAATGTGTTTTTGCTTGATTGAGTAGTAACGTCTGAGCTCTTGATCCCAGGTCCCTGGTTGGTGGTTGAAACCAACAGGATCTTGGGTGGTCTTGAAGATGTTGGCCTCAATACAGATGTTAATCTCCACATCACAGCTATCACACGAGTGCATCTCTTCTTGGTGTTGAACATAAACAGCCCTTGGCAGTGGTAATTTGAAACCGAAATTTTCAAATTTCTCCTCTCCATGTTGAGACTCCAGTAGATTTTCTTCATTCACAACGCACTCATACTCCCTGGATGAGTGGAGGGAGTCACACTGACTTGGGATTGTCTGCTTTGTGGATCTGGAGAAAGCATTCGACCATGTCCCTTGTGGGTCCTGTGGGGAGTGCTCTGGGAGTTCGGGGTTCAGGGTTCTTTGCTAAGGGCTGTTCAGTCCCTGTATGACCAGAGCAGATGTGTTCGCATTGCTGGCAGTAAGTCAGACCCTTTTCCGGTGCATGTTGGACTCAGGGCTGTGCTTTTTCGCCGGTTCTGATCATTATATTTATGGACAGAATTTCTAGGTGCAGTCAGGGGCTGGAGGGGATCCAGTTTGGGGACCACAGGATCATCTCATCTTTGCCGTTTGCAGATGATGTTCTCCCGATGGCTCCATCGAGCCGGGACCTGCTTCAGGACGGTGTTTGTAAAATGTTTTGTTGGAAATAAAGCTAAATAAGTCCGGGTCTGATCCATAACAAAAGAAAAAATGTATTCTGATAACTGGACAAAAATTTTTAGAGTGAAAATGTTTCACTCAAGCTAAATAACTAAAAAGAAATTGTAATAACATAGGACAGACGTTATATGCTTATCAGAGAACCAACTCATGTGACATGGGAAGTGCTGAGGGTGCGCCACTTGCTTAACAGAAATTTTATTTTGCCCAAAATATTTTACAGTATGGCATTAAAAATCTCCATTTCCATGGAGACAAACAGGTCGTAGAGTAAACCCAAATTACAGGTCAGACCTGTGGAGAGGTAGCCCTGCTCACATTATGAATTTTAGTAATAAAAACGTCTTCAATATAATAAATGGCAGATTGAAAAGATTAATGAATATTGTGGAGAATTCTAGGAAAAAGCAATATCTCCACGGATACAAGCAGGTAACACCCACCAGAAAAGCAGTGCAGCTTTAAGTAAAATATTTATTTATAATGACTTGCGTAGCTTTGTGCGTGTAAAAATGCATGCAAATTCACGTAATATAATGTGAAAATCACGAGGTCACCTGATGGAGAGGGAGTAGTCTGTTCTGCATGTTTGGCTGTTCCTCACGAGGTATGAGCTTTCTTTGCACAAAGTCAGTAAAGACTCAGCCTCAGCACGACTGATCGCTCCATGATACCAGCTACAGAAACAGAGACAGAGTTAAGGTGTGAAACAATACAAATATTTACAAAAGATTGATCAAACACTGACTTTGTCATGCCAAAGAAATGTTGTCACAAAATATGACAACACAAGGTTTCTGGTTTAAGAAAAATAAATTTGCTAACATAATATGTTTCTAATTCAATTTCTATATTCTACTTTATTTTCTTCATTTTTTGTGGAACTCCAAATTCATATTATTCTCATGCAATTAATTTTTAATGTAATATGATTTAATTTCTGTGTTAACTTCCTGATCCTTACACTTGTCGTTCGAGGGGTGTGAAGGGGTCCACTCTCTCTCCAAGTAGAGGGGGCATGTCTCCGATCAGCCTCAGTGTGGTGGACTCTGAAGAAGCACCAGCTCTACAAAAGCGACTCTGATCTGTGCGGGAGCGCTCCCTCTCTGCTCCCTCAAACTGAACTGGAAACACAAATATACAGGCAGTTTCTTTTACTTGTTTCTTTAAAAGGTACATTGTGTAACTTCAATCAATTGCTTTTCTCCATAGAGATGTTATTTCTTTGTCTGGAATGTTTCACAGTATGGTATTAAACCTTTCTATCTTCATGGAGACCAGGTTACAGGTCAGATCTGTAACTTAGCTTGGTCAGACTGCTTGTTTTTCTAGCCTTTTTTGAGCTTTATGACCATCTGTTAGTGAATAAATGTGAGATAGACCTATTAATTGTCATACTGTGGAACATTCCAGGCAGAGTAATGGTATCTCCATAGAAACAAGCAGGTGACAAACCCAACCACCCAAAAAGTTACACAGTGCACCTTTAAAAAGCATATTGGTCTTCAGCTGTAATGCGGATTTACTCACATTTCCAAAAATAATGATGTTAGGATGTTATGCATTTTGATTCTCATGTTGACTATAAAATTATCATTATCATCATTTTAGTCATATTGACTTAATAATGCTGCTAATTTGTCAACCATTTTGGAGTCTGTATAGTCCAGTGAACAATGATTATCAAAATACAAAAACAATTATTAATCACAATTATTTTGATTAAGAAAGGGGTGTGGAGGGGGTTTAGAACAATCATATGACATATAAAGATAAAATTCCTTGGTCATATTTTAATAAATGTTGTCATAATTCCAATTTTTATATTAAATAAAAAAAACAAACAAACAGTAAACCCTTGTGGTGCTAGTGTGGTTTTACTGTGTTCACATGTGTGGACTCACCAGCCAGAGCTTTGGAGATATTATCCTTTTTCCACTCCCAGGGCTGATCGTATTCATCGGCAGGCCTCTCGTCATCCTGGGGCAGTCTGCTCTCTCTCCCGTCTGAGTCGAGCCAGGCTGTGTTCTGCAGACCTGAAGGGGGCCCTCTGGGCTGGGTCTGGATCCTGCCCCGCTCCTCGTATGGATTATCATATAACTGCCCTCCATCACTGCTCCCTGTTCGGGTTGTCATTGCACTGTGCTGTAGTTCTGTCAAAAGATCGGCAGAAATAAGTTAGATTTTAGTCAGTTGTATTTCCGAGTAACTATGTGCAAAAGATTGACTTCTAAGAGTAGCTTTAATACAGCATAAATTTGACTTTCCTCATACATAAGCAAACTCATGTCTCTTATTTCATCTATGTATCTGCTCTTTAAAAGCTGCTAAAAAGGCTATACATTTGTCCTTTTGTAGATTCACAATGACATCCTGCCAAGTGTTAAGAATTAAAAAAAAAAAAGAGAAAGTAGAAATAATCAAAATAAGAAGAAGAAAAGAAAAAAAATAAATAAATAATTACTGATCTGGAATGGTATGCAACATTTCCCTATAACTATAAACATTCATAAAGGCTCACCAAAAAGAAACAAATGCAGCTTGGTCAAATTGACATGACTCTACAAGCACAAATATTTCAGTTGAACCTGATATAATGCGCTGAGCTTCAAATGGCTCCATGTAGCTGCCGCACTCTTGGGGGACAGTCTTTGGCTCCCAGCTCAGTTTGGGTCTGGGATCAGGGCGCGCATCAAACGGGTCAGAGTAGTCTGTGTCTGCGTCTGATGCAGCTGGAGCAGATGGAACCACCTGAAGAAGAGAAAAGGTGCATTTATTAACACTAAATAGTAAATAATCTTCCTGAATCTTCTGACTACAGTACTTGTAATTTTTTTGTACAATTATTTCGTCTCTATGATGAAAACATACTGATTCTGCCATTTTTGTTCATATGTATCCTACAATGATTACTGATAATCGCCAAGATTATAATCAAACAGACAACATTAGCATAAAATCTTTGAACCAAATAAATCATAAGCACCATCTTTTTTTTTCTCTTACTCTAAAATGAGAGAAAGTTAAATGTTCCCTACTGGTTCCTCTTGGACAGTCACTGGGCTGAGGGGAACTTTGCTGCGTCCAAATTCCTGAGAGTCTACCTTGATGAGTCTGTGTTTTGGAGATACAACTTTAACCTGAAATCAAAGAACACCAACATTAATTTCCATAAAAATAGGTTAATAATATAACTATATTCAAATCTCTTTGTATTTTCTTACTATTGTGATAATGTGGTTATGCTTTCTCTAAAAGTGCCTTGGCAGAACAAATAGAAACATAATTATATAGTGTATACAAAATTAAAAGAAATACAGGCAATTTTTTGAAGCTGGACCAAACAATTAAGTTTTTTATGCATACTTTTTTTTTAAATTAACGTCACCACAAATAAAAATGCACATTAGCCCAGAAACATTTGACATAGCAAAAGTAACAGTCTGCCATTACTAAGTACATAAATTTAGCATGGACTGTATTTTAATGTGTCCTATATGTGTTCTTATGTGGTCTCAGCCTTGGGATAATAAAGGTTTTCATTCATGATTAGGCTGATACCTCCACTCCATTGGGCAGCACTGCGCCGAATGCAGAGAAAGAGGGCAGGCTGACAGTGGAGGTGCAGGAGCCGAGACCACCGTTTTGGGACTCTCCGTCGGGCGAATAAGGGTCTTCAAAGTCCAGCTCCTTCTGGGCCCTGTACGCCCTCAGGATCTCACTTTCCGTGTAGTCTGGCCGCGGGGGCTGAGGGGGGTCACGCCTGCTGCCAAAGTTTAGTTTCAGCCACTTTGCCATGGATCTGTTGAGCAAAAGGGAGAATGTTGAAACTGTCATACATAAAGGAAAAAACATAATCAAGAAACAAAATCAAGTAGCTGCACTTACTTTAGCTGGCAACAGCATCTAACTTACTAAATAATTCTTATTAGGGCTGCAACAATTATATAATCATGGCAGTCACTACTATTTTTTATTATTGTCACCTGGAATATATACAAGACATTTTAAAACAAAGACAGCAGCAATATAAAATCAAAATGACAAAAAAAAAATATAATTTTGCACCAAAAATACACCTGTAACAACAGGACTAATTGTTGACAAATCGACTACTAAAATAAGTGCGTGAAAAGTCCCTCAGTCGTCCAGGTACTAAAATAAGTGTTGCACCCCTAATAATTATGAACGAGTTTAAGAAAATTCAGACTAAAAATAAATATATACTAAAACAAGTATACAAAAATGCACACACATTTTTATACAAGCAAAATCATAACAAGATCAAACTATAGATTCTTAAAAAAATAATCACATTACAGCAATAAATCCTGTCAACAATGCTTTGACTGCTTTATAAATGTAAGTTAGAAAAAGGATAAATGCATTTTCCTGCAAAGAGCAATACTATTAAACCAACTGGATGCAGTAAACGTTTACACGAGGGTTCTGTCTCCAATAAAAGCGTTTTTCTGGTCCTGAAGACAAACAAAAGTAGTTTATCAGCCCATTGTCAAGAGCAGGCTACTACTTTAAAGGGATGGTCACTTGTTACAATGACCAACCGAGTAAATCCCTTTTATCATCAGATAAATGATTAAACGTAGCGCGAACATTGAGCCACAATAGATGCAGAGAGCTACGCAAACCCTTTATCTAGAAGGCGAGAAAAGATGAAAATCTAAATGATCTGGCGATGTTAAAGTGATGTAAAGTTAGCCAAGTTAGCCACCGCTGCTAATGCTAACCACATCACAACACTCACCCTCTTTCGCTTTTTGCATTGGAGGCCTCACGTTCCCTGCTATTTTAAGACGTCATCCAGCGTCAATGTCAAAAACGATCCGGTCCAATAAATTAGTGTTTTGATGAAAGCGTAGCCCGCTCTTGGATAAAGCAGGTCAGTGGGCTAATGTTAGCAGCTGTTCAGACATGAAGCAGACTGTCTCAGGGGGCGGGATTAAAGGGGAGGACTACATTTTACGTGAGTGGACAGAAAATCTCAAATGCAACGCTCTAATAAAATAAATTAAATCCATAAAAAATTACACTACAAAGCAATCGTCATTTGTTTATTCAGACATGATAAGAAGTGACAGATAAACAAAAAGTTCACTTCACAACACAAAATCCATTCCATCACTTTAAAGGTGCACTATAAAAAGTGTATGGCGTAGACTAGAGTCTACCACTTGCATGTCTCCGTGAAGATGTTCCACAGTAGGGCATTAAACTAATCTTTCTCCATGGAGACAAGCAGGTAACTCCACCAGACCAAGTTAAAGGTTTGATCTGTGGAGAGGTGATTCCACTCACAGTAAGAATGTGTATTTTTATATTTGTATGTATTTTCTTCCAATAAAAACACTTGTTATTGAATATGAAAGTATCAACTATCAATAAAACACCATACCCATGCAAAGAAGTAGAATCTCCATGGAGGCAAGCAGGCAGCGAAACCATACAAGAAAAGTTATATAATGCACCTTTAAGCTATTAAAATTCTATACATTTATGAGACAGTAGTAATACAAAATTTCTTCTTGTTTCTTCTAGTTTGCATAACTGCAGTTTTTTTTGTACACAGCACAGTACAGAACACATTGTCCCTATTCACTGTCATTACTGTCACTGTCTGAATATGCCCCCAGCAGGCTCAGCGAGGATAACCCATTTTGTGTTGATGTGGGCTTCGGTGCACTGGAAGAATCAGCTTTCGAATCTGCAGAACAAATAACATGAAAATAAAGGTTGAGCTATGATAGTGAAAAGGTTATATTTTTATTCAGGTCTTTAAAATATTGGAAATATTTGGAAGATTTTCATGCCGTGTCAGAATTGTCATGTTTTCACTATATTATTGTAATTATTGGACTCATTCACATGAAACATTACTCAGTTATACAATTATTTTTATTCCCCTAAAATGGGATAGTTTTGAGTATTTTTTTCAAATGTATTTGTCTGTTATTTTATATTGCAGATGCAACCTACATACATGAAACAAAATAAAATGCATAAGATGAGAGTATTACCAGTTTGTGAGGTGGGAGCACTCGCTGTAGATTCACTGGGTTTGTTCACAGCTGCTGCAGGTTTCTTTCGTACGACCAGAGATCCCAAAGAGCTTTTACCACTCAGCGTCCCCACACTCCTCTCCCAACTCTCCACTTTCTTCACCCCTCCAGATGTGCCTCCCTGTCATACATTTTGATTAAAAAATATATATTATTGCCTAAAGAAAAAGAGTTTGTTATTAAGACTGTCGAATGTGGCTTTTAATAGTATTACAATACATTTATGAAACTAACCCAAAAGTACTCTTTAAGCAGTCCTGGAAGCTATTAACTAAATAGACTTGCTTCTTGTTCTGTATTTGTAGTAAATTATTAATTTCATCTGCAAAACAGTAGCATTTACCATGTGTACGAAATTTATGTACATAAACATATACACATTTACACACATCATAAACCAAACATAAAAAATAAATTAGGTCTAAAATTCCTTATAGACAATAGCAACTCCAAAAAGGCATGGGATTTACTCCTTCACTGACCCTTTATTGACTCTTTTAGTTAGTATTATGTTACCTGTGCATCAGTGGACTTGTCAGTGGTCAGGATGTCTGTGGCTTTGACATCACTGTTGTTGGTCCTTATGCTTTTTCGCTGCTTCTCGTCGTCTGAATCAGAGTCAGAGTCTCTCAGTCTTTTCACAAGAACACGCTCCAACATCTCCCTAAAAATCAAAAGGCACATTTCATTGACATTTCCACATTAACACATATAAGGGAAGTATCCAAATAAAAATGCATAAGGCAGTGTTGACATCACAAATTACAACATCAACGCCACCCACTTGGTCTCCCGCTCGTCCTCCTCTTGCTCTCTCTCCCTCTCTCTCCTCTCTAGTTCTCTGTACTGGTCGATCATTCCCTCAAAGTCCACCAAAGCCTGTCTCTGGTTCAACTCCTTTAGCTCCTGAAGGTTCTCCAAGACCTCCATCTCCATTTTAGAGTCCTTAGTGCGGTTCTCCAACACCTGGTAAATGTCAAATCCAATATTATGAAATAAGTAGTGTATTGATGCTGAGCTCACAATAAGCAATAGTTTGAACAGTGAAATGTAATAGAATAAATCACTTGAATGAATTTATCCTATAAACTGTTCCAAGAAAAAAAAATCCCTATAAATATGCACACTGTCCTCCTCATCTACTCGAATCTATGGCTAAATCTCGGATTAGAGGCCACTTTTGACTCAAACTAAAGTGTAGACTAAGACATTGAGCTTCTATGATTTGAAAAGTGCTAAAGTTTGTGTTATTTTGGTGACTGCAACGTCGTTCCCCAACCACTCTCGTTAACAGATATCGCTAATCTAAAACATCTCCGAAAATGCTCCATATGACACCAAAGTGCTATGGGTGAGTAAAACAACTTGTTTTATTACCGAAATAAGGCTCAGATTAAACGTTAATTCTCCTTTAATGTTAAGTAGTTCTTCTAATGTTTGATACGTTTAATTTTATTTATTTTATATATATTTTATATATATATTCATTCATCCGGCCCATTCATTTGTGTCCTTTATAGTGGACATCGAGTTAACCAGTCTGTCTTTTAAGTGTTTAGAGATACACTTTAGTGTGTGGCTGCACTATGATAAATAAACTAGGACTAAACCAGAACTGAACCAGGTCTAAACTAGGACTAAACCAGAACTGAACCAGGTCTAAACTAGGACTAAACCAGGACTAAATCAGAACCCAATCAGGCAAAACAGGACTAAAGCAGGAGAATATCAAGACTAAACCAGGTCTAAGTCAGGTCTAAACAGCGTCTAAACCATGACTAAGAGGTCTAAATTAGGTCTAAGCCAGGTCTAAACCAGGTCTGAACCAAATTTGAATCAGATTTAAACACATCTAAACCAGGACTAAACCAGGTCTAAACCAGATCTAAACCAGATCTAAACCAGATCAATACATAAATAAAAACATTTTTTAAATACACTTTTTTCTTCGGGTCCCAGGAGGAGATATGATATGATATGATATGATATATATACATACATACATACACACACACACACACACACAAAATCACAGTGTTTCTCTGAAGAATTTTGAAAAACTGACCTTCATTGGATTATTGAGTTCTTCATCCTCTCTTTCCTGTTGGATCCTCTTCTCTTCCTCCTCAATAAGTTTCTCTGCCTGAAAATTTCTCGTGGCTCCGTGCTCCATCGCATAATCTGTGTTTTCAGGGTCGGTCTGTTAAAAGAATGGTATATAGATATTTTTAAACATATCTTGGAAAAGATTATGATGGGTTACAGCAGACGATGTTATAACAGTAATGAGTCATTTATTTTTTCCTTTACTCTCACCTTAAATGTGATCTCTGCCAGGCAGCGGGTGCACTTTATATAAAAGCGGAAAATAGGCAATCCCATATACAGCTCATTTTGAACTGTCTCTTTTCGAGCATTGAACTTCTTTCCCTTATAAATGTATTCACCACATGTTTTACACCTGTAGATAAGGAAAGACTTGTATAACTGCTATATATGGAGAGAATGACAGCACATCACACCTTTCAAGTATGTAGAGTGGGTATTACCTCATATTGAATGGGGCCATCAATCGGACCACATATTGTCGATCTTTAGGAAGTTTGAGTTTTGGGATTTTGGCTGGATCAAAATCTGGAGGATAGTATTTCTGAGGAGGAAAACAGCACAGTTGACACAATATAATGAGTTTAATCTAGAGTTAAGCATTCACACAGTAATTATAAAAAGAGGGTGAGCAATGGGGAAAGTATTAAATATTCTGATTTGTTATTTTGCTTTTGTCGAAACATGTGTAACTTGTGTTGTTGACTATGACAAAACATACATAAACAACAACACAAGATCAGAAGCTATGTACTTACGTTCAAAACTTTTCTTTCAGACATGGTTGTTGTTTTTTAGAGGATCCAAACAGTGGAGACAGAAAAATAATAATTTAAGTTGCTAAATGCTAACTGTGCTAACACACGATTAGCTTTGATGTAAACTTCCGGGTAATTTCTTCTTCTGTTCTTTGGGCAGTAGCGCTGGTGCTCGAACTAACGCTGCCTCTAGCGGACAAAGGAAGGTCTGCAAAATGACAAAGAAAACCATGGATCTATGAGAAGCACAGACCAGTGAAAATTGCATGATTTATTTCAGTGATAATATGACTATTCAGGTCATTTTAAAACACCCTATCGTTGGTATTACCTAATTATAGGTTTTGTCTGGCCTACTTAACCCTCTGAGACCCAAGCATTCATTTCCTGGATGATTTAAAAAAAAAAACTTTAACATGTTTTTCCTAAGCCTCTAATGCAGAAAATAATTTGTTTTATCTTTTTTTCTTTTTTGTGAGGAATCTGTGGAAATGTTGCAAAATTGCAACACTGAGCTTTAGTGGTTACCACTTCACATTTAATAAAAGCCAACTTTGTATTAGTTTTTGCTCACTCCATAAAATCAAAATATATTTTAAAATTGATTTTTTTTTTAATACAGAACAGCACTAAGTGAACATGAGAACGTTTTGAACTTTTTTTTAAAAACTCAAAACTTATATTTAATACAACAATTCTGTATATGAACAAGAACATTAAACGATGTGCTGCAGGACTCTTCTCTTTATCACTCATCAAATATGAAACTGAAGAAAGCAGTTTGTGTCATCTCTGAAGCACAAGCGGACATCGCACTCCATGCAAGAGGTGGATGTGTATCCGCTCTTACCTGCACCAGTCTCTTTTTTTTGTCTTTATGAGGAAAGTCCAATGCTGTCCTTTCAGAGTGTTGTACACTATCTTTTCTACCTCTACCTTGGTCTACCTCTCTTTACGGTGTTAGTTTGAATGAGAGAGGCAGAGAGCTGTACCTGGAACCATCATCTGTTCAGCACTTCCTTCACAGGGATCAAAAAGATCAAAGATCAAAGTCAGCATTAATGTAAATTCTCCCATACGTGTTCAACATACAGTGAATCCATGTAAAAGGAGAAGTTCAATTTGTCAACTGGACAAAGTTTGTTTGGTCGAAAACGTTTTGCCGCTCATCCGAGAGGCTTCGTCAGCTCTGGTTAGAGTGACGAAGCCTCTCGGATGAGCGGCGAAATGTTTTCGACCAAACAAACTTTGTCCAGTTGACAAATTGAATTTCTCCTTTTGCCATGGATTCTACCTGGACGACTGAGGGATTCTTCACACATACAGTGAATCAAAATTTCGTTTCTCTCTGGCCAGGTAGTGCAAAAAGACAGTGTACAAAATACAATATAAAGATGAAACAAACCAAAAACTATCTAAGACAAAAATCTAAAATCCAAAATCCAAAATAAGCAACTCGGCCAGACCTAAATGTAGATTGTGCAGGTAAATGTAATATGCTACAGGCTACATTACAGTAAACATGAATTCATCAAACTAAATATGAATTACATTACAATTGTACAATGTGTTAAGACACATTGAACAATTGTAATGTAATTCATATGGTGCTTTAAAAGAATGTACAGAGCATGTTCATACTTATTCTGGTTTGGTCCTGGTTTGAGCCCAGTTTAGTCCTGATATAGACTTTGTTTGGTCTTGTCCTGGTTTAGTCCTGTCTATAGTTTCCTGTGTTTAGTCCCAGTTTTGTCCCAATTATGGTATTATCACTAAACAACTGGACTCACCAAACTTTTGCAGCTAAGGTTTTGCTGCTAAACAAGTAGCTTCTCCCAAGCATTGTGTGTTTTGATTACATTTTGTGATAATATTTTATTCCTGGACCTCTCTAGAACTGCTTCAATTAATCCCAATTGTGGTGTGCTTGTGCAAGTGTGAATGCACCTGGATGGATGAGTTGCACTCTCACTGCTGATTCTACCAGCCTTGAATAAAACTATAGCATCATTTGTATCCTGGGGCACTTGTTCCTGTGGGCTAATGTCACAATTGAAAGGAGTTGATATGTGTAAACACAAGACAACCACAAGTGACAGTGTGGACACACAGAGGGACATCTGATCCAGGAGGCTGAGGTCACATTCTCAAGAGGAAATTGGATCCTGACTACAGATTAGTGTCAAAGGAGATCAATGTGTCAGCAGATTTGAGTCAGATTGAATCAAAACTGAAAGCAATGAGCATATCACAAATAAATTGAGTAATAAAGCTAAAATGAGATATAAAGAGATATTTGATGAATTGATATGTCTATAATATTTTTTAAATAATTGCAATTAAGTTTAGACTTGCTATTTCTATTTTAATATCAGTTTTCTATTCATTTATAAATGGTAGACCAACAGGAAGCTTAAAGGTGCAGTGTGTAGGATTCGTGGTGCATAGGTGGATAGTGGCTATTGCACTTCCTGTTTTAGCTACGGCAAACCTCGAGGGTCACCCGGACGCGCTGTTGCGGACAGCCCACGTACCCACTGCGCACCCGGCCGACAACAACGGTATTAATAAAACGCTGTCTCCCGTTCACTGTTTTTTTTTTCTTTTCGCATGAAAACACACATTCCCGATCGTGTACCATGACACTCTACACATCAAATGAAACCTTACAGTCTCCTCTTTTTGACTATGCAATTCATTTCCCTGCAAAACAAACACTCCCCGAGCACATGGGGCTTTTATACGGAAAAGCACAAAACGAGGTTAGCTTACCTTAGAATGCTTTGCACAGGTCAAACTCTGTATTTCACCATAAACTTGCTCTCAATTTGTCCGTAAGGATCCAGCGAATAAAATCCAGTAAAACAATTTAGTCCAAAACACGTGTTAGATCCATTACGAGTCTGATCCGGCAGCATGCTTGTGTTGTTTACCCAAAACCACGAGCCTCCCCCCACCCCACCCGCACCTCTCTCCCTCTCTCCCTGCGGAGCGCGCCGAACGCTCCGCCTGCTTTGCCTCCGGTGCTACCACGAGCCTTGCCGAAGGCGAAGGCGGAGCCCAAATGTCCTTCTGCGGCTCTCGTATTCAAAATGGCTGCCTCTGCATGGGGAAGATCCCCCTTTTATGTGACTATATCTAAGTCCAAAAGAATACTTTGATTTCATGATGGAAGTGAAAAGGCTTGGAAAACAATGTATTTTTGAATGGGTATCTTCAATTTCGGTAATTAACGGGTAAAAATCTTACACACTGTCCCTTCAACAATTGAGAAAAAACTAATATATGAAGTGCCAAACTCCAAAAAATCTGTCTCAGCTGCAGATTAGCTAAAATAATTGCAGCTCTTCAAAAGCTTCAAAATATATTCAAGAAAACTGTAATGGATCTTACTGAAAAAGCACATGCTCTAACTATCCATACAATAATAATATTAGATTTAAAAGTTTAATAAAACAGATATATAGCCTATTCTATATGTGCGAAAATAGGCCATTTCTATTCAGTGACCAGGGCAGGTTACTCAAATAGACTTTATTAAAAACGTAAGTCAGATGAAAACACACCTTTGACCTTTCTGTGGTCACCCTGAGATTAAACGGTGTGGAGCCATGTCATAGTTTCATTAATTTTTAAAAACCTGACCGAAGACAACAGGGCTGTAAAGGGGATATAAAGAGGGGTTTCTCAGGAGCATAGCTTTAGAACTTTCATCCAAATCCCGACTGTCTGTTTCAGCACCATGGTCAGCGCCACGGCTCTCCTCCTCGCGGCCACCTGCTGCTGCTCGTACCTGTGGCTCGTGCGCACAGAGGAGTCGTCTGTAGAAACGCGCTCTTTGGACTACACAATCAAAGCTCAACAAGAGAAAGACCTGGTGAGATCTTAGAAAACAGTCAATGAAACTTAGAAAAAGAGATGTATTTGATGTTTAGCCCAAAGATATTTCTGATAAATGTAATAATGTAATTTTGGAGGTAGTGGTGGCTTGGCCAGTCGTCACCCACTAACCCAAAGGTTGGTGGTTTAACTCCTGTATTTACTCTTCTTATTGTGCCCATGTGCTAAATACTTAATCACGGTGTTTTGTGGGACTGTTAGTCGGTTAGTGACAGTTAACTCACCACAAGTGTATCTGGGAAGTCAATGCATAATTTAAGCCTACAACTGTTCAGCTTGTTTAACTTTCAATTCAGTCAATTTCAGCCATTGTTTATTACAGATCGATGCTTTACAAGAAGTTTTGGAGAAGCTGCGGAGCAAAGAAATGCCATCGGAGAAAAAACTTGGTTGGCTGCCATCAGTGAGTAGAACGCTTAAAGACACGACGCTCGTTATTTGGTATGAAGTATGTAAGATTGATTATCGTTTTATATTTTGTACTTTTTGCATACTTTCCAGTGTGACGCTGGAGAGCCATGCGCCGTGCGTAAAGGCGCACGGATTGGCACACTGTGCAGCTGCCCGCGGGGGACTGCGTGTAACTTCTATGTTCTCAAATGTTTGTGATGAAAAGGATAAAGTCATATACATATTTATTTGTTAATAAAATATAAGGTTACTTCATTTTTGGGAGACATTTAAGAGGGCTCCTGTTGTCATTTCTGTTTTATCTGTGGACCAGACTAGCGAATTGTCATAAACTCTGGTAACATAGAAGTGTTAAATGTTGCATGCTATTTAGATGTACTGTAGATTAAAAAGAGGCATACAAGATGTTTAGTTTGCATCATGCATTACAATGTTTGTACAACAGGCCTATATATATATTTGTATGACAAAAATAAACTTTAAAAAGTATGTATGTTTTCTATATTGTATGTTGTGTTTATACCAAAAGACATAATGTTAACAATGAATTAAACATGTGCAAAACTGAACAGAGCATCCTCGCCTCGCGCTTTCACCTCCTGCCATCAATAATTGACGGGGCCCTGCTCGGGTGCGCTCCGCCACACGGCAGCTGGCGGCCCCGGACCTCCTCCTCCTCCTCCTCCTCCTGGCATCATAAAACAAGGCGCTGTCAGATTTGCACTCTCTGCCTTTTCTCCTATGACATCACATCCAAGCGCTGCGTTTCAACATGGCGTCGGGCCGGCTGCTGCTGCTACAGGGCGAGAGGGAGGTCCGAGAGGAGGAAATCGCTAAGGTCGACTTTTGCCTCCACAAACACTCGCTGCTCATCGTGGTGGGGCGCAGCGGGGAGCAGGGACATATCGGCAGAGACATTGAACGAGGTAAGACGAGAAGGCTGCACGCATTTCACTTTATTGCTCTTCATTTACCCATAATAATCAAATCCGTTATAGTGTATATTGTCCATAACGCCACGCTGACCTCACTGCAGCTTTTATGTAATTATGCATACACGCGGCTCATCCTGACCGGGGGATGCGTCATCTGGTGATATTTTTTCCCCCCCACCATCATGCATTCCCCTTGGGCTCGTGCAGTTAACAACAGCGACTGGTTTGTCTCTGCAAGATCATTTTTGTACATTTGGTCAACCACCAGACGTAGAAATCTATATTATTATAGGAGGGTTTACGTGCAACAGAGAGTCACAAAGCTGAACAGATGGTAAGGTACGGTACATCATGTCACGTTAGAGTGATTTTATCTCAGCGTGGGAACAAACCAACCAAGAGAAGATTATTGGAATATGTTTATAATGTTATCATATGTAACTATGATTTGGGATAGTGTTTATAATCTTAATAAATGAAGGAGCTAGTCTAAATGCTTTCTAATGGTTTATTGACTAAAGCTGCATCAGACATATTCAATAATTAATCTCATCTGAATGCGAGGAAGGCTAAGTCTACTTTACAACAGCCACATAATTGTCAACATCGTAAAACTTAAGTGTCTTAATTACAATATGCCAACTGTTGTTGTGTTTTTGCCGCATGTGAACAAAATGGGCAGAGAGACTTTGGGAAAACCCATTCATCCATGACCTCATCCCCACCCACAGAAGCCCACAGAGACTTGATGGGTGAAGTCATTTGCAACCCTCACAACACCTAAAGTGATGAAGCGGGGTGATATCTGTTCATTTGATATTTTTGTTTAAAATTTAGCCAAAATTAGAATTACTTTATTGATCTCAGAGGTTATCAGACACAATATATTTTTTCTAGTGGAGTGTCCAATACCTGCTTGTCTAGATGTTACTGCGTTACTTGGAATGCTCCACAGTACGGCATTAACTCTATCTAACTTGTACTTATGCAGGTGTTTTTATTTTTCAAAAATACCTTGAGTAACAGGCATTTTTACAATGAGCAAGTTGCATCTCCGCAGATCTGACCTGTAACCTGCATGTGGTCATGAAGATAGATAAGAGTAATGTCATTCTGTGGAACATGCCGGGCATAGAAAGAGCATCCACACTGAGTCGACCAGGCGGGGGACCCTTCACCAGAAAAGTTACATATAGTGCACATATACATTTAGTTAAAGGAAAAGTAACTTTTTTTTTTACAATCTGAGCCTTCTTTGGGCAATAAAACAAGTAGTTTTACTCACCCATAGCAGTTTGGTGTCAATTGGAGCAGTATCGCAGAACTTATGTTGAGCCGTTCTGTTCTACTAATGATCCCGTATCCGTTAGCGTGAGTGCTCGGGGCATTACTTTGCGCTCTCCAAATAACACAAACTTTAGCACTTTTCAAATCACAGAAGATCGCTGTGTCAGCGTAGACTTTTAGTGGATTCCAAAACGGCCTGAAACCCGATATCCAGCTATAGTTTCATTTGATGACGTCATCAGAGAGGACAGTGCGCATGCGTGAACTCAGCTGTTTTGTAAACACCGCTAGTCCGAAAGAAGCTAACACCGCTCTGAACTTTACTTTTCTGTTGCGATATCGGGTTTCAGGCCGTTTTGGAATCTACTAAAAGTCTACCCTGACACAGCGATCTTCTGTGATTTGAAAAGTG
The DNA here is from genome assembly GCA_036785185.1 of Paratrypauchen microcephalus. Lineage (NCBI taxonomy): Eukaryota > Metazoa > Chordata > Actinopteri > Gobiiformes > Gobiidae > Paratrypauchen > Paratrypauchen microcephalus. Next base: position 2,575,718 of record JAVJIX010000138.1, read on the forward strand.
CTAAAGTTTGTGTTATTTGGACACCGCAAAGTAATGCCCCGAGCACTCACGCTAACGGATACGGGATCATTAGTAGAACAGAACGGCTCAACATAAGTTCTGTGATACTGCTCCAATTGACACCAAACTGCTATGGGTGAGTAAAACTACTTGTTTTATTGCCGAAAGAAGGCTCAGATTGTAAAAAAAAACATTACTTTTCCTTTAAACCTCCAGAAAATTAAAGATTAAAGTAAAAATATCATACAGTAAACTAGTTGATATTACAAATAATCTCACAAGTATATATTGTGTAAATAATGAGGAAACCACAAGTAGTCACATGAGTGGCCGTGTGATGATTGTAAGCTCTCACAAAAACAACACGCAGAACAAGAACATCTAAAAGCTTGCATAGGATCGTGATATAATCATATGATACATGATATGATCATATGATATAATCAATAATCATATGATCTTAATATAGCATAGCAAAACAAAGCTGACAAATGCCTGAACAAATCATGTAAAAACTATGGTAACAGATGTAGCCAGTTGCGTAGACCTCTGTCTGTGCATTGGCCTCACTTTCAAGACTAAAAATATATATAAATATATTGTCTAGAGACTCCAGGCATCTTATATGTCCTGGTGAAATGTGTTATTGTATCTGTCATATAATTCACAAAAATGGTTCCCTTCATATGGCGACTTGAATTAGTGTATGTTTTCTGTGATCTCACATTGCACTGAATCCACGTAAGTATAACATCATGTTCACAATGTATATCAGAATATACAAGTACTAGTAAATGTTCAAAAACCTGACTAATATTTAAAGTATAAGCATCTCTTACGTTTTTATTTTTATTTTAATTTTTTATGTAGTGTACCTCAGCAAATCCATGACTGCGCCGAACTCCCCACCTTAAAGAAACATCTCATTAGAATAGCTTTAATGTTAAACTTCTCTCAAAATGATTCACTGTTTTTATCTTTCCTATATTATTTCATTATTGCTCTTTGAACTATTTTTATATTTGTTCTGTAAAATATATTTTAGTATCCTGAAAAGTGCTATATAAATAATAATAATAATAATAATAATAATAATAATAATAATAATAACATATTATTATTATTATTATTATTATTATTATTATTATTATTATTATTATTATTATTATTATTATTATTATTATTATTATTATTATTATTATTATTATTACAAGTATTATTTGTTCTTTTTTTGCAGGTCTTCGCTCCTGGGACATAGATTTAAAGAGCTGTAATCTAAACCTGTACCTGCAGGAGTTCTTGTCCCACCACACAGCCTCGTTTAAGGGCGCTGGTAAGTTCAAAATGAAACTTATTGCTATCTGAAACTAAAATTAACCGACTATTATTTACTGCTCTTGAACCTTCACTTTAAAAAAAAACAAAACAAACAACAACAAAAAAACGTGGAAACGCACCAGGATGTGACAGAGGAAGGAAAGTGAAGGCAGGATATTGTTAGGTTTGGGCGTACCCTCAGGACCAGTAACAATAGAGGTTGAACTATGCCACATCTGGAAGTGCAAAAGCTGCGTTTTTGCTTCATCCCAGCACAGACATTAGCAGTGGGATCTATTACAATATTAAACTGTCAGTTAAGAATAAAGAATAATGGGTCTGAGACCATTACTGTAATAACTTGAAAACAAAACACTCTGCTGATGTCCAACTTTCCAACTTTGTGTGGTTCCCCTTTCCTTTCTATAATAGTGTCAGATTCAACAATAATAATAATAATAATAATAATAATAATAATAATAATAATAATAATAATAATAATAATAATAATAATAATAATAATAATAATAATGATCATGCCTAGCACTTGTAATGTGCTTTATGAATCCTCTCAAAGTGCTAGACTGTACTCATTATTCATTATTCATAATAGACCACGTGGGTGAATTGTCTTGCCTTGATTATTAGGTTATTATGTTCTGATATGTACTGGTATCAGTTATTGGCGCTGATATTGAAAATTATAGTGGATTGGATATTGGCTTCAAAGATATTGGTTCAGTCAAAATCCCATTTTGGTCTATAAATTGGTGTAATAAGACAATTTACTGGCTAACATCTCATAATATTAAAGGAAAAGTAACGTTTTTTTTTACAATCTGAGCCTTCTTTCGGCAATAAAACAAGTAGTTTTACTCACCCATAGCACTTTGGTGTCAATTGGAGCAGTATCGCAGAACTTATGTTGGAGCCGTTCTGTTCTACTAATGATCCCGTATCCGTTAGCGTGAGTGCTCGGGGCACTGATTTGCGGTGTCCAAATAACACAAACTTTAGCACTTTTCAAATCACAGAAGATCGCTGTGTCAGCGTAGACTTTTAGTGGATTCCAAAACGGCCTGAAACCCGATATCGCAACAGAAAAGTAAAGTTCAGAGCGGTGTTAGCTTCTTTTGGACTAGCGGTGTTTACAAAACAGCTGAGTTCACGCATGCGCACTGTCGTCTCTGATGACGTCATCAAATGAAACTATAGCTGGATATCGGGTTTCAGGCCGTTTTGGAATCCACTAAAAGTCTACCCTGACACAGCGATCTTCTGTGATTTGAAAAGTGCTAAAGTTTGTGTTATTTGGACACCGCAAATCAGTACCCCGAGCACTCACGCTAACGGATACGGGATCATTAGTAGAACAGAACGGCTCAACAGAAGTTCTGTGATACTGCTCCAATTGACACCAAACTGCTATGGGTGAGTAAAACTACTTTTTTATTGCCGAAAGAAGGCTCAGATTGTAAAAAAAACGCTAATTTTCCTTTAAACCTGTATTTTTTTTTTTTACAAAACTGTTAAGTTGTTACAAAACACATTTGGATCATTTTTTACCTTAGGCTGTTTATGTTTAAAGGAAATAAAGGCTGTTTTCAGTCTCTGCACTAGTATTGGTTGATATCGGGTATCAGCAGATTCAGCCGCAAAGTATGAAAATCAGTACTGGAATAGAACAAATCAAATTGGTCTATTAGTATCACTGATGAGAATCAAGCATCTGACCTTTTGGTTTGGTGGACAAGTGCTCTGACTACTAAGCCACTGTTCTCTGTTTGACACTGTCCTAAGGTGTCAAACTTTTTTGGTGCACAGAATGTCAGAGTTTGTGTGTGCTCCTTTTGTGAGATATTGATCACTGATTGGTTATTGGCTGGTCCCTCTACAGTAAAAGTGAGTAAACATGCATAGACATAAAAGTTACTTAAAAAGCCCATATCATGTGATCTATGTCAAAAGCATACCTGGAGTTGTGTTTTGTTTAATTCACACATGTTTAATACACAAACTCTCTCTCTATATATATTCTCTCAAATGAAAACTGAAACTCTATTTCACTGTGTGAGTTCATGTGGTAGTACATTTTTAAACGCCATACACCTTCAGTAGAATCATTTGGAAGATTTACACCCTTGAATTGCCTATCGCAACTGAACAAAAGGTACAAATTAGCGCTTCATGGTGGAACCGAGCATTTTGACCTTTGGAGATGCAGACAGACTAATAATAGTATGTTTTTGATGAGGTAACAATATTATTACATGGTTTAAGCTCACAAGAGTTCATTTTATGTGATATAGGACCTTTAAAAATATAATGTATGTTGACTGGTCTTACAGTAGATATTTACTGTGACATCTGATGTAAAAGGGAAGTGGTGAGACTTTGTAAATCATCATTCACAATCTGTAAAGAAGAACCCTACATTGCAAAATGTATTACCTACATTAAGTACAATAAAATGTGAACAACAACACTTAAAATAAGAATATATGTTATGTTGCGTGATCTAAATATATTGCTCCATTGGTAGATCATTTTTACTTGTAAGTAAAATCTACTCAAATCACGATAATATGTATCTTAACTTTTTGCAGTATGGAGATGACAATTTTAGTTTACAACACTGTGCTTATTTTTTTTTAATAGCAAGCAGTAAAACATTTTTCCTTACTTGGACTTCACAATATCCAGATTATTTTAATTTTCACACTATTATTAATCACATATAGCTGCCTGGCCTATTTTAACTACAGCTAATCTCCTCTTCTCTCTCCCTCTTTCTCTTTGGTTCTCTGCAAATTTTACCAGAATGCAGCATTAAAAATGTCCCAAAAAGCAAGTTGATTTATTACCTTGAGTCAGTCCCATTTATCCCACCTAAATTACTTTGGAGTATTACACTAGCATAATTATAACTGCTTTTAGTGCAGAGCTATGCACATTTTGTTAGCAGTGGCACCATATTTTTGACAAGTGAGTCCAGCCAGTGCCAGCAGGCAGCTCTACACCTCCACAACAGCTTCCCATCAGGCCACAAAAACTCCCACTTCAAGGATTTTGGACATCGTAATGACAGGGGAATAAAATCTTTCATCATGGTTTTGTTAACATTTGTACAAGTCTCTATGTTATAATGTTGTTTCCTCATCACAAACAGACTTAGAGTTGTTTGTTTCATTCTCACATGATAAAAGGAGAAGTTCAATTTGTCAACTGGACAAAGTTTGGTTGAAAACGTTTCGCCGCTCATCCGAGAGGCTTCGTCAGCTCTGGTTCTAGTGCTGGTTAGACCCTGTTTATATCTAGCTGCAAAGGGAGGAGCTACCTACCCTGAACAAAGCTCTGAACCTATCCCAGCTACTCTCTTTTGTTTTACGAATTCCTCTAAAGAGAGTAGCGGGGATAGGTTCAGAGCTTTGTTCAGGGTAGTTAGCTCCTCCCTTTGCAGCTAGATATAAACGGGGTCTAACCAGCATGAGGGCCAGAGCTGACGAAGCCTCTCGGATGAGCGGCGAAACGTTTTCAACCAAACAAACTTTGTCCAGTTGACAAATTGAACTTCTCCTTTTATCATGGATTCTACCTGGACGACTGAGGGACTCTTCACGCATTCTCACATGTTTAAAGGGATATGCCACCCCCAGGTCAAACTTGGGCATCTCCCCACAGTCCAGAGACTAAAATAAGTGGTGGAAAGTGTTTTCCTGGTCACCCAGCCACTGTCCGAGTCTGTCAGCACTGACCGCCGCGGTATCTGCAGCGACTCCGCGTTAGACTGGAGTCTAACGGCGCCAGAGAAAGATTTCGGCCAAAAGGAATTAATTTGCTCGATGCGTTTCCCAATTACTTTCTGTGGCGCCGTTAGACTCCAGTCTAAGGCGGAGGAGCTGCAGATACCGCGGCGGTCAGTGCTGACAGACTTGGACAATGGCTGGGTGAGCAGGAAAACGCTTTCCACCACTTATTTTAGTCTCTGGACTGTGGGGAGATGCCCAAGTTTGACCTGGGGGTGGCATATCCCTTTAACACACAAATCCTGCATATTTAGGCTGAGTTTAGGCTGAATACAAAGCGTGTTCCACTGTGTTTTTAAACTCCATATACATTCACTAGAATCATTTGGATAATTTCAGGCCTGGAATTGCCAGTCTCTACTGAACTAAAGGTAAAAGGGGTTGATAACTTAAAAAAACTACCACTTCATGACAGCACAAGGTGGAGCCGAGCATTTTGAGCTTTGGAGATATAGATAGACTAAAACACCAGGATTACTGAAACAAAACACAACTCCAAGTATGTTTCTGAGGAGGAAACAATATTATAACAAGTCAGTTTCAAGTCAGTATTGTGTAATATAGGACCTTCAAGTAAAAATCACATATTAACTTTTATCTTTGTAAAAATAATAACTGAATTGAATCTGTATTTGTTACACGTTTATGTAAACACACAGCCATATTTTTACTCTAACTGACTCATTAGTCTGTTCAAAAAGACAAATCAGGCATTGCGACTGGGCCAGCACCAACAAAATATCTGCTGCTGTTTTTTTCCTCGATATCGGCCAGTATCTACAAAAACCCTCTGATATCAGCCAATAACGATACTTGAACCTACATATATTGCTGTTCTTGCTGTTTTGGACCACAGGAAAATGGAACAACTATTTGTGGTTGAATTTATGCAAACACTATTGTAAATCAATCAAACTTTATTTATAGAGTCCTTTACAACACTCAAGATGACCAAAGTGCTTTACATTAAAATCAAAACAATATAAAAACATGCAAAACTCAGTAACTAATAAATAAGATGAATGAACCGCTTATGAAACAGCAGATTATATTTACTAGTATGTAGTAGTGTAAATTTGCCATTGCCGTAGTATTAGCGCATATCTGACTTCAATCATTCCCGTATCATTGTGAATGTAGCTCTTGTTGCGGCTAAAACAATGGAGCCATTATGAGCGTGCAGTGAGTATTTTCCATGGGCTCAGACAGTTATCCACTCCCTCCTCTGGATCTGAGTGGGACATTGACTGAACCTGGCATCCCGTCCCCAGTGACTCTGACTCAGCTCCTTCTGTCTCTCTCTTTTCCATTTGCAGGACGACGACTCAGAACCAGGGCAGTGCAATTAAAAGAAGCAAAGTTACGCTGACATTGTGAACCTTTGTAATTAACAGAATCCAACAGCAATTAAAAAGCAAAAGAGAAAGTTCAGACATCATTTTTAGAACAAATTGTTTGTTTCTGTCTACTGTATGTTAAAGGTCCCATGGCATGAAATTTTCACTTTCTGAGGTTTTTGAACGTTAATGTGAGCTCCCCTACCCTGTTTAGGCCCCCCCATGGTTAAAAGTTGCGAAATGTCTAAACTGAGCATTTGCGATCCTTTTCTGCGTTACAAAAAATCGGAGCTCAAACGGGCGATTTTGAACAAGGCACCTTATTGACGTCAGATCGAAAAAAGAAATGCAAATGCAGTTCCACCCCCGTCTGTCTGTACTCAGCGTCTCTGTAAATCACGCCCAGAGAGTTTGGACTGTGAATGCGCTAGGCAATGCGAAATGCGTTTTTTTATTTGCCTGGAGGCACGTCCGAGTGTTTCTAGGCTCGGAAGTCCTTTATCTGAGCCTCTGGACCTTTGAACAGCAGTGGTTTAATTTTATTTTCTGTGGAAATGTGTTTATTTTTCAATGGAACGCTTCAAATCTCTCCCCCGTGCAAAAACACGGAAATGGATCAGCTGAGAGCTGAGAGTTTGGCCACGCCCCCACCCTCTACTATAGGCCAGCTCTTTTCTCCTCATTTGCATTCAAGCAACAGCGCCCAGAATAAAGTGTTTGAGAGAGATATTTATGACTCTTTCTCATCTTATCTCTGTTTCTCATGCACTGAGTGTTGATTTTGAAGAAGGATTCATTTACAATATTAGGGAACCATTAAAGGGATATGCCACCCCCAGGGCAAATTTGGGCATCTCCCCACAGTCCAGAGACTAAAATAAGTGGTGGAAAGCATTTTCCTGCTCACCCAGCCATTGTCCGAGTCTGTCGCCACTGACCGCCGCGGTATCTGGTGCTCCTCCGCCTTAGACTGGAGTCTAACGTCGCCAGAGAGATTTCGGCCAAAAGGAATTCATTTGCTCGATGCGTTTCCCAATTACTTTATGTGTAGTGCGCATTCATATCGAGTGCAAATAAATGTGCAAATCAACACGGAGAGCTTGACTTGGTCATTTTGGGTGGGGACTATTTTCCAGTGCGTAAGAATACAGCCGAATCACGCAGTACGCTGCCAGGGGAATCCCAGTTACGCACCGGGAAGGGAGTTCCCCTGTTGCACAACGTGGTGCGTGATTCGACTGTATTCTTCCGCACTGGAAAATAGTTCCCACCCAAAATGACCAAGGCAAGCTCTCCGTGTTGATTTGCACATTTATTTGCACTCGATATGAATGCGCACTACACACAAAGTAATTGGGAAACGCATCGAGCAAATTAATTCCTTTTGGCCGAAATCTTTCTCTGGCGACGTTAGACTCCAGTCTAAGGCGGAGGAGCTGCAGATACCGCGGCGGTCAGTGCTGACAGACTCGGACAATGGCTGGGTGAGCAGGAAAACGCTTTCCACCACTTATTTTAGTCTCTGGACTGTGGGGAGATGCCCAAATTTGACCTGGGGGTGGCATATCCCTTTAAGGAGCCATATAAAAGCATCAAGAAGTACCATGTCATGGGATCTTTAAAGGTGCACTGTGTAACTTTTCTCCTTGTCTCCATGGAGATGTTGCTTTGCCCTGGTGTGGCATTAAACTTGGCCATCTTGCATTTACTCAATAACATGTTTTGACATGACTTAAACACTTACATTCTTGCTGTGGGCTCGCCTCTACACAGATTTAACATGTAATTTGGCCCTGTGGTGTCACCTGGTGTCTCCGTAGAGATACATAAGTGCAGTGCCATACTGTGGAACAACCCAGGCAGTATCTCCATGGAGAAGCAGGTGACGGACCCTGTACCAGAAAAGTTACACAGTGCACCTTTAGACTGTTATATTTCAGAGAATAGTTATTTGCTAGTATTTCAGTATTTGTTATGGACAGCAAATTAGAGTTGACACAATATGTTTATGATTATTTTTACTACTTTCTACATTTTATACACATACAGAAGACATGTATTTGACGCAAGATAAATGGAATTATGTAGTAAAGAAAAAAGGTAAACAACTCTTCTAAATATATACAGTATGTTTTATATTTCACATTGAAATCCTCAAAGTAGCCACCCTTCCCTTTGCTTTGTCGAAAAATATTTAGTAGCATTATTTAATGTTTTTCTTTACTACATAATTCCATATATCCTGTGTGTATATAGAAACTATAAACATTGAATGAGATGGTTTGTTCAAGCTTTTGACTGGTATGGGAAAACTGCACCTCTGCCTTTAAAAGAGGCTGCGTACAATTGCACGTCAAACTTCTTTTGTACCATCACCCTCCTGTCTCTCCTTTCTGTTCAGACCTGTCACTTTGTCCAAACTCTAAGATGTAATTTTCACTTTCGATTTGATTTTTCACACTGCAGCTGCCTGTGCCCTACTTTAACACTTTCTCTTATGTCTCCCTCCAATTTTCCTCTTTATCCCTCTTCCTCTTCTCTCTCTCTCACTTCCTCTCTCCTCTCTTAATCTTCTCATTCTTTCCTCCCCTCTCTCTCTACCCCTCCTTTTTTTCTCTCCCTCTCCTCTCTCTCGCTCTCCCTCTCCCTGTCCTCCTGAATCTCTTGCTCCTTCTCCTCTTCTTCTCTCTCTCTCTTCTTCTCTCTCTGCCTCTAGGTCAGAAGTGTCTGCGCCACAGCACCAAACCTTTGGACATCCAGGTGCTTATCAGTCCCACACAGGAGCAGGTCCACACAGAGGTGAGACAACATTTTGAGCTAAATTAGGTTATTGTTATGAAATAAAAAAACTAGCATTCAGTAACCTTCAGATTTTCGCCAAATAGAAAAAGACTAAATTTAAAGGATCATTATGGGCTATGCATGTTTTTAGGAAAGTCCGAAACCTCGAACACTTTTACGCAAGGAGATGTTGTGCTACCTGTAATGTTGCACAAAATAAAACGCAATCCCCACAACATATACGTAGGTGGCTGTACCAACAAAAATGACTGAAATTTTCTGTAATATGGGACCTTTAATCTATAGGGCAACATGCAAGAAAACTGGGAGTGGGCTAGAGTTAAACCAAAAGTGTCATAAACATTAGCGAATGATAACTTCATTCTTGTGTTTGTTCTTCAGGTGTCCTCGCTGCTGTCCCGGGACTCGGCTTATAAACTCCTGATTTTGGCTGGTCAGAGTTTGGAGGAAACTGGAGATCTTCTGTTTCACCAGGGGCTCTTCTCTGCTCACCAGCTCAAACACATCCTACAGCGACAGGTAGGTGAAAGTTTATCTGTACAAATCAGAAAGCACAAGGTTTTAAAGATGCACCATGTAACTTTTCTGGTGGTTTGTATGCCATCTGTATATTTGTCTGTGTAGATGTCACTGATGTAATGTTCTGCATCACCTCCATCATCATCATCTTAATCTTCAAAGCTCAAAATTCTCTTTTCCACCTTGTGATGTCATGTAGTGGTAGTTTTCAAGTTAACAGCTACCGTTTACCTTTAGTTCAGTAGAGATTGGCACTTCCAGGGATGAAATTATCCAAATGGTTCTAGTGAAGGCATATTAAGTTTAAAAACACAGTGGAGCACTTCCTGTATTACCTCATTACATCACAAGGTGGAACAGAGTATTTTCAGTTCAAGAACTCACCCTAAATATCCAATCCAATCCAATGCAATTCAACTTTATTTATAAAGCACTTTAAAAACAACAGTCGACCAAAGTGCTGTACACAGGTTAAAACACAAAACATGACACACAGTAACATCAAAAACAGCATGATAAATGTCAATTACTCACACTGAGTTAAAAGCCAATCTAAAAAAAATAGTTTTAAGAAGAAATTTAAAAACAGGAAGTGAGTCGGCCTGTCTAACATTCAGTGGAAGTGCATTCCAGAGTCTTGGAGCAGCCACTGAAAAAGCCCGATCACCCCTAAGTTTCCCTTTTGTCTTAGAGACCACAAGGAGAACCTGAGCTGCAGACCTGAGAGAGCACCAGCAGGTCAGACACATACTGTGGGGCCAGGCCATGGAGACACTTAATTCAAATATGCAGAGTTTGTGTATCAAGCACGTGTGAATGAAACAAAACACAACTCCAGGGAGTTTTGTGATGGGGAAACAACATTATAACATAGATTAGAAAATGTAATATGGGCTCTTTTCCTTACAACATAAGACCATTACCAAACTCATATTGACCGTTTTAACACTTAAATTGGCTTAATTAATTCTTCATTATTCCCCGCAGATGACTCAGGACTCAAGAGAAGTGCTGAAAATGAATGTTTACATAGGTGGTATTTTAAAAAGCCAGTATGGAGCATTATAGATAAGCAAACAGTATTAGTAGTAATTGCTCCACAGCACAGACACAAACAGGCTGAAATGTCTGCCTGACTCTTGGTATTTCCCGTCCACTAAACAGACAGTGAAATCAAAGGGGATTTCACTGTCACTTTTACTACTTCCTTTAGGAAAGGTGGATTTTGGTGTTTGGATAAATAGCCTTTAAAGGGCCCACTATTATACTGTATTTGCTGTTTTCTGATCTATGTTGTTTCCTCATGTTGTTTCATCCACACATGTTTAACACACAAACCCTGCATATTTTAGTCTGTGTTCTTCCCTAAAACAGAAAACTTGTGATGTCATGTGGTAATACAGGAGGTGCTTCACTGTGGTTTTGAACTCTATAGACCTTCACTAGAATCATTTGGAGGATTTCAGCCCTGGAATTGCCAATCTCCACTGAAGAATAGGTAAAAGGTAACTTGAAAACTACTGCTTCATGACATCACTAGGGGGAACAGGGCATTTTGAGCTTTGGAGATGTAGACAGACTGATAATAAAGGGTTACTTAAAGATGTGTGAATGAAACAAAACACAACTGCAGGTATGTTTTTGATGAGGAGACAATGTGTGAAGAATCCCTCAGTCGTCCAGGTAGAATCCATGTAAAAGGAGAAATTCAATTTGTCAACTGGACAAAGTTTATTTGGTCGAAAACGTTTCACAGCTCATCCGAGTTGCTTCATCAGTTCTGGTTAGAGTGCTGATGGACACGGCTTATATCCAGCTGCAGGGAGGAGCTAACTACACTGAAATTATTCTGAAACTGTCCCACCTCTTTGTTTTCAGCTTTCTGTCTTTTGTTTTTAGTTTCTCTCTGGTGTCTAATTTAGCATACCTATTCAAAACCCTAACTTCCCCTGGCTAAGATCTGAACCTCACTGTCCTCAAAAGAATGTCCCGTGGCTTCTAGGTGAAGATGTACGGCAGATGACGGTCCACTCTGGCACGCCCGTCTGTGTTGGTACATCCTCTTGTGAAGTGGCTGTTTTGTTTCTCCAGTGTAGCGCTCACTGCAGTCTTCACTACACTGAATGGAGTAGACCACATTGCTTTGTTTGTGGCTCGGTGTTTTGTCCTTTGGGTGGACGAGTTTTTGTCTTAAAGTGTTTGTTGGTTTGAAATAAACTGGGATTTCATATTGTCTGAAAATCCTCTGTAGTTTTTCCGACACGCCGGCCAGGTACGGAATCGCTACCCCTTTCCTCCTGGGTTCGGATTCTCTGTTATCTTGTTTCTTGCCCTTGTCTCTCTTGGTTTTGTTGACAGCCCATTTAGGATCTCCACAAACAGAGAGGGCTTCCTGCACATGTTGTTCTTCTTTCTCCTTACCCTCTGTGCTTGTGGGAACCACTTGGGCCCTGTGTTGTAATGTCTGAATAACTCCCAGTTTGTGCTGCAGTGGGTGGTGTGAATCAAAAAGCAGGTATTGGTCTGTGTGTGTGGGCTTCCTGAAGACTTCTACTTGGAGTCCCCGGTCTCCTCCTATCGTTACTGCACAATCTAAGAATGCCAATGTGTTATCCTTGGCATCTTCACGGGTGAATTTGATATTAGGATCTACAGAATTGATATGTGCAGTAAAAGGTTCCAAATCTTGAATTTAGATTTTTGTAAAATTATCATCAACATAACGAAACCAGTGTGTAGGCGGAGTGCCTGGATATGAAGCTAAGGCACTCTGTTCAAATTGTTCCATGTATAAATTAGCCATGATAGGGGAGACCGGTGAGCCCATCGCCCAGCCGTGGATCTGCCTGTAGAAGTTCCCTCTGAACTGGAAATAGGTGGTATTCAGACAAATTTCCAGCAGTTGGCAGATTTGGTTAGGTGAAAGTTTGGTTCTCTCTTCTAGCTTGGTATTCTGTAATAATCTCTTTCTCGCTGCTTCGACCGCTACAGCTGTGGGGATACAAGTGAAAAGAGAGGTTACATCAAAGGAAACCATTGTCTCATCCTGACCAAACTGGAGAAACTTAACTTGTTTACAAATTCGGCTGTGTTCTCAATATGGTGCTCTGTGTTACCCACCGCCAAGATGGTTTTTAGGTGTTTGGCCACATTGTATGTGATGGAGTCAACGCTACACTCAATGGGTCTGAGTGGTACTCTTTCTTTGTGAATCTTCGGGAGGCCATAGATGCACGGGATAGCATCACCAGGGTACAATCTGTAATACAGTTGTCGATCAATGACTTCTTCCTTCACCAGCTTCTGCAAGCAATCATTGATCTTCTTTTTGTACCCATTGGTGGGGTCTCGTTTCAGTAATTCGTAGGTTGCTGGCCACTCCTTTGAGGACAGTGAGGTTCAGATCTTGGCCAGGGGAAAAAAAATGGTTTGAGAGGGGAGTTAAAGAGGCTATTTTTGTCAAAAAAGAGAATCCTTCTTTGAACAGGAATGGGGGAGTCAGACACAATTTGTCCCCCATCTATAATTTCATTCTCAAACCTAAATCAAAACAAACAAAGGAAACAATAGGGCTAGCCAGGTCAGGTCCAGAGGTGTGAAAACACCCATTGGGGTTTGAATAGGTATGCTAAACTAGGCGCCAGAGAGAAATTAAAACAAAAGACAGAAAGCTGAAAACAAAGAGGTGGAATAGTTTCAGAATAATTTCAGTGTAGTTAGCTCTTCCCTGCAGCGAGATATAAACAGTGTCCATCAGCACTCTAACCAGAACTGACGAAGCAACTCGGATGAGCTGCGAAACGTTTTTGACCAAATAAACTTTGTCCAGTTGACAAATTGAATTTCTCCTTTTACCATGAGGAGACAACATTATAACATACATAAGAAAATAGAGTAATATAGAGTAATATAGAGTAATATTACAAAAAAATCACCGTATTTGAAACTGATCAAAGCATGTTGTCTAAAATGTGCAAATATTGTCATTGTCTTCAGTTCCTTGGTCGAGAGGGGTCCTGCTCCAACCTGCACCTGACCCTGAGCTGTCCCAACATCGGCCACTGGAGGCAGGCTTTATTGGAGCTACAGGGCCCCTACTCTCTCCACATCAACCCTCCGGAGGTCCACCCCACCATGGATGCTATGGGGGATTTCAACTCCCTCGTATCCAACACCATCTCCCCTCTCTCCCCCTTTGAACTTCTACCTCCCCCCTCCACCGTGGGCTTTCTCAAACTGTCTCGCCCCTGCTGTTATGTGTTCCCAGCAGGGAGGGGGGACTGTGCCTTCTTCGCTGTAAATGGGTTCACAGTTTTGGTCGATGGGGGGTCAGAATCGCAGGCCTGTTTCTGGAAGTTGGTGAGACACTTGGATCGTGTGGATGCAGTTTTGTTGACGCACATCGGAACAGAGAACCTTCCTGGAGTCAATGCGTTCCTCCAAAGAAAAGTGTGTGAGCTGGAGCTGAGGGCAGATGTGAAAGGTGAGGCATGAGTTAGTTAGTTTTAGAGATAGATCAATATATTGGTTGGCTTTTTAATGTAATGGCCTTAGGTCTCCAATGGGCAATATTTTGTGTGTGTCAACCAGTTGCATAAAGCTTTGGTTGAGGTCAAACAGGACACTGCACAAAATGTTACTACATCACTCTCCTATCCAGTTTTTTGTAATACAGGGTTGTGTGGATAGGTTTGTAAATGAGTAGTAAACAGGGAAAATAATCAAAATTAGCTGTGCATATCAAAAATATTAGCCATCGGATTATCTGGATTCTAAACAATCAGTTCCAGTGGCCATGAAAAAAACCCTAGTATTCAGTATTGTATTGACTCTTATTTGTTCTGCTAGATATTCAAACATAAAGTTCGTTTGTAGAGAGTGTCTGGATAAACCATTTTTGTTTTTAAATATCTTTTTATTATTATGATTTCATAAGATTACAAAATAAATTAATTAAAAAACAAAGCAAACGTGTTAAGTAACAGTATTTAAAGCATATAATATGTAAGTAACTTTTATGTATAGAGTACTTTTAAAAATAATACAAATTGATAACAATAAATAAAATAAAATGCTCTAAAATAAACCATAATAAGGAACCAGTGGTATGTGTGTGTATGAAAGCACAATGATGGTATATAATTTAAATGGCTTTCGTGTTTTTCTTTGAACAGAGGACTCATCCAAGAGACTGATCTCCCCAGAGCTCGGAGTTGTTTTCTTTAATGCCCCCGACAGGCTGCAGCCAGAATTACACAGTGAGTCATCCTCCAATTGTGGTCTTCAGTGTCTTTGTTCTGCATAAAAATCATGTTTATTTAGCAAAGAACTGTCCTTATCTGCTTCTATGAGTCATTACACATTCAAATTCTACATGAACACTCCCAACTCTGTATAGACCATAGTACCCAAATGTATTGTTATAAATAAACATAACATGTAAAACTGACTTCTTAAAGCTTCCATCGTGTATAATGTATATGGTATCTATTTATAATGAGTTTTGCTCATGAGTTTTGAGTATATATTTAGTGAGCCCTTGTTTTAGCCTCATAGTTCAGTGCAGGTGGCATTCTTGCACCCTGGGATTTTGTTGATGTTAAAAATTAGGCCTAAGTGGTCTTGTTTTCTCTACAGATGTGCTTTATTTTATTTTATATTACTGACCAATAATAGACTGCTCTAGAACTGATTAATGATTGGCTGCAGATGCAGAGGTTTAGGTAGTGAGGATTAAGATCAGGGAATCTTTTTAAGTTTATATCACTTCTCTTAAAAGCAGTATTTAATTTGAACATTTTGCTTAACCTTGTTGAATAAATTCAACAAGGCTAAACCAGGCTCCTCCTGGTTTAGTCCAGGTTTAGTCCCGGTTTAGTCCAGACCACCGCGGCTCCTCTAGACCTCCTCTAGACCTGGTCAGGTCTAGAGGAGGTCTAGACCACCGCGGCTCTTGCATGGGTCTCGTTCATGCGTTCATGCGCTCAGACTGCGTGCAGTCCCCTCCTCGCTGCTTTAATCCACCTGGTCTAGTCCTGGTTTAGTCCAGGTTTAGTCCAGGTTTAGTCCTGGTTTAGTCCTGGTCCAGTCCAGGTTTAGACCTTGGACCGGGTCATGCTGCGCTATCACACGTGTCAGAGCGCAGTCTTCTGCCCCCTCCCCCTTCCCCCCACACTTCACTATTAATAATTTTGTTGAAAATTTTTGAGATTTTGCGTTTCGTAACTTGAATTTTCTTTCATATCTAGAGACCAAAATTTACCGTGAAGGCGTTTCGTAACTTGAAATTTTCGTTTGTTGGGTCATTCGTAAGGTGAGGTACCACTGTATATTAAAAATTACAGTTCTTTCTTGTTTTTCAGATGTGGACAATGTAATGAAGAGCACACAGCAGGGAGCTTTAACCGTACAACTACTGAAGAAACTCGACATCAAACCGCAGCCAATGGTCCGCCCCAACACTGCACTAATCGAACCAATGACCCTTTTCCAAAAGATGGGAGTGGGACAGTTGGACCTGTACATAATCTCCCCAAGCAAAAATAGCCAGGAATACCAAACATTTATGCAAAACTGGCCTGACTCAGTATCTTCGGCATCCAAATCTTTACCACTTAGTGCATTAGCTTCAGTTTGTGCTTTGCTTGTGTGGCACCCTGCGTGCCCTCAAGAGAAAGTAGTTCGAGTTTTGTTTCCTGGTGTCACTCCACAAGCGAAATTAATACAAGGACTTGAAAAACTGAAAGGTTTGGCATTTTTGCGGAAGCCTACGGTAACTAATGGAGATTTTGAGCGATTGGGTGTAGAGAAGAAGAGCAAAAGAGCAGATAGTCAGGATGCGATGTCAGTTGGTAAAGATATAAGAAAAATCGTCAAAACAGTCAAAGAGGATGCAAAAGAGAAAGGAAAAGTTATGAATGGGGCTGATAAGACTAAAAAGGAGCCAAAGAAAGTGCCATTGACAGATAGAAATACACTGAAGAAGAAAGATATTAAAGGAAAAGAGGAGATTAAAGACGAAAATAGTGTTGGTGTGAAAAAGGATTTGACTGCTCCCAAACCTAAAACAGACAATAAAACAAAACTCAAAAAAGATGCAAAAAATGACTCAAAAACTACTGCTAAGAAGAGTAAAAAAACATCGAGCAAAGAGACAAGTGGTGGTGTAAAAAAGTTAGAAACTGAAGTCTCACATAAAACTTCACCAAAACAACAGATTTCAAAGCAAGAAGCTAAGATTACCGAAGAGAAAAGTGAAAAAGTTGAAGAAATTGAGGAGCAGCCATCTTGTTCCAAAATTTCAACCCCAGAAGACATGACGGAAGAGTTTCGTAAGCTAAGGGAGGAGACTGAAAGAGAGGTAGAAACGGCAAAGTTGTCAGAAAATGGACTGAGCAAAGTTACTGAAGATGTTGAAAATGCAAAACAAGATATGACACGTCTAGTGAAAGAGGAGAGTGAAGATAATGTTAAACGCACGAAAGTGGTTGGTTTTCCATGTCCGCTTAAAAATGACCCAATTGTCCCACAAGATTTGACCCCAACGGAGTACACTTTGTTGGATGGGGCTTTACAACATAGCCCTCCAGTCATCACCCCCAAATCTTCACCCGAAACAAATCAGGCTCCAGTTAGTCCAGAAGAAGCTACAGTCGAGAATGCATCTCCAGAATCTAGGCCCAATAGCGCAGGACATACCCCTTACTGTCTATCCCCTGATGACGTTTGGGGCAATCGTAGTACGCTTAGTCAAATTCAGATGGGGAGTGTTGAGTCTAGTGATGGTAGTGAGGTAACTAGTTCATCAAAAGAGCAAAGCGAAAAACCGAAAAGTAACAAAGAAAAGCATTTGAGTTTTCTAACTTTGGGGACTTTGAGGGAAGCACCATCTGATCCTTCTCCATCTTTAACTACTACGACAACTACGCACTCAATGCCAGCAGAAGTCAGCTCTCCCCAGTCAACCGAAGTGGACGAATCACTGTCTATGTCTTTTGAGCAAGGTCCAAGCCAGAAAGAGGGAGACGAATCATTAACGCATCACTCAAATTCAAACGGCGGCCATTTTGTTGGTTTGTCCTTACAGATGAAGAAACCTCCGCGATCTTTAGGTTCAGAAATGTCCCGTCCGCCAAATTCGCTCCACTTAGAGACATCGCCCCATGATGTTGACTTGTGTTTAGTTTCACCTTGCGAGTTTAAGCATTTCAAAGCTCCAGACTCTGCCTCCAGTAGTGACCGATCTAAGGGAGGTAGCAATCACCATAGCAACAACAATAACCACAAAGATGCCTCCCCAAGTGAATCAAATGCCCCAGTTGGAACAGAGGACTGCCCCTCGACGACAGCAGATGCAGTTTTGGATTCAGATGACGATGATTCCTGTAGTGAACGGTCAAACTCTCCACGGGATATTCGCCCTGGGCAGTCCCTCCCCCCAGACCCCCTCCCCGTCCCACTGAGGGATAGTCCACCTTTGCCCCCCCACCCCGAAACCACCATGCCCATCCCACAGTCTGAGTTGGATGCCCAGGCGAAGAGAGTCAAAGCGGGAAGCATCAAAGGGAAGAGGTCAGCGGTAAGTGTTCAAAATCGAGGTCTGTCTCTATCTCAAAAAATAACCATAAAATAACAGATTGTGGTATTTTCTTCTGGTCTGCAGGTGGTGGAGGGTTTGCAGAGGTCCAGTTCAGGGACAAAACAAAACCAAAGTGGAGCAAAAGGATCAAAGGAGAATCTCTCTTCTGCTCGAACCTCATCCTCCAGCCCCAAAACGACAGCCAAATCTTCACCGAATTCAGGTAGAAAATCTCATTCAATATTAACCTTGTCTTACATACACACACAAGCAATACATATAGTTAACCTGTCTAAAAAAAGTACATTTTGTACACTAAATAGTGGTAGCTCAAATGAAATGTATCATCTTGCATACAAATTCATTATAAACTAATTAACAACAGATTATAGCTAAATTTTAGCTTCCACCTACACATCACAACACGTAAATAGACAGAATTGGTCAACATTATGTTGTATGTTGACAGTAAACTACAAGATTAATATTAATGGTGAAATACAATGTAGGAAACAAAACATTATAGGTTTATTTTACCATCTCTTCCATCCCCTTGTATTTTTGTTGTTGCAGTTCCAAAGCCTGTCTCTGCGGATGATGTGAGCGTATATGTGGACCTGGCTTATATCCCGTCTGGAATGTCCACCTCTACGGTCTCTGTGGACTTCTTCAGGTGTGTGCGCTCTTCCTGTTACATCATCAGCGGAGACGCACCTGAGAGGGAGGAGCTAATGAGGCAAACACTCAATGCTTTACTGGATGGAAAAAGCTCCTGGTCTGAAGCTATGCAGGTAATGATAAAATCATTGGTAATTTAAGGAAACTAGTTTTATGTTGGCTGGACTGAAAAGGAGTGAAGGCTCATGGTCTATATACCTCTCTTACTCTTTCTCTTACTTTTCACTGCAGTCACAAAGCAATGTACTTCAGGTCCAACAGCTAGCTATTTTTACAGTTACCAAACACATTTTTAGTGGAACAACATTTTATGGATAGAAAACAAATTTACCAATTCATACATATAGCACTATAGATTTCAACCCTACTGAGCATATTAAATGAAAATACACCATAATTGATATATCTGTGATTATGATGTGAATCATCAGACTTTTAAAGAAACAAGATTTACATGTAATAATTTCTGAAATAAATAAAAAAAACAGCAATTTGATTCAAAGACTGCCGGTCACTTGATTATTATTATCATTATTATTATTATTATTATTATTATTATTATTATTAGGAACGTGTTCCATTGGACAATTAAATTTAAGATTTCTTGAAATCTAGGCCTGCCACAATAACAACATTTGGAGTGCGGTAAATATAGACAATAAATAATAATATTGAAACTTGTTTATTCCACTGACACAATCACTGACACTAACCCTAACAAAAAAAAAAAATCACGATTTTCTAGACTTAGTGCCTTAAGCAGGATTTCAGTTTGATCACAATTCATGTAGTACATATCTTTATAAAAACTAAAACCATCTGCTGTTGACCAAAAAGAGGAGTGGTGGGTAAAAGAGTCTTAATAGAGCTGCATAAAATAGAAAATCACAATTTGACAATTCCTACAAAATAGTATAGCGATCATCATCCTCAAAGCTATGCTAAGACTTCAAAAAGTTTAGCGCAAAATGAAGAAAATATTTTATAATAAAGAAGTGTCAACATTAAGTGCCAACAAATGTAAGAAAAACGATATAGCTATGGTGAAGTTATACTAACTATTGATCCCCGGGTCGCCTGGGCCTTCCTGTGTGGAGTTTGCATGTTCTCCCCGTGTCTGGGTGGGTTTCCTCCTGGCACTCCGGTTTCCACCATCGTACCATAGGTAAAAACTCTTCTTCTTCTTCTTCTTCTTCTTCTTCTTCTTCTTCTTCTTCTTCTTCTTCTTCTTCTTCTTCTTCTTCTTCTTCTTCTTCTTCTTCTTCTTCTTCTTCTTCTTCTTCTTCTTCTTCTTCTTCTTCTTCTTCTTCTTCTTCTTCTTCTTCTTCTTCTTCTTCTTCTTCTTCAAGCGTTCCATTGAAAAATAAACACATTTCCACAGAAAATAAAATTAAACCACTGCTGTTCAAAGGTCCAGAGGCTCAGATAAAGGACTTCCGAGCCTAGAAACACTCGGACGTGCCTCCAGGCAAATAAAAAAACGCATTTCGCATTGCCTAGCGCATTCGCAGTCCAAACTCTCTGGGCGTGATTTACAGAGACGCTGAGTACAGACAGACGGGGGTGGAACTGCATTTGCATTTCTTTTTTCGATCTGACGTCAATAAGGTGCCTTGTTCAAAATCGCCCGTTTGAGCTCTGATTTTTTGTAACGCAGAAAAGGACCGCAAATGCTCAGTTTAGACATTTCGCAACTTTTAACCATGGGGGGGGGGGGCTAAACAGGGTAGGGGAGCTCACATTAATGTTCAAAAACCTCAGAAAGTGAAAATTTCATGCCATGGGACCTTTAATGATACCACAGCATTTTGACAATGTCCCCCTATCTCTTTAACTGCTGCAGTGAGCCTCGTCATTTAGGGTGACGTCACATTCCCTTCTTTCCACTTCTTTATACAGTCTATGCTTCGTAGTAGAAGAGTATAATCAATCATTTTATATGACACAATAGCTAAGAGATATTTGTTGTATATATTACCATGACCTGTTTTGACCTACTCTCTAATATAGATTTTGTGTATTTTTAGGTGACAGTGATCCCCACCTTTGAGTCGGGCTCCATGCAGGAGTGGTACCAGCAGACTCTGGACCGACAGAGGGACCTGAACATTACTGTCCTGGGCTCCAACAGCACCGTGGCCATGCAGGACGAGACCTTCCCTGCCTGCAAGATCGAATTCTGAGTAGAGCTACATCATATGAGGAAAAGATGAGGCTTTCGATAACTATTAAAATGTTTAGGATTGCACATCTTCAGTCAATATAAAATATCAGGACAGATACTTACATATAGAGCTTTTTATTAGGCTACAACCATAAACTGTATATTGCTCCAATTGACTTTACATTGTCAAATTTTCACACCTCTCTGTATCTGCTATAGTGAGCCTTGTCATTTTGGTCTTAAAATATTTATATTAACACGCTCTACATGATCTTGGTGCTTTTATTTTGCTTTTTTATTTATGTAAATAACTTCAAATTTGCTCCTATAGCTACCAACCTCAGTGAGCTTCATGTGACTGGAGCGGAAAATGGGTGATGTCACACTCCCTTAGTCCACTTCTTTACGCAGTCTATGGTTATAACACACAAGAAAACCTTTCTCAGTGCAGGCTAAGGCTTTCTGCTGAATCTTTTCCTCATGATTCCTATTAAAAACATTGATATTTGGACAATACTGAAAGTACCTGAATGTGAATAGGCCCAACAACCTTGGCACTTCTGGACTGTGTTTGCCAATCTATCCCACCTACGCCCACTTTGTTACAGAATGCATCTCTATGGGGAGAAATCCTTAGACTTGTTATGAGAAAAACAGTGCAGTAAAAGAAGCATGTGCAAAACAGACTTGAACAGGCAACGTAATATATAATTAATTTGCTTTATCCTGTATGCTAATGTTAGATTTTTAAAATATTTTCTAAACACAATGCAAAAAAATGCATCTTCTCATTGTTAAAAAAGTGATTTTAATTGAATTACAAATGCAGATTAAGTTCACACAGAATGAAAAAAACTTTATCCCACTGTATTTTATTATGAGGATAATATGTGTTCTTATGGTGGTCCAAAGCATCTGGAATAAAAACCTGTGCTTTATAAATATGCATGCTAATTGCTGTACACTAGAGAGCAGAGGCAAATAGCTTGAACTATCATTCTGTGCACTGAATTTGTTAACATAATAACTATAGTTTAATTTCTACATTGCAAAAATGTAATATGTGGCATGTATTAACTAATGTAATAACAATTCAGAATATGAATCGCATAAATTAGCTAAAATAAATAAATAAACATAATGTAGGCTCAGAAAGTAAATATGACTTATCTAACCTAAACTACTCAAATTAAAGATAACAGGAGAAGTTCAATTTGTCAACTGGACAAAGTTTGTTTGGTTGAAAACAAACGGAGTAAGACATAATTTGCATCCCATCTACAATTCCATTCTTAAGCCTAGATCAAACAAACAGGGAAACAATAGGGTTAGCCAGGACAGGGCCAGAGGTGTGAAAAACAGGCGTGTAGGGATGAATAGAGATCGTCAACTAGACGCCAGAGAAACAAAAGACGGAAACCAATGAGATAGTTCCGGAAAGTAGTTAGCTAGGTAGCTCCTCCCTGCAGCAAGATATAAGCAAGTGTCTTACCAGTATTCTTATTAGAGCTGACGAAGCCTCTCGGATGAGCGGCGAAACGTTTTCAACCAAACAAACTTTGTCCAGTTGACAAATTGAACTTCTCCTGTTATCATGGATTCTACCTGGACGACTGAGGGACTTTTCACGCATACTCAAATTAAAGGAAAAGTAAAGTTTTTTTTACAATTTGAGCATGAGCACTGTTTAACTTTTCTGGGTGATGCTCTGCTACCTGCTTGTCTCCCTGGAGATGCTGCTGCTTTTCCAGGAATGTACGGCATTGAACCTTTGAGTTTCAATACATTTTAGGTCTGTGGAGAGACGAGCCTTCTCACAGAGAGAAAGTATGTTTTTCAATGTAATTATAATAAATGCTAGATATTGTGGAACATTCCAGACAAAGCAGACATTCCAGAAAAGTTACATGGTGCACCTTTAAAGGAAAAGTAACGTTTTTTACAATTTGAGCCTTATTTCGGTAATAAAACAAGTTGTTTTACTCACCCATAGCACTTTGGTGTCATATGGAGCATTTCCGGAGATGTTTTAGATTAGATTTAGATTAAGTCACGTTAGGCTAACGGTGTTAGCCTAACGCGACTTATAGCCATAGCTCGGGGCATTCCCCGAGCATGTAATATGCCCCGTGCAGGCTCCAAATAACTCAAACTTTAGCACTTTTCAAATCATAGAAGCTCGATGTCTTTAGTCTACGATTTCGTGTGGTTAAAAGTGGCCTGTAGTCTGAGATTTAGCCATAGTTTCGAGTAGATGAGGACGCCAGTGCGCATGTGCGGACTGTGCTCTCAGCTCCCGGGACCCAAACATGGAACGCAAAGCTGTAAACTATGGATAAATCTCGGATTACAGGCCACTTTTGATTCAAACGAAATCGTAGACTAAAGACATCGAGCTTCTATGATTTGAAAAGTGCTAAAGTTTGTGTTATTTGGAGCCCGCACGGGGCATATTACATGCTCGTGGAATGCCCCGAGCTATGGCTATAAGTCGCGCTAGGCTAACAGCGTTAGCCTAACCGCAAATCTAAAACATCTCTGGAAGTGCTCCATATGACACCAAAGTGCTATGGGTGAGTAAAACAACTTGTTTTATTACCGAAATAAGGCTCAAATTGTAAAAAACGTTACTTTTCCTTTAAAGGTGCACCATGTAACTTTTCTGGAATGTCTGCTTTGTCTGGAATGTTCCACAATATCTAGCATTTATTATAATTACCTTGAAAAACATACTTTCTCTCTGTGAGAAGGCTCGTCTCTCCACAGACCTAAAATGTATGAAAACTCAAAGGTTCAATGCCGTACATTCCTGGAAAAGCAGCAGTATCTCCAGGGAGACAAGCAGGTAGCAGAGCATCACCCAGAAAAGTTAAACAGTGCTCATTTATTTAACATTAATATTTTGTACTCACATGATTTCAATACAGCTACATCAGTACAAATCATTTTTTGCAGTGTAATCTAAATATTGAAATCCGTTTGAGTGAGAGCCTTATATAAAATGTTTCTTAAGTGTGGTCAGCTGTTGTGAAGTGAGCTTTGAAAAAGTCTTGTGGCTCTGTCAAACCTGAACTGTACATGTAATGTAAAAATGGTTTATCAGTGGTTTAACTTGACCAAAAAGTTTGGTGTTTGTGAAAATCAGATTGGTTTCTGAATGTCCAAAATGCATTTAAACCTGAATGGTCCAAGCAATTGTAATGTATTTCAACAGCAAATGCTTTAGCCAAATATGTTGTACTTCTTCAAATGTATATTTTTATTTAAAGGTGCATCCCACAACTTCTCTGGTGGAGCGTCTGTTACATGCTTGTCTCCATGGCGTGGCTCCATGTGATTGCTCTCCCTGGAATATTCCATGGTATGGCATTATACATATCCATATTTGCTCAAAAACACAATAATTCCTTTGGTGAATAGGGGCGATTCTCCACAGATCTGAATTGTAATGTGGCGTAGTGCTGTAAACTGCTTGTCTCCATCTTGATATATCGGTTTAACATTCGGAACATTCGAGACAAAGCAATAACAATGGAGACAAGTAGATAGCGGACCCTCCACTGGAAAAGTTTCACAGTGCACCTTTAAGTTGTAGATATTGCCATGCTTTGTAATATAAGTTATATAAGGTCAGAGGGTGAAGTTATGTATGTAAATAACAACACAGTGGCCTCCAGTCACAAAAATGTAATAGAGGCAATGTGAAGAGAAATACTGAGAAGTGTTACTGTGTTAGTAAGATTGTCATAGCAACCAGCAATGCCATGTTTAACCCAGGGCTGCCCAGCAACCAAAATGCTGTCATTTTATCTTTTCATTTTATCTAGCTGTTTTAAAGTGGGACAAAACACCTAAACTCCGCCCCCGGAAGTGTGTTTCCATGGTGATGTCACACGTCTCTTCAAATGCAGTGGCAGAGTTTAACCACAGATGGCAACACAAATTGTTTCTGACAGTTTTATCCAGTTGAGTAGGCACAGTATAAATGAACACATTGAATAAAATAAAGCTTAAGAAATAAATAAGCAAGTCGATAAAAACATAAATAATACTAAAATTAGCAATAGAAAATAGAAAATAAAATCAATAAAAGACAGAGCACACAATTCTCATAGCGTGTTAAAAGCTACTGAGTAAAAGTGTGTTTTTAAACAAGACGTAAAAGCATCAACTGAAGGGGCGCTCTTAATGTGAGGGGGAAAACTGCACACAAAAGCAATTTAATGCATAGTAAGGGCGATATAAAATCCCATGTGCACAGTTTAGTAACAAAAAATGAAGTCGATTTAGTGTTTTGTCCCACTTAAAATTTTCACCAAGACGACATTTTTCACCAATCAGCATAATATTATGAACAGACGTAGAGACATACACAATTTGAGTCACTCTTTCCTGATACCGTCCACTGCACACCCCAAAGATGGTTACACTGGTCAACTTAAAAAGTTGATAAGTGACTAATTCTGTCAGTAGTCATAATGTTATGGCTGATTGAGTCATATAAGTACTTTCCACTTTTCATTTAATGTTTTAAGCCAAAGTAGACAACAATTCCATACAAATGTGGTATATGTCATATGCATTTCCTACATTTAATTATTCTAAGAAACACAATGTCTAATGCCCCACTTCGCTCACTAATCACAAGATATAGACATAGTTTACTTGATTCTTAAAGACTTGAAGCTTGAACTTGACCCCACTATAACAGCCTTTGTGTACGTGTCCTGCATGTGTCCAGTGTTTGCGGTTTGTACTTCATTCATGATATTCATGAACTTAAACTGGGAGAGGCAGGGTGGATGACACAAGTGATTATTGGAAAATTGACTAAATATCTTCCTTTCACTTTGTAATGTTCCATGCAATCATTTTAGGGTGTGTGAATAAAGAATGAGCATCACTGTTGTTACAAAGTCAATGTTTAACAGTTTATTGAGGTTATTACGTACAGCAGAGCTGTAGCTAGCCCTCCAGGTGCCCTACTTTGACGTTCCCCACCCTGGATGGTGAAAATCGAGGACCTGGGGGGTCTATTTATTATAGATTTATTATCGATTATTTATTATTATTAATCTATTTATTATAGATTTGCATCAGTGAAGTGGCAATTTGTGGGGAAAAGTTAAGAATGAAAGGTAAAAATTACAGGAAGTAGAACTGAGCTTTCAAAAGGAAACCTTTTGTCATCAGTGCACAAAATTCCATTCAAAATAAAAGAATGAGCAATCACACCTCTTATCTATGCTTTCCACTCACCTCCATGCTTCAATACTCTAGACACAATAATACAATTCTACTGGAAAAGTAAATCATCGAGGATCAAATTGACTACATTACTACAACTTAAAATACAACTAGAAGCTCCAACTTTTAACCAATCTCCAGTCAACTTTAATTCATGCTAAGATTGATTCAGTCAGATATCACTTGGTTAGATGTAGAAAAGATGCATATTACCCAAAATATCAATTAAAGCTAAATATATATGTGGCGCGGCGCACAATCGATCGAGGCCTCGACACTTAAATGAGGAGTGGAAATTGTTGTCCAACAACGCCACCCCAAATTTAATTGGGGAAAGTTCGTCTACATTAGGCACACAGGTAAATTTATCAATAAATCAAGAGAGCCAGGTTCCATATTTTTACAACAACTTTATTCTGCAATACATGTTAAAATGCGTTATTTGTAAAAGAAACAGTGTAATTATGATAAACTCAACAATAATAAAATCACGGAGCCAAAAAGCAGCAACGGAGCCAAAAAACAAACAGTAGCAGCGACGTGCCCTGTGCCGCTGTGGACCTGCACACCGCAGGTGGAGTGGAGTGCAGAGGTTGGAGCTGAGCGCCACTTACGTAGTTTGCGCACCGGCGCAGATTCGCTCGTACTCACTGGCCTGATTTATTAAAAAGGTGCACCAAGGGATAAACGGGATATGGTACGGCGGGTACAGCTGAGCAGCGTGGCTACAAGGGACAGATATATGAAAACTGGGGTATTTTAAATGAATGAATGAAGAGAGAGAGAGAATACCTGTCGCTGTGGAGGAGGGCGCACAGTGACGCACACTTAGGCCAAGACACACACCACAGGCCAACGGTCAAGCTAAAAGAAAATAATCATTGTGACCACTTGGACGTTTCGAAAGGGACAGGACAGGAGGTACCACCACGACCTGTTGTGACCGACGAGAGCGCACGAGGATGCGCCGTAAAGCGTCGTGCAAAAGAACGGAGCTGGGCGCGCGGTCAGACGGCGGCACTAAATTTGAATTTGGAGATAATACGAAATACAGGTTCAAGGATTGGATTGGTTCGGATTTACCTGGCCGTGGAGGACAGAGCAACCTGCATGGGGACCCGGAAATGCGTGTGGGCAAAAGGGGGAGCAACGAGAAAGGGAGCGCTTATAAAGTCCACCAGCCCGCGCCGCGGGGTGCCAGGCAAGCCTACGTGCACACCACTGGCCTCAACAGCCATCTTACCACATTCATAATAAATGTACCATATATATAATATATAATATTTTAAATATACAATACATATACAATATCCTCAGCTCTTCACAAATCAGATACATCTCTTCATCACCACAGGGCCAAATGAGAACAGGACCTGATTGGTGCTCCTGATGACATCACTGCCAAAACACCTATTACCATGACAACACAAATTTACAAATGATTCAATACAAAATTATCCACAGGACACACTACACCGGAAAAAGATGGCCAAAAATGCGTTTCACCTCGATTACCTGTACTAACTACATCCACCTCTTCTGGCACTGTGCACCGGTTTATCCGGTGGAGCGATGGCTTTTCCAGAACGCCCAGATTGCCCCTCCGCCCCTGTCGTTTACTGCTTTCGGTTTTGGTTCCTGAGTTGGGAAATTAGTTTGTCTGAGCCACTGCAGCACATTGAGACGAGGAATTGTTCATAGGTAAATCTGTATTTTGTCATGTGATTATATTTATTTTAAGTTCACATGTATATTTCTTTTATAATGACCTGCTTTTTTCGGGTAAATATAGTGTAACGCGCTACTACTAAAAATAGGATTTCCTTCCTTTCAGTTTGGCGCAGCGTTACTTTTGTGTGTACGCGGGCTGTGTATCGGTCTCGTGCCGGTATTTAGCCTTAGATGGAGTTTACCACCACAAAGTTACCAAAGTACGAGTAACGGCAAAGTTACTTTCCACAGAGGGTAACTAAGTAAAGGACTTTTTAAAGAAGTAACGAGCAAATGCTTTTTTTTTTTTTTTTTTAAGTAACCCAAACACTGGTTATGATGGGGCAATTATCTTTGACCAACTTAAATATAACTCTCTCTCTCTTCTTACAGCTTACACCACCCTCTCCATCATGTCTGCCCTCATCTCTTGTCTAACTAACGACCAGAGAAAGAAGCTCCTCTCTCTGTTCAACCATGCTCAGCTGCACCTGCTGTACAAGGCCTCTGTCCATGGTTTTGCTGCAGATCAGTTCCACGCTCGCTGTAACACACAGGGCCCCACCATCTGTGTGGCTTACAACAACTCTGGGTTTGTCTATGGAGCATACACCTCTAAGGACTACACTCAGAATAAACAAAATATCGTAGATGAGCGTGCATTTCTCTACAGCGTCAGTCAGGATAGACCCAGGCCGATCCGAGTGGTGGTAAATGCTGGTCAGGCAGCCTTTGTGGATGGAGACACTGGTCCAAACTTTGGTGCATTACTGTTTTTACATAATAATACAGCTACAGTTGAGAGTCCTGGCGGGGCAGCATTTACCTTCAAACCAGAGGAGCTGCACGGAAACAACCTGGGTTTGACTGAGTTTGAAGTGTATAGAGTTGAAGGTTTGTAATAATTACACTTGAATTTCTAATTAAATGGAATTTCATTAGAAATATTATATTGGTTTTCAAATTAACCCAAGGATCATGTTCAAAGCAGAATAAACATTTGGTTAAGGAACATAAATACACTTTTGTCCAGTTGACAAATTGAAGGAACACTTTAATTCACGTAATTTGTTAAAGGAACACTTTACTTTCCCTGTTGGGAAATTCGTCCTCTGAATTGATCATGTCCTTCAATGCCACTGGGGCATCTCTGTAGTCTTGTGGATAGTCTTGGTTAGGACGACCTTAGCTGAAGGATTTGACCTTTGGTGCATGTTTTGGGTTGGTGGGGGAAATGAGAGTGCCCAAAGAAAACCCACCGAGACACAGGGAGAAACATAAAAACTCCATACAGAAAGGCCCAGGCAACTCAGGAATCAAACCCAGAACTTTCTTCCTGTGCATGTTGTTTAAATCTTGAAACTTTGTAATTCAATCTACAGCAGGCTGTCATATGATGCCCTGAACTATCCAGTCAAGTCAGAATGTCAGAAGGCTGCTTACACATCACTCAAGATCTGTGCACTAGTTTTGAATCAGTTCACACAGGGAAACAAAAGATAACAAAAGCCTGTGTATGAAAGTATAGTAAAATATATTTAACCTTTATTTTTGTTACTTAAAGGGATATGCCACCCCCAGGTCAAACTTGGGCATCTCCCCACAGTCCAGAGACTAAAATAAGTGATGGAAAGCGTTTTTCTGGTGACGCAGCCATTGTCCAGGTCTGTCAGCACCAGTGTTGTGCAGTAACGCGTTACTAATAACGCGTTACTAATAACGCGTTACTGTAACGCCGTTACTGTAACGCCGTTACTGTTGACAGTAACTAATACTGTAACACGTTACTTTTAAAATAAAGGAACTCAATTACCGTTACTAAACGGCGCGTTACCGCGTTACTGAACCTGCTCATTTTGAAACTGACATCATGTGCGTGACTCACATAGGCACAGGGGAATTTTTTTCTCCCTTTGGTAAGGGCAGGATAAGTAATGATGATTGGCTAAAGCAGAGTAAGATTTCATGTTGAGCCAACCAGAGACACCCAGTGGGCGGTGGGCGGGTTCTACACACAATCGCAGCACACAGTAGTAGCACACACACAATCCACACACCCCGTGTCAGATGGCGAGTCCCGAGTCGAAGACAGAAGTATAGGCAGTATTTTAACCTCGTCGAGGTAAAAGGTAAAAACCTACATGTTACATGCACATTGTGTCAAAGACCAAAGACTTTGTCCACGTCCAATATAAGCAACTCGAATTTAAGCATCTCTGGACGGCGCACGCTTCTGTTAAACTAGTGGCCACCAGCTTACCTGGCCAGCCAAATGATATCTCTGTATTTGCTACAGCGCGATACCGCTGGTATAGCGATGAGTCATGGATTCTTCCAGGCAAGCCACCAGCAGGCCCCATGATGATAATCGCATGCTAGGTGCCGTTAACAATGGAGGAGAGAGGAGAGGAGGAGAGGAGGAGAGGAGGAAGAGGAAAGGAGGAGGAAGAGGAGAGGAGATACCTGCAGATACCGCGGCGGTCAGTGCTGACAGACCTGGACAATGGCTGCGTCACCAGAAAAACGCTTTCCACCACTTATTTTAGTCTCTGGACTGTGGGGAGATGCCCAAGTTTGACCTGGGGGTGGCATATCCCTTTAACATACTTTCCATATATACAAAATATAAGCATTATAACAGTAAAACCTGCTCTTTTTGTTCTTTGCAGAATTAGGAGGACTACTGGAAAAGCCCTGGAGGAATATTCAGTGGAATGAAGAGTATGTATACATCAGCATTCTGTGTTTTAGGAGGGTCTGCAGCCTGTGCTCTTGGTGGTTTAAAAATGGAACAATCATTGATATCCCTTGCCACTGCATATCTGTCACAAACTGGCTCAGAATTCCGACAAGATGGACTCCACACATGATTAAAAAGGATTGCAAAAATAGAAGTTTATTAAAAACAGGATGCAGGCAAAGTTGTGGCCCGTAGTAGAGAGGAGAGAAGAGAGAACTGCAATCTTTTATAAGTGGTGGGCCCTGCTCACAATCAGGTGCAGCTAATGGTCAGCCCCTCCAACTCTCTGGAACCTGGAAGGGAGGCGGAGAGAGCCAGCAACACACACACACACACATGCGCACCTACAAAGCCCAGG
This sequence comes from Paratrypauchen microcephalus, assembly GCA_036785185.1. Lineage (NCBI taxonomy): Eukaryota > Metazoa > Chordata > Actinopteri > Gobiiformes > Gobiidae > Paratrypauchen > Paratrypauchen microcephalus. The sequence continues at coordinate 2,606,974 of JAVJIX010000138.1, forward strand.
CTGGGGTCGTCGCAACATCGGACACAGTTATTCTTTTTCTCCTCAGTTCATGGACAGGCCATGTTTCATATAAAAGCTCTGAACCTCCACAATTCACTCACTGAGCTACAGAGGCATTTTTGTTTTCTTTCTTTCTTCTTTTTTTTAGTCATAGAGGGTCTTGGGGCATTTTTTTTTCTGATTCAATATTCAAATTGAGAAACAAAACACAAACTTGGCCATCATGTGCAATGTTGTAACAAAGAATGAGTCAACATTACAATTGTTATCAGTAAGTAACTGATTTGAACATGCTTACCTAAGATCTAAGGACACATACTGTAGGTAAGACAAGATAAGATAAGATAAGACTTTATTGATCTCACATAGGAGAAATTTACTTGCCACAGTAGCTCCAGGCAGAGACAGTTTGAACAGGAAAGAAAAGTGCATGCAGGCAAGAATAACATAAAATAAGTAATAATAAAGTAAGTAATAATAATAAAACAGTAACTCGGAGAGTATGGAAAAAAAGATATTGCACTTTTGGACTATATAGAATTATACAGTCTGATGGTGGTGGGGATGAAGGATCTGTGGTAGCGCTCTTTCTTGCACTGGGGGTGCCTCAGTCGGCTGCTGAAGGAGCTGCTCAGCTCCTCTACAGTCCAGTCCAGAGGGTGAGAGGTGTTTGTCCAGTACCCTCCTCTCAGCCACCTCCTCTACAGAGTCCAGAGGACAGCCCAGGACAGAGCTGGCCCTCTTGACCAGCTTATTAAGTCTTTTTCTGTCCCGTTCTGTGCTGCTCGGGGCCCAGCAGACGACAGCATAGAGGAGAGCAGAGGCCACCACAGAGTCATAAAAAGTCTTGAGCAGAGGCCTGCTCACTCCAAAGGACCTCAGTCTCCTCAGGAGGTGGAGGCGACTCTGGCCCTTCTTGTACAGGGCGTCGGTGTTGTGGGACCAGTCCAGTTTATTGTTGAGGTGAACACCCAGGTACTTGAAACTGTCCACAGTCTCTATGTCCTGCCCCTGGATGTTCACCGGTGAGTGAGGTAGTGGTCTCCTCCTGAAGTCCATCACCAGCTCCTTTGTCTTACTGGTGTTCAGGCTCAGGTAGTTTCGCCCACACCAGTCCACAAAGTCACCGAGAGGTATAATGTTCATATTTCAAATACAAATTATACTTATACAAATTATACTAAACTATCTTAGTTACCTGTTTCTCACAGTAAAAGGCAGGAGTTGAAGAAGCAGATCCTGTCATATCGTCCAGAGGTGAGGGGAGTGCGGGAGGCACGGGTGCTGATGGTGGGACCGGTCGGAGCAGGAAAGTCCAGCTTCTTCAACTCCATCAACTCAGTGTTCAGAGGCAACATGACATCTCAGGCCATCGCAGGGACAGCGGGGAAGAGCGTGACTGTTCAGGTAACTAGAGCCTTTAATGTAATTATTTTATATGGAGGCAAGGGGTCTAAGAAATACTTTTTTTTATCCGTACTACAAATATGCTATATTAATCTCATGGACTGGTCTTTATGAATTTGAATCAGAGGAGAACTGTCAGGGTCACTGTTTAGTTAGTATTAAAAGTTTATTGACGGCTAGCTTGATCTTCGCTTTACTTTTGGCGAAGTTGAAGAGAAATGAGACCATGCTTTCGTTTGGATCTTACATTTGGATTAATAATAGGATTTATTTTCAAAGAGGAGTTGTCTGTATAAATTGTCCTGAAATGCTCCAGAAGAGCATCTAAAAACAACTGGGCTAGTAGCAAAGGAGGATTCGGAGCTCACAGAGAACAGAATGAATGATCTGTAACATGGATTACACAGCGGATGGCTCAGGTCAGATGCAGGATGCAGCTCGCCCTGCCCTATACGCTCCTCTGCAGCTGTGTGCAGTGTCTGATAATAAAGGTATATTTGGAAATATGAAGGTTCTCCACTGGTTTGAATAATGCCGTTGCTTTTTATTGATTGAAACAGACACTTTTTGTTCCATATAGGTCGAGCGTGATATTTAATTAGTCGAGACAGCACATGTTAATGAACATATATGATATCTATGTAAAACACGGATTTTTGCCATGTGCTAATTAATTAATCTGAAGGTGCTATTACATGGGTCATCAAACTAAGGCCCGCGGGCCAACTCCCCCAAACTTTTTTCTCTGGGGGGCCCCCAGAAAAAAAAGTTTGGTGACCCCTGCATTACATGTCTAGAATAATAATAATATTTATTGACCAAATTAAATTGACAGCATTTGAGTATGAAACATGTAAAACATTCATTAAATAGCAGGGTGACCATGATTTTAATAAATTCACCCACCTTTAAACATGAAGTGTATCAAAAGGTGTAAGGAATTCAGTGAATCTAAAGTGATGTTCAAATTTCTTTTGAGACTAGGATGTTTAATTGTGCTTATATGACCTGGGAGAGTGGTTTGGAGGGCTGATGTCTTCAGCAGGTCAGGCCTGAAGAATCAGGCTGTAACAAACGGCAGCCATATGGTCTAGAAAGGAACCCTTTTAAGAAAAAACTTTCAAACAACAGTGTCCTTACATGTTCAAAAGTTCATCCATAAATTTTATGATGGAGTGTAAGTATGGCGGTGATGAGGGATAGTCAGCCATAGTGGGCCTTTCTGTAGCCAAATGCGAGGTTTAATTTCCTGATTAGGCCCCTTACCATGGCAATGATGAAGGGAGTGCTTCTCACACTTTCAAAGGTCAGCTCAGGGTCACCACAACAAAAATATTATGTTGAACTATGGTGAACTGGAGGCATTGCTCTGTCTGAAACTCTTACTCAAGTTAGTCTTTAACCTGAGCAGAAAGAACTGACTTAGTTGGAACTAAAAGAGGGGAGTTATTTGTGCTGTTGCACAAGTCCTTGGGGCAAGATACTGTGGTGGCTGAAAAAGAAGTTACATATTTTTATTTTCATTTGTTTTGGCAGTTTCGTACCTACACCATAAAGGCGGGTAAAGGAGGGTCCCCTGTTCCCCTGATTCTGTGTGACACGATGGGCCTGGAGCTGGGCAGTGATTCAGGTTTAAACCCAGACGATGTCATCAACATCTGCAAAGGACACATTCAGGATCGCTATCAGGTGCAATACAATGTGTAATTATCCAACTGACAAAAAGGCTAAGGAGTAAAAATACCCACCAAATTGGAAATCTAACAGCATCTGGCAAGTATGTCAAGCACTTTCTCCCTTTGTAGTTCAGTCCTTCTGCACCGGTCCAGGAGGGGACTCCCGGCTACAGAAAACATGTGACTCTCAAAGACAAGATTCACTGTGTGGTTTATGTGGTTGATGTGAGCAGAGTGTCCCTGATGGATCAGAAGATGCTGGACAAGTTCCGCACCATCAGAAATAAGGCCAATCAGCTGGGTAAGATGCTCTCAAAAAGCTGTGGGTAGTTTCAATACTATTGTGATCATACCTTATTAACAGTTTACCCTGTTATAGGTGTTCCCCAGGTTCTGCTGATGACCAAAATAGATGAAGCCTGCCCTCTAGTGGAGAGAGACTTAAAGCACGTCTACTCCAGCGTTTACATCCAAAACAAAGTAAGTTGTGCTACAGACAGTTCTGGCCTGTTTTTCCTAAAATGTCTGACTGAAATGACTCTCCCTCCAAATGAATCTGTGACCCCTTTGTGACCCCTTTGAATCTGGTTCGCTTTGTGAACTTGAGGCTCTGTAGTTTTGGCCACTGCTTTCTGATCTACTGTAATTTTAAGTGCACAGAGGAAAATCAGATTTCAAATACATCCTAGATTATTTCTGGTAAATATAAGGAAATGTAAATCTGGCATCTGGAGGGACTGTCCAATTGACAGTAGATTTAGTATTTGTTGCGTCTTGATAATTCCCATGTCAAAGCTGAAGCATATCTTCAATCTTGTAATTATGTACAAAGTTCAGGCAAAATGAATATATAAGTTGTATAATATTTTTGCAAATGCTTTTTATTTGTGGGTTTGGAGTACACACTGGTCCAGATTCTTCCCAGAATAATTGATCTGACTGAAAATACATTGGTTATAGATTTCCATTTTTGTTTTCATGTGTATGAGCTTGAGAGTTCCCTTTTATTAGATGGTGGATAAAAAAAAAACAAATTAAGAAAATTAAGAAAGAAAAAATACAAGTTTTTACCATTCAGATTTTGAGTGTGCATGCAACTGCAATCACTGTTGAAATACATTTTGTATAAAATGGGAGCTTAATAGTGAAATTCTTTGTTCCTACAGGCTCAAGAAGTGAGTGAGTGTTTTGGTATCCCTCTGTCTTGCATTGTGCCAGTGAAAAACTACTGCACAGAGATGGAGTTGAACCTGGAGGTGGACATCCTGCTGCTGTCTGCTGTGAAGCTTATGTTAGACTACGCAGACAGCTTCTTTGAAAACCTGCCGCCAGAGGACCAGGAAGAAACTGACCAACCAGAGCTCTATGTTGAATAAACACATCACTTTTAAAGTCGCCTGACGACAGTGAGAAACCAATGTCATGTGATTATTATCCCTATAATGTCATCAACAGCTCCCAGTGATGTTAAATAAACTTCTATTCTGAGTTCTGGTTGCTCATTTAAATTTGCATAGTAATATATCAAAATACATATGACATGTACCTTAAGTGCATTTAAACACGTTAGGGCTTTTGATCATCACAGTAGAACTGATGTTTTTGTCTTCATTTATTCACGTTCATCAATCTGATAAATGGGAACTATCAGGAGCCTTCCTTAATGTAAAATATAGAAGAGAAATCGGTGAACTTAATATTTCCAGTAAAATCAGTCATTCCCGGGAACAATCAAATGTGTGTTTGGTATACACAATCAAATATGTATACCAAACACACAAAACAACAAGAATAAATGTGACAAGAAATTTAAACTGAATTAAAACTGCTACAAAATGTATTCATATTGTTGCAGGAATGCAACAATATGAATACATATATATATATATAAAATAATATTATTATATTATAATATATATAATATAATGGCTCAACTTCACAAGGAGCAGATTTTGTTCACACTCCAAAGGGTTTAAAAAAAACATTCCGATTGGGGGTCATTTTAATCAGGCTTTTTAAGATTTTCAATGCATTTTTCTTGCAACTTTACAATGTTTTGTTTCAGTTTTGTCTTATTATTAGAAATAACCACTAGAGGACAGTCATCATCTTTTCTCATTGAAACTTGAGTTGGTTGCACAACTGTGAACGTCCACAATATTCTTTTCATTGTATAATTACTTTTAATAAATGTTGTAACTGTTATTATCATTACATTAGGCGAGTAGAAAATGCAGAAACGCACAGTTAGTAAAATATGAATTTGCTGCACGTATAGGCTGCTTTACAAACAGACTTTCTTTGTCACTGCTCTATTGAATTTTTTGTCACATAAACTAGTAATTCCAACTGCCAAATACCATGCCTGATATTTGCTTTTTACTATTTTGCATTATGGTATTTTTGTCAATTATCCTTTTTTAAATTTCTATTTAGTATCAATGTGCATGTAAAATGTAACAAAAGCTATAAGAAAAACTTTAGCACAGAGGTCTTCAACAGGGGGGTCGCGACCCCTGGGGGGGTTGCGGAGGTACTGCAGGGGGGTCGCGAAATCTTTTGATTTCACTTTAAAATAATATAATTTTAAAGATCGCGGATACAAGCGGCCGAAATGAGTTTCCTCCGTAGAGTGGCTGGACGCTCCCTTAGAGATAGGGTGAGGAGCTCAGTCACGCGGGAGGAGCTCGGAGTAGAGCCGCTGCTTCTCCACGTGGAGAGGAGCCAGCTGAGGTGGCTCGGGCATCTGTTTCGGATGCCTCCTGGACGCCTCCCTCGGGAGGTGGTCCGGGCATGTCCCACCGGGAGGAGGCCCCGGGGAAGACCCAGGACCCGCTGGCGGGACTATGTCTCCCGGCTGGCCTGGGAACGCCTTGGGGTCCCCCCGGAGGAGCTGGAGGAAGTGTCTGGGGTGAAGGAGGTCTGGGCGTCCCTGCTTAGACTGTTGCCCCCGCGACCCGGCCCCGGATAAGCGGAAGAAAATGGATGGATGGATAATATAATTATCTATTATTATATTATATTTATTATTATATTTTATAGTGTAAAATACAGTATTAACCTGTGTATTATTTCCTTGTATTGGATGTAGTAGCAATGTTTATACATGACACGAAGCTCAATTTAATATAACACACAATTCTATGCCGTATATATAGTAGGGGGTCCCTGGCCCAGTTCGCCATCTGTTTGGGGGTCCCTGGCCTGAAAAACGTTGAAGACCCCTGGTTTAGCAGATAATAGGAAAGTGAAAGTATATGGACATGTTGGGGCATGTACATGGGTTATTACAGGAAGAGACACACAATGTAGTCTCATAGATGTCAAATACATGAGTTGCTGAATCCTTTCATTCCCAGCAGATGTCAGTCTTCAAGGCTTTTGCTATAGAAAAAATGCACAACACTGACAGAACTTTCGCATATTACGGTCATTTACAGCAGAGTAACTTTCCTCTTCTTTATGTCCTCCTTCATATGTTTTGTCGTGGGAATTGAGCACGTGGTTGCATTGTAAGGTGACATAAAGGTCATAACGCCACGCTGGCTGCGATGACAAGCCTAATGCCAGCGCTTTGTTGTGTAAAGTTAAGTTCACTCAGTTGCAGCACATGACAGAAAGACAGAGGGCCAATCGAAACGGGACGCTGGTTTCGGTGCCGCCCTCTCGGTCTCTCCGGGTATAAAAGCTTCAGAAAGACAGAAACATACGCACTGTTTTACTCTCAGAACCTCCACCGCGTCACTGGGACTGTAACTTTTCTCATTTCATCGTACACTTCTTGGATTGTTTACATTTTGCAAACATGATTCCCGAGGATAACTTTGGATCCGACGTAGCAACGAACAGGTAAGATTACGCACAGCTTCATGGACATGTGTGTGCGCATCTAGAAATGCCCTTTGACCTCTGTGTACACTGTCCATAGTGTGGGTTGTTGATCTGCAAAGCATGCATGTATAGTCTTTAGAAACTAGATGGAATCCAAATAATAATGTAATAAGCTACTGTAGAATTGTATCTTGCACAAGTCCAGCTGGCTTACATCACAACTTACTGTACTGTAAATGCTAATACACTTTTTATATGGAAAATTGCATGCATTGAATCAGTAAAGTTGCCTTTTTAGTATCAATGCCCACATCTGTCTGTATTGCAACGATGTAGCATATTTATAATGCATTTTAAATACACCTACGTATTTATTTTAATTTTAATTTTTTTCCCCATTGCATGTTGTGCGATTGCTATAATCAATTTCTTCTCTTTTTTCAGAATGCTCTCTGCAGGTCTAGCCTTGGAGGAGCTCCTGGTCACAGCTCAAAAGCAGGATTGCCTCACAGTTGGCATCTATGAATCGGCTAAACTCCTTATTGCGTAAGTAGTGGGCCTCCTCCTCCTCCGACATGTGCTTCTCCTAAGACCTTACAGCAACCCGGTGATAATGTGACCTAACCCATTTTGCCTTTTATTTGCAGTGACCCTGACAGTGTGGTCCTATGTGTCCTAGCGGTGGATAATGAGGAAGATGTCGCGTTACAAATTCACTTCACGCTGCTCCAGGCCTTCTGCTGTGACAATGGCATCACCATCCTCCGAGTGTCCGGGGTTCAGCGGTTACAACAGCTGCTACGGGGCGAGGAGACCAACAAGAACCAGGAAGAGCACGGAGATTTCCACTGCATGCTGGTCACTGTAAGTCCTTTTACTCTGCTGCAAATTAGACCCATTATTCCACAATATATAATACAAATCATTGCAATATGTGAATGCATATGACCTATAGTGCACACATTGAATGGTACTGCTGTTATTATTATTACTACAACTACTACTTCCATTACTAATTGGCCTACTTGTAAGATTAACATGCCACAACTACTAATACAATAGTTATAATTACTATCACTACTACTACTACTACTACTACTACTACTACTAGACAGTACTTTTATATGGTTGACATGTTACCAGTACTATGACTACTTTTCCAGTACTGCTACTTCTACTAAAACTACTATTTCTGCCAAAAGTTCTGATCGTCTCACAACCGATACAACAACTACTACTACTAAAACTAAAACTGCTACTATTTTTATGTGTATTACTGTTTAAAAAACTCAAAATTAATTCTTGCAATGTATTTTTCCTTTTCAGAATCCCCAAGCTGACCATTGCAGACTACAGGAGGTGGGAACGTACTGCCAAGAAAGCCGAAGCATGAACCAGTGGATTCCCGAACTGGCCCTGCAAGAACGCTGACAACTTCAGAGAATCCCCACAAAATCTGCATCTAATACAGATACATGATTAACTCAAGTCTTCAAAGGAAAGCTCCACTGATGGCCTTAAGTGGCACTAACTCTGATAAGAGCAAAGGGGAAACAAGACTTACAGGAAATGTAAGTTGGAGATTCAGAAATGTTGGTGTTTTGGGGTGTGTGGCATTATTCAAAACATCGGAGTAATGCTGCAGGATTGGAGTCACACCCCGGACCAGGCCAGACTAGTGCAGCCAGCGGAGCACCCAGGAATGTCGGACATAGTTTCGCCATTGTAGAATTCCTTTGGGTTGAGTCGGGAAAGCTGTTTGGAAAGTCGAGAAGAAAAAGAAGGTGTGTGTGTGTGTGTGAGTGTTAGTTAATGAATGTGTGGTATGCATGTTCAATTGTGTCTTTATTTAACAAAGACTGGGTGTGCAGAGTTGGACCTGTGCAAGGCTGGAAACTGAAAATAGTGTTGAACAAGCATGAGACTGCAAGGATGACATGCAAAAAAGGACTTTTATTTAATAACGTTATTATAATGTGCCTCATTTGGAGAAAACTGCTTACTGTAAAATGCAACTTGAACTTAATTTATTGATTATTTGTAAAACATTTTCATAGTTATTTATTCTGTGTTTAAAAGTCAATAAATTATTCTTTTCTTAAATGTCTAGTCTTAGTGTTTCTAAAAAAATACTGTTATTGTATGATGCTTAATATGTGAGTATATTTCTTTTTGTAAATACTAATTCTCTGCTGTTAACTACTTCTACTCCAACTACTACTACTACTACTACTACTGTTACTGCTACTGTACTACTACTACTACTACTACTACTGCTACTACTACTACTATTGTTGCTATTCCATGTCACTATAAAAAAAAAACTTAAAAATTCTTAATGCTAAATATCTCAATATATTTCTGTTCTCAAATACTACACTACTACTATTACTATAACTGTTATATAACTATTGCTAGTACTACTACATACTCATACCTGGCTTTAGCCCTGCCTTACACTAATTGAATGCATTCAGTTATTTTGGGCTTAAAAGTCAATAAATCATTTCTATTCATAAGTACCTTTCTCCTATTTCAAAACAAATGTTGGTGTATGCGTCATGGAGGGCTGATCTCAGCTGTGTCACGCAACAGTCGTTTACATTGTGGATGGAAAGACACGTCCATGCCCAGCTATTGTAAATAGAGAGAGAGAGAGAGAGAGAGAGAGAGCAGTAGAGAGGATAGGGGTGGAGGTAGTAACATATTTTGCTGGTACAACCAAACAGGCAGTACAAACTGAAATAGACATACTGTCCCTATCAATCTTTTGGAAGTACAGTATGATAAGATAAGATAAGATAAGACTTTATTGATCTCACGCAGGAGAAATTTACTTGTCACAGTAGCTCCAGGTAGGGACAGTTTGAACAAGAAGACAAGTGCATGCAGGCAAGAATGGCATAAAGATAGGTAGTAATAATAATAATAATAAAATAAGTAATAAATCGAATAATAATAATAGTAATAATAATAATAAAAACAGTGACAGGGAGAGTATTGAAAAATTGGAAAAACGATATTGCACGATAGGAGTATTGAAAAAACAACAACAATATTGCACATTTGGACTATACAGTGGAGTTGTACAGTCTGATGGAGGTGGGGATGAAGGATCTGCGGTAGCGCTCCTTCTTGCACTGGGGGTGCCTCAGTCGGCTGCTGAAGGAGCTGCTCAGCTCCTCTACAGTCCGGTGCAGAGGGTGAGAGGTTACAGGTTGTTTTCTAGCTCAAAAATAACTAGAACTAGAAAAGCAAGCATTCTGACAGTGGGTGGGATTGCCTGTCTACAGATCTGACCTGTAACTTGCTCTGGTTTGGCCTCCATGAAGATAGAAAGGTTTAATACCACACTGAAACATTCCAGACAAATCAATAACATCTCCATGGAATAAAGCATTTGACAGGCTCGCCTCCAGAAAAGGTACATAATGCACCTTTATGAAATGTTATCTTATGTGGTACTTAATGCAAAAATCCGACCACTGATCTAGACAACATCTTTACTTCATTTGTTAGCAGCTTGTTCCTAAGCCAAAGAGCACAAGTGGTTCATTCTACCCCCAAGGTCTCCACCCTGCATCTCACATGTCTAGTCGTGGTTACAAGAAAC